>OY757187.1:69463750-69543211 GCA_963583895.1 Melanophora roralis
TTGCTCTCTTAATCTCGTAGTGTACGGACGTGTCTACGCGAGTGTATATTTGTAATAGGTGATATTTGTAATAAGTTACAAAAAAAAAATATTTGTTAATATACATACCTACAAGACATAAGTGAGAATCGAAAATAAAAACAAACTAAACAAAACAAAAAAACCAAACGGTTAATGAGTAACAGTAATCGTTGTGACAGTGGGCCTAATAGCCGAAATGCTTACATTGTGTTAAGCTCAGCAAGCGTTAGCAATGAAAACATTAGAGACCCTGAATATAATAGAAACTATTTAAGTGCAAAGCCGAAAACAAATACAAATAATTTAAGTGCAAGTGTGCCTAATTTGAATAAATGTACTGAACAAGGGACAAATTTAGCCCAATCTCTGTTTAAAAATTATAAAAAAAATACCGAGGTGCCATCTTCATCGCGGTCTTCTTTATCAAGTTCTGGTGTCGCACCAACAGCTGCTAAAGGCGCTACGGGCCCAATTTCTGCGTGTGCTCCTAAGATCCAGGTAGGGATGGACAGGTACGTAACAGTTCTTAAAAGGGGAAGGAGCCCTAAATCGGCAGAAGCATCTCAACCTGCAAAAATTTTAAAAGACGATGAAAGGCCAACCTCATCGCAAAATCGTTTTGCAATTTTGCAAGAGGATAATGAGGCCCATGTTAGTGAAAAAAAAGTCCTTTAAGCCACCTCCCATTTATTTGAGGGAAAAAAACTCAAATGATCTCGTCAAGTTTTTAGTCGGTTTGATTGGGGAAAATAACTTTTATGTTTCAAACGTTAAACGCGGTAACATATTTGAGACAAAAATTCAAGTGAATCATGAAAACGCCTACCGCGCCACGTTTTCGGAGCTCGAAAAACTCAGAAAAAACTTCTATACCTACCAACTCAAGACCGCAAAAGGCCTTCAGGTAGTTATTAAAGGCATTGATTCTAACGTTGACCCAGAAGAGATCAAGACCAGTTTGTTAAACAAAGGGTTTATGGTTAGGACGGTATCGAATATGAGAAATAGGGAAAAACACCCCCAACCATTATTCCGAGTGGAGCTTGAGCCTGGTGATATCAAATTAAAAAAAAGTGAAACTCACCCCATCTACGATTTAAAATATATTATGCACCGACGAGTCACTGTGGAAGTGCCACATAAGCGATCTGGGCCCGTACAGTGCTTAAACTGCCAGGAATATGGCCACACTAAAACTTATTGTAAGTTGCCTACTGTTTGTGTTGTGTGTGGGGATCTGCACGATACGACCAAGTGCGACAAGCCAAAAGATGATCCTAGGATAAAGAAATGCAGCAACTGCGGGGGAAACCACACTGCCAACTATAGAGGTTGTCCTGTTTTTTAATTTAGTTAAGCGATCAACTAAGCCGAACATAGTTCCTGCCCCTCCCCAGCCTTTAAATATACCAACTACAAATATGCCCCCATTGGCACAACCAGCTACAAATCAAGTCTCTTACGCCGCCGCATTAAAGTCTAACCAGCCTAATTCACGTAAGTCTACCCAGCCTACAACACAACAAGAAGTGCCAACTAGCGAACCAACCGGGCCTAATTTTAGCCGCCTGGAAGCCGTAATTGACAATATGGTCACACAATTTACGCAGATTATGGCGCAAATGGCCAACATGATGCAAGAAATGCAAAAAATGCAGTCTGCTTTTCTGCAGGCTATGCTTAAAAGACCATGAACTGCCTCAGGGTTTGTTTCTGGAACGCAAACGGCATCCGCCAACACAAAAACGAGCTTGAATATTTCTTGATGAACCAAAAAATCGATGTTATGTGTATTTCTGAGACTCATATGACATCTAGAAGCACTTTTAAAATTAGTGGTTATTCTTTTTACGATTCAAAGGATCCTAGGGATAGATCATGTGGTGGCTCGGCTATTCTAATCAAATCAAGAATTAAACACCAATGGTTGGGTGGCCTCTCGGAATGTTATATCCAAGCTACGAACGTCTGCATTGATGAATTTTTCCATAACCTTGTTATTTCATCAGTTTACTGTCCACCCAGATTCTCCATAACGAAGGATCAATACAACAGTTTCTACAAATCATAAGGTCCCCGCTTCATAGCTGCTGGAGACTATAACGCTAAGCACACATACTGGGGCTCCCGCCTAATTAGTCCCAGAGGTCGTGTCTTGTATGACTCAGTGTCGGAAATAGGACTTTTCGTTATTTCAACTGGACAACCAACCTATTGGCCAACGGACAATAATAAAATTCCAGACGTAATAGATTTTGGCGTGGCAAAAGGTATATCACCGGACCTTATTGAGGCTGAAGCCTCCTTCGATTTATCTTCTGACCACTCACCCACAATTATCACTATTTGCAGTCCTCACCAAATAGCAACTAGTGATTTTTTCTTATCAAAAAGAGTAAATTGGTTAAAATATAAAAAATATATCAGCTCTCACTGCTCGGAACACATACCACTAAAAACTCCCCAAGAAATCGATGATTGCCTAAATATCCTAAATGAAAACATTAAAAAAGCCGTTGAACATGCTTCTTCAACATACCGTCAGGTCAAATACAACAAAATTTTTTCTGTCGATGTTGAGGAGCTTTTATCTGAAAAAAGGAGAGCGCGAAGAGAATGGCAATAGCATAGATCGCCCCAACTTAAAACGAAGCTAAAAGAGTGTACAAATCGCTTAAAAAACTTGCTGGAGGTACACAGAATTGCATCAATTAAGAAGTATTTGGAAGGTCTAGACGCAACCCCTCAAACAAATTATTCTCTATGGCGATCAGCCAGTCGTCTCAAAAGACCCGTAATCGCAAAACCACCACTGCGCAATCTAAGAGGATCCTGGGCTAGAAATGATGAAGAAAAATGCGATCTGCTCGCAAGCCATTTAAGAAACGTGTTCACTCCTAATACATGCACTGACGTGAGGGAATTACCGCCTGTTGTTTCTAGACGTCCTATAGAAATACGTTTCCGATATTCAGATGTGGTAGAAGCTATTTCTAACCTTAATGATAAAAAAGCTCCTGGCGTTGATAAAATAAGCAACAAAATGCTCATTGAGCTACCTTTTACAGCAAAAAGAATAATTCTTTTTATTTTTAATGCCATAATACGGCTTGAACATTTTCCACCAATATGGAAAGTTGCCTTAGTTAAGATGATTCCTAAGCCTGGTAAAGATCCTTCTAAGGTGGAGTCTTATAGGCCTATAAGTTTGTTACCAACTTTGTCAAAACTGTTTGAAAAGCTGCTTAAAAACAAGCTTACTCCGATCCTGAATGAAAACAACTGCATTCCAGATCACCAATTTGGCTTTAGAAGTCAACATAGCACAATAGAACAAACTCACAGACTGGTGCAGGTTATAAGAAAAACTTTCGAGGAAAAAAAGTACTGCTCCGCGCTTTTTATAGATGTCTCTCAAGCTTTCGATAAAGTATGGCACGAAGGCCTGTTAAACAAACTAAAGCTTAACCTTCCAGTTAATATTTTCAACCTACTAGAAAAGTACATAACCGGTCGACAGTTTAAAATCAAAGAGGGAAACCAAATAAGTTCTTCTCAAACAATAGGGGCTGGTGTACCTCAAGGGAGTATACTAGGTCCAGTTCTGTACTTGCTTTACACAGCAGATATGCCAACCAATAGTTTTACACACACGTCGACATTTGCTGATGATACTGCTTTTCTTAGTATTCATAAAGACCCTAAAGAGGCTTCAAACCAATTGCAGCAACACGTAACCCAAGTTGAAAAATGGGCAAAGTTATGGGGAATAAAAATAAATGAACAAAAATGTACCCACGTAACTTTTACTTTACGCAAAGAAACGTGCTCTCCAATTCTTATTAACAACCATATGGTGCCTCAACGAACCGAGACAAAATATCTTGGTATTCACCTAGACCGCCGCCTCACATGGAAGCCTCATATAGATGCGAAGTTGACGCAAATGAAACTTAAAGCTACACAAATTCATTGGCTAATCGGCAGAAACTCTGTGCTTCGTCTTGATTGTAAACTTCTACTCTACAAATCGATTTTGAAACCAATTTGGTGCTACGGTATACAATTATGGGGCACTGCTTCCGCATCCAACATAGAAAAAATTCAACGCAGGCAAAACAAAATCCTAAGAATGATAACTGGTGCTCCTTGGTATGTTAAAAACAGCAACATCCACAAGGATCTACTAGTTCCACTAGTTAAATGCGAAATCCTGAACTATGTGGACAAGTATTTAAATAAGCTGGAAGCTCACCCAAATCCGCTCGCCCGAAACATCCTGCAACATAGTGGGCACACCCGCCTGAAAAGGAGGGATACTATTGCGCTTATATGAAGCTTGATAATTAATATGAGAACTTAAATTTTAGTCTGGCACTGGCTGGACTTATATTAACTACCTAGTTTTAAGATTTGAACACTTATTGTTAGTTCGCCACAGGCGAAGATTCAATAATAAATAAAAAAAAAAAAAAAAAAAAAAAATTTTTATTCAGTGCTAGAAACACTTGCATCTGCCTACGACGATATTATTATTTCCGGTGATTTTAATTCGAACCTTCTATTGGAATCAGCATTGACCGACAACATGTTATCATTTGGACTAACTCCTACTAATACTGTTAATCCAACACATCATACTGCGACTAACAGAACTTTACTTGACATTTTCTTTGTTGGGGATATGTCAAAGATAATTCTGTATGATCAAATATCTGCTTCGTGTTTTTCAAAACATGATTTAATTTTTTTGACATACAACTTTCGAGTTCTTTCGTCACAGCACATGGCTCACTATCGTGACTACAGGTGCTTGGATTACACTGTTCTTAATGAGAACGCCTCTCGTATAGATTGGGACCAAATTTACTTTTTGCCTTCTGTTGATGAGCAAATATCATTCCTGAAGGACAATATTCAACGTCTTTATGACGTCACAGTTCCAATAAAGTCTAAAACAGTTTTCTCTGGGACAAAACCATGGTTCTCTGCCAATGTGAAATTTCTCATTCATAAGAGGGACCTTGCTTACACAAGATGGAAACGATTCAGAACTCCAGAGTTGAAGGCGGAATTTAGAACTGCCAGGAAAAATGTTAATATGAGCATAAGGAACGCGAAAATGGAATATTATTCAAGACGTTTCGGCTCTGCTGTGGATTCTAGGCAGAAATGGAAATGTGTTCGGGAAATTGGGATTGGCAGAGCAGATAATGTGAATAACTGTTGGGTGCATGTTGATGAGATCAATAGCACTTTCATGAATATACCTTTGTTGCCGATAGATGACAGCTTTTATGATTTTCCGCGTCTGAATTTGGGGAATCCAGAATCCAATGGCAATGTCTTTCAATTCTCCTGTGTAAGTCGATCCGAAGTTTTTTCGTGTTTTAAACTTATAAAATCGAATGCAGTTGGTTGTGACAACATGCAACCAAAATTTGTTAATAAATAACTTCCAGTACTCTTGCCATATATAACTCATATCTTTAATATTATTATAATGTCTAGTACTTTTCCGTGCAAATGGAAAGTTGCGAAGATAGTACCTTTGCCAAAAAAAGATTCGGAATTTAGACCAATAGCTAACCTTTGCTTTTTATCTAAAGTGCTGGAAAAGATTCTACATCTGCAAATGTCCTCTTATATAGAGAAAAATAATTTATTTTCTGATAGACAGTCGGGATTTCGCTCAAATCATAGCTGTGTTTCCGCGCTACTGGATGTGTCTGAAAACTTGCGACAAAATTTGGATCAAGGGGAATTAAATTGTTTGATTCTTCTTGACCATTCGAAGGCATTTAACACTGTTGACCATCGCATACTTTGCATGAAACTTCGACATTTTTTTAATTTTTCTGAAACTTCAATACGCCTTTTATCTTCTTACCTTTTTAATCGTTCACAGTTTGTCTACTCGAATAATGCCCAATCTTCTCTGCTTAATTTATCTAGAGGAGTACCACAAGGGTCAATTCTTGGACCATTGCTATTTTCTATTTATGCAAATGATTTGCCACAACAGCTTTTGCACTGTAAAATTCACATGTACGCAGATGATGTCCAGTTATATTTGAGCAGCCCAGTACAATCTATTGCTGAAAATGTTTCGAAACTTAATGATGACCTGTGCAGAGTTCATCGCTGGGCAACGGCAAATGGTCTTTGCTTGAATCCTCATAAATCAAAGTGCATTATAATTTGTAAGAGGACACTCACTTGTGTTAACAGAATCGATATTTTGATAAATGGGGAAAAGATAAAGGTTGTGAATGCTGCCAAAAATCTTGGGTTGGTTTTTAATAGTAGCCTTACTTGGACGGACCATGTTAACTTACTCGTAGGCCAAACTTATATTAAACTGAGGTGTCTGTGGTCGTCACAATACTATACTCCTTTAAGGATAAGGCAATTACTTGCCAAGTCCTACCTTCTTTCAGGATTAATTTACGGTTGTGAACTTTTTCAAGCTGTGATTCTGCCAGCAAGAGGAAACTGAACGTCTTGTATAACAATATAATAAGATATGTGTATGGTTTGAGGAGATATGACCACGTTTCTAATTTTTCCTCACAACTTTATGGCGTTTCATTCGATAACCTTCTCAATATACGTGTTCTTTTATTTTTGCACAAAATAATTTACTTAAAAACCCCACGATACATTTTTGACAAAATAAGATTTGCCAGATCCCTTAGAGGAAGGAAAATCATAATTCCTATACACCGGCTTCTCGTGTCTGAGTGGCACTTCTTTATACATGCAGCGCGTCTCTGGAATGATCTCCCACAGGTTCAACAACTCAATAGCAACGCAAATAGCTTTAAACAATTTTTATTTAATTACTTTGCATCATAATACATTTTTAAAAGTATACTATGAACACGCCTATACATGTAGCTCTTAGTTAATTTTACCATATAAGTTTGTAATTTTATATATGTTGCCTCCAATTGTAATGTACGAATGCTGCTCTCCTGCACTATAAATATAAGATTTTATCTTGTTGTGCAGGAATTGAAAAATAAATAAATAAATAAATAAATAATAAGAAAAGTACTGCTCCGCGCTTTCTATCGATGTTTCTCAAGCATTCGACAAAGTATGGCATGAAGGCCTGTTAAACAACTAAAACTCATATTCCAGCTAATATTTCCAACCTGCTTAAAAAATACGTAGCCGGCAGACAATTTATGATCAAAGAGGGAAATTAAATAAGTTTTTCTCAACCAAATAGGGCTGGTGTACCTCAAGGCAGTATACTTGGTCCAATTGTGTACTTGCTTTACATAGCAGATATGCCAATCAATAGTTTTACACACACGTCGACATTTGCTGATGATACTGTTTTTCTTAGTATTCATAAAGACCCTAAAGATGCTTCGAACCAGATGCAACAACACGTAACCCAAGTTGAGAAATGGGCAAAGTAATGGGGAATAAAATAAATAAACAGAAATGTACACACGTAACTTTTACCTTACGCAAAGAAGCGTGCTCCCCAATCACTATTAACAACCATATGGGGCCTCAACGTTCTGAGACAAAATATCTTGGTATTCACCTAGATCGCCGCCTTACATGGAAGCCTCATATAGATGCGAAGCTGACGCAAATGAAACTTAAAGCTGCCCAAATCCACTGGCTTATTGGTAGAAACTCTGTGCTTCATCTGGATTGTAAACTTCTACTATACAACTCGATTTTGAAACCAATTTGGTGCTATGTTATACAATTATGGGGCACTGCTTCCGCCTCTAAGATTGAAAAACTACAACGTCGTCAAAGTAAATATGTAAGAATGATTACTGTTGCTCCTTGGTACATTAAAAACAGCAACATCCACAAAGATCTACAAGTTCCACTAGTAAAATGCGAAATCTTAAACTATGTGGACAAGTATTTAAATAAGCTGGAAACACATCCAAATCCGCTCGCTCGAAGCATCCTGCAACGTAGTGGACACACTCGTCTGAAAAGAAGTAGTATCCCTTCTTGCACTTAGATAAAACTATTTATTATACCCTTCACATAGTGATAAGGGTATATATCACTTTGTCATTCCGTTTCTAATTTCTTTATTATTGATTTGCGACCCCATAAAGTATATATATTCTGGATCCTTATAGACAGGGAAATTGATATAGCATGTCCGTCTGTCCGTCTGTTAATGGTGTCAAACTATTAGAAATATCCTGGAGACAATCGCTATTTAAAATCAGCAAAATCGGTTCACTATTGACCGAAATATAAGCGAAAACCCAAAGTAACCTATTTTTTTTAGGACAAAATCCGTGCATATATTCCTATATATCTCAGTAAGTATAGCCACTCTTGCCACAAAACTTGGCACGGATACTCCTAAATAATATAAAAAGTTTTTTCAGATAGGATCTGGGGAAGGGGTATTTTTCCTACAATTGCACAAATTTGGTGAAATATTTTATGCGCTATATCTCGTAAACTATAACAGCTATCGACTTAAAATGTTCTACAAAAAGTAATTTTACAATAAGACCTACACTTTCAAGAAAAAATTTTTTGAGTGGGGGCAAAACAAGGAGTAGCTCCCATACAAATTAACAATTTTTATAAAATATTCGATACGCTATATCTCGGAAACTATAACAGATATCGAAATCAAATGTTCTACAAAAAGTAATTGGCCGATAAGGCCTACGTTTTAAAAAAAATTTTTTTGAGTGGGGGCAAAAAAGGGGTAGCTCCCATACAAATTAACAATTTTTATAAAATATTCTACAAAAAGTAATTTTACAATAAGACCTACACTTTCAAGAAAAAATTTTTTGAGTGGGGGCAAAACAAGGAGTAGCTCCCATACAAATTAACAATTTTTATAAAATATTCGATACGCTATATCTCGGAAACTATAACAGATATCGAAATCAAATGTTTTACAGAAAGTAATTGGACAACAAGGCCTACGCTTTAAAGGAAAAATTTTTTGAGTGGGGGCAAAAAAAGGGGCAGCTCCCATACAAGTTAATGATTTGTATAAAATTTTGGATACGCTATATCTTGGAAACTATAACAGATATCGAAATCAAATGTTTTACAGAAAGTAATTGGACAACAAGGCCTACGCTTTAAAGAAAACATTTTTTGAGTGGGGAAAAAAAGGGGTAGCTCCCATACAAATTAATAATTTGTATGAAATTTTCGATACGCTATATCTTGGAAACTATAACAGATATCGAAATCAAATGTTTTACAGAAAGTAATTGGACAACAAGGCCTACGCTTTAAAGAAAAAATTTTTTGAGTGGGGGCAAAAAAAGGGGTAGCTCCCATACAAATTAATAATTTGTATGAAATTTTCGATACGCTATATCTTGGAAACTATAACAGGTATCGAAATCAAATGTTTTACAGAAAGTAATTGGACAACAAGGCCTACGCTTTAAAGAAAAAGTTTTTTGAGTGGGGGCAAAACAAGGGGTAGCTCCCATACAAATAAACGATTTGTATGATTTATCTCGGAAACTATAACAGATATCGAAATCAAATGTTCTGCAAAAAGCAATTGGACAACAAGGCCTACGCTTTAAAGAAAAAAATTTTTGAGTGTGGGCAAAAAAAGGGGTAGCTCCCATACAAATGAACGATTTGTATGAAATTTTCGATACGCTATATCTCGGAAACTATAACAGATATCGAAATCAAATGTTCTACAGAAAGTAATTGGCAACAACGCCTACGCTTTAAAAAAAAAATTTTTTTGAGTGGGGGCAAAAAAAGGGGTAGCTCCCATACAAATGAACGATTTGTATGAAATTTTCGATACGCTATATCTCGGAAACTATAACAGATATCGAAATCAGATGTTCTACAAAAAGCAATTGGACAACAAGGCCTACGCTTTAAAGAAAAACTTTTTTGAGGGGGGGCAAAAAAAGGGGTAGCTCCCATACAAATTAATAATTTGTATGAAATTTTCGATACGCTATATCTTGGAACCTATAACAGATATCGAAATCGAATGTTCTACAAAAAGCAATTGGACAACAAGGCCTACGCTTTAAAGAAAACATTTTTTGAGTGGGGGCAAAAAAAGGGGTAGCTCCCATACAAATTAGTGATTTGTATGAAATTTTCGATACGCTATATCTCGGAAACTATAACAGATATCGAAATCAAATGTTCTACAAAAAGCAATTGGACAACAAGGCCTACGCTTTAAAGAAAAAATTTTTTGAGTGGGGGCAAAAAAAGGAGTAGCTCCCATACAAATTAGTAATTTGTATGAAATTTTCGATACGCTATATCTCGGAAACTATAACAGATATCGAAACCAAGTGTTCTACAGAAAGGGATTGGACATCCAGGGCTACGCTTTGAAGAAAACAATTTTTGGATGTGGGCTGAAGGAGCGTAGCTCCCATACAAATTAACAATTTTTATACAGCTATCGACTTCGAATTTTCTACAAAAAGTAATAATCAAATAATTCATACATTTTGGAGAAAAAGTTGGAGAAGAGCAGGGCGACTAGAACATCCCATAACATTTAACAAGTTTTATTAACCTTTAAATATAAATAATGTCGAAAACTTTTAAAACTCTCGACCTCAAACATTCTTCATCTATTTCTATTATTCATACGAACGTTAAAATTTTGTATATTTTTCTATGGACTTTAAAACTCGCACAGGGTTTTTTATTATATTATTTGCAGTACAAAATTACTCGGCTGGGTATATTTAAAGACCAATGTGAAGGGTATATAAGATTCGGCACAGCCGAATATAGCGCTCTTACTTGTTTTAATTTACTTTATTGTGCGAACCTCAATTTTAGTCTAGCACTGGCTGGACTAATATAAATTACTTAGTTTCAAGATTTGAATACTTATTGTTAGTTCGCATTAGCGAAGATTTAATAATAAAAAAAAATGTTATTAAAGTTGATGATCAAAAAATGTTTTTAAATTACTTGATATCTGTTACCATTTTTTCTGTGAAAAGTAAAAAACTCTTTTTTTCAATATAAAGCGCTTAAATGCATGAGAAGTTTTAACAAGTTATTTAATTTTAAAAGATTTTCAAATAGAAGTTCAAAGTCGTTCTTAAGTTAAAAGCACCTTGCTATTATTATTGTATTTTTTATGTTTTCTAGAAACCCCTTTGATAATTGACATGTAAAAAGAACTTTTATTCGTTCCGTATTTTGCTCCTTTCAGATTATCATTATATTAAGGTTTCATTTGAAGAAAAGCACTTTTTTTTGCAAAATATTGCTGATTTGTTTAATAGTTTAAAAGTTTAAATTCTTTAAGGTTACCTCTTAATTGTTTATATTACAAAAATGTTTAAAGCTATTGCCATGTCTGCCATAAACCGCAAATTTCAAAATAAGCATATTTTAGTAAATAATGTAAATGTCAAATTGAAAAAAAGCACACAACCTCTCTTACATGCACACCTTTACTAGTTTTTCTTTAAATAATTGTGATGAAAAAAATTTTCCTAATACAATTCAGATGGTCATAATATGGATGCTTCTTTTCAATCATATCTATATATATTCTTTTTGTTTATCATACAAGAGGAACAAAATAGTAAGATTTTTAATGGCTCATTTCGTGTTTCGGTAGTTTTCACTGGCCTTGTAGTCAGCTACCCAATCAGCCTGTCAGCAGACCTCCAACGCTGCAATGTGTAGATTTAAAAAAAAATTACAAATAATATTGAATGACCTTCACAGTAATCAATCAATGATTAAGTTAGTAACTGTGTGAAATAGTTAGTTTCTTATGAAAATAATTGCACAAGGTCTCAATTTCCCCTCTTTGAGAAAACAATGTCCTTGATATCTCCTACTCATGACCTTGTGCAAGTGCTTCCTTTTTTACTACATTCCCATTTAAGCCTATTTTAATATGTATGACTTTAAATTTCTTATTTTGTAGAGAAATTCCTTCCGCTTGATGTTTTGTTTGCAAATATGTTTATTGTCACATCAAGTCAATTTCAAGTCTTTTTGTAAATATTTATTCATGCTGTTTAATGTTGTCGCTCGTTGTCACTTTGATACTACATTGTTCCAAATGTTCTTTGAAGGTATTGATTTCAAAGTGTTTGAAGAATAATTTGTTTTGATCTTGGGTGTGCTTGTGTACGTGTGTCTTAATTGTTGCAATAATAAATATTTTACATGATCATTTCTGTCACACTTATTTATCATTGTTTAAGAAATATTTCTTTATTGTGGGTGCATTATTTTCTGGATGGCCTTGTCTTATATCAGTTTACAATCATTTTCTTTATGTGATTGTTATCATTTATGTTTGGAATGAGTTTAAAAATAATTTACACAATCGTTGAGTTAAAAAGCATTTACATGATACCATCGTTAATAAGAATTTTTTACTTTGATTTTATTTAAATTTTTTTTATTTTGTGAAAATAATTTTATTTAAAAGTATTTCTAAGGCGTTTAACATAGGTATGTACGGAATTAATAAAAAGTTAAGAAATGTATTGATTATAGTTTTATTTACAAAAAAATCAATCGTTTTTAATGCATTTCAAAAATTATTATATTTTAACTGCCTTTTAACATTAAACATTACGTAGTTGAATACTGTAAATTTGTATTTAGTTGTTGAGTAATGACACATATTGAGATTAGAGAAGCCTACATCCCATATCCATTCTTAGGTTTATTGACAGGAAAACTGTTCCTTTTGATTTTATTCTCGACAGCTGCATTTGCTGTACTAGACTTTCAAAGACTCTATGACAACAAAATTGACCAAGAATTATCATTAATTATGCACTTATACACCAACATGTTCTACCATTACGTAAAACGTGACAGTTTGTGAAGATCGACAGTTGTAAAGTTAAAATGACATAAAATATACAAAAAAAAAAGAAACCAAATTGAATTATTTAATAACAATTTGCACGTTGATTGGTGGTGGAAAATCCTACATTTTTATACGAATTTTGATTAATTAAAATAGAAAATTTTTTGCACAATTTTTTGTGCAAGACAGAATACTGGACATTTGCGTCCTTAACACTTTATGTGACCTAAATGGTGGCAAATACTTTTTCAATTTATGAAAACTCACTGTAGTTGTCAATTTTATTTTTAAGAACTTAAATTTTAGTTTGGCACTGGCTGGACTAATATTAATAACTTACACAGAAAGAAAAATACATTCTAAAATTAAGAATTTTTTCTTGAATTTATTCAAAATCTTACTTAAAATTTTTAAGTACGATCCGTACTTCGATATTCTTAAATCAAGCCTATTCGTATTACTTCAGCAAATAAAGCAGAAAGAACTTGTTGTTTTAATGTACTACTCGTATTTGACAATTAAAAACAAACAAAAAAAAGTTCGGTAGCTTAGAGGTAGCACGCTGGTGCTGTAGTGCGGAGAGTCCTTGGTTCAAATCCCAGCTACGGTAAATAGAGAAAAAAAATTTTAATTATTAATGAATTAATTAAGTATCTTTAAAATGAAAATAGAATAAAATATAAAACTCTTCTTCATTAAATAAGAGCTTCATAAGTCAAAAATGACATTTCATTTTTGAATAATTCCCGTTTACGCTAAAATAAATCTTTTTAAGCTCACATCAAGTGCGGGTTCGAATTTAAATCAATCCTTTTTTGGCTTAAATGTGGCTAAAGGAAAGAAATTCGTACTAGAAAAATTGTACTTGGTTTAAGAAAATCCCTATTTGGTTTAAGAAAACTCGTACTCACCGTACCGCTACGGTGGATTAAATTAAAGCTTATTTAGTTTGTTTTAGTAAACCGATCCTGCTAATTTTAATAGCGATCATCTGAGGGATATTTCCGGCAGTTTAAAACCAATAGTTGGTTCGTACTACTTTTTTTGACTCCGGAAACCTGATTTCAACAGACAGTCATGGCAAAATCGACTTCCCTATCTATAAGGATCCAGAATATATATTCTTTATGGGGTCGTCTAAAAATAGAAAAAAACTAAAAAAAAAGTGAATATAAGTTTGGAAAACACTTTAAAAAAAGTCAAAATTAAAATAAATTACCACGAAATCAAAATTTATGACGATTTATATTTTTTTTGGCAATGTATCGCATACAAATTGGAAAAATTTATTATGTTAAAACAATTTAGAGCAACTAAAATTTACAAAATTAAAAAGTACTTTTATTTTCCTCTAAATTAAAATTAATTTTTTTTAAAGAAGTAGATCTACTTTGAAAAGTTTCACCAAATTAAAAAAAAATTATACGAAAAATCGCTATTCTAAGACTTTTTGCATATTTTATCCAATTTGTTTTTATATATCTTTACAAAACCTTCAGAAATAAGTGCAATATAATATAAAATAAATGAATTTAAATTGCATATCATTCAGGCCAATGTCACTTCAGCTTACCCCAAGCTGACATACACTGCATTCCAATTAGGGAAAGGTCAAAGGGGGGCAGATACTGCAGGACGGTACTTCAAGAGCCCGTTTTCGGATGAACTAGATAAACTGAATTCAATATCAGCATGGTAATAACTACGGTTCTTCAACCACTGTGTGACAAAAAATTTTAGTGTTTTACTTTCGATATTTTAGAGCGGCATAAGGTTTTATTAGAATTATGTTTGCCAACAAATTTGTGACAGCGATATTGTACACAAAAATTTTTCTATAATTTAGGGTAATTTAAGGGCAGCTCGAGCACTTATTGAGCTGATAACGCAAGCTCAATTGTGTGGACATACAAATGCCGATCACCGTAGATAAGCATTAGTTCAAAGAATTGGACAAGATTTCTTTTAAATGATGTATCCGTAGCTTTTTTTTAGGTTTAAAAAATATGATTTAGGAGGCAGAAAGCCTATATCTTAACTAAGAGAGGAATAAAATGAAATATGGGAACAGATATAGATTCGCCAATGAAAACTAGCGCAATCATTCAATAAATTAACAAGTATATAATGCCTTAACGATTTGAGACGAAATTTCTTGGCATTCACTTGAATCGCCGCCTCACGTGGAAGTCCCATAAAGATGCCAAAAACTCTGTGATACCTCTTGACTTCTGCTACAACTTGATTTTGAAACCAACTTGGTGCTATGGTATACAAATTTAGGGCACTGCTTTCGCCTCCAACATAAAGCAAATTGAACGGTGTTAAAACAAAATCTTAATAATGATAACTGGTATATTAAGAAGTATATTAAAAACAGCAATATTCAGAAGCCTCTACAAGTTTCACTAGTAAAATGCAAAATCCTAAACTATTTGTACAAGAGTTTAAATAAACTGGAAACACATCCAAATCCGCTCACTCGAAACATCTTGCAACATAGTGGAAACACTCGTCTAAAAAGAAGGGATACTACTGCGCTTAGATGAGACCATTGAAATTAATTATTTTAATTATTTGAACCAAATTTTAGTCTGGCACTGGCTGAACTGATATCAAATTCTTCGTTTTAAGATTTGATTACTTATTGTTAGTTCGCATAAGCGAAGATTCAATAGTAAAAATATCCTAAAAATATAATATTCGATACCGAAATGCATAAGGTGTGCAAGGGGCCGGCTTGACCTCCGGGTGAGGGCTCACCATCCTAATCAACTTGTCTGGGACAATTTCCTTATATTATTAATTACTACCGGGAATAGGACCTATTAGGCGAATCATCTTTTCTTATTGTCTTCATCCCTATGCTAAGAAACTTATGTTTTTAAAATTTGACCGAATTACCTACAAAAATGTATTTGTGGACTTGGGGGGTACTTCAAACTTAATATACATACATTACTTTGTGTCAAGTTTTTTAAAAAACCAACTTTAATTCCAACTAAAGAACTGAGCTGGATAGTTTTAACTGAACATTTAACTGTTGCTCGAATAATCTCAACTCCTAATAAAAACATATTTTACTGACAACAGGATTCCAGCAGTATTTAAAGTTCTTGATAAATTTTGTTAATTTTAAGCAGGCGTGCGCTTAAGTAATGAAGTCGTGCGCGAAAAATTCTACGAATCTTGGATTTAACTTTAAAAAATAATAAAAAAAGGAGGACAGATAAGTTAAGCGAAAGAGGAGAAATGTTTTGAAAACATTGCATTTATTGTATTTGTTCTTCCTTGATTTGCCTCCCGTTGTCTGTTTTATATTTTTATGACTTGACAATAATTTTCAACGTAGGACTTCTTATAGATCTTGCTCATCGCAAATATATCTTTGAAGGTAAACTATTATTAGTGTACATAAGAACCCATGACACGGCTCGTTTAAAATTAAATTCAACGCGCCAATCGCTTAAAACCTTGAAATGAGCCCACGCGACGTTATATGTATTTAAAAAAAAGAGAACGAAAACTTCTGAGGCATCTCTTTAGTCTCTCTGGTTTCCTCTTTGCGTTTAAAGAGCATAAAATAAAGAAAACTGTTTATCTTTCTATTTCCTTAAAATCTAAAAGACACTGTGAAATACCTCGAAATTCTTTTCATTTACAACGCGAAAAATCCTTAAACTAATAAACAAATAAAATCCATGAAATTCGTCGCATTTTGTCGTTGCCGTTTTCCTTATTTTTTGTGACAAGGTCAGTCAGATTACAAATATGTGTTTAATGTCTTTATGGCCGCTTCGCTATTTTTCCAAGTGATTGTTATTTTGTTTTTTGTTTTCGTCTGTTGTATGACTAACGGCTAAAATGTTTATTGTTACCGTAAGGATATTACCATTTTTATACGCTGCAGTGAGTCGTCCAATTTTTTTAGGTTTATAAAACATTCGACCCAATTTTTTAAGTTTTCTAGAGGAATATTTCATTGTTTATGCCAAAGCAACAAGAAGTTGCGTTTTAGTTTGATCGTGTTTCGTGGAAGCATAAAAACTGAAAACAATGTTTTTGAACTATATTTTTTATGATCGTTATTTTTAAAATGCGTTTCTTGAGAAACACAGTTTTTTGACATAGTTTTGATGTGCTTCCTCTAAAACATAAGTGACAGAAATAAAGGAAAAAAAAACAAAAACATAAAGTCCGTAATATTCATGTTAAAATTATGTTTGAAGCCTGAAAAAACAGTAAGTTAAAAACACAGCAAATTTCAAAATTCTTTGAAAAACTATATCTGAAACAATGCGATCAATTTCGTTTTTAAACGAGAACTATATTATGAAAATAGATTTTAAGGGCAATTACTTTATGATGCTCTAACAATGTTAAAGAAAAAATGTTCTGTTACAAAAAAAATTATGAAATTTATAACTTTCAAGAAAAAAATCATAGGGCAGCTATACTTGGTGAACTTAGCGTACCCATCATAGTTTAGAAATGCGAAAAAGAGGAATAAAATAAAGAAAAATTTTATTTATTATTTAGGCTCAACTCATCCGCCGCTAATATAAAGAAAATTCAACGGCGTCAAAACAAAATCTGAATAATGATAACTGGTGTTCCTTGGTATATTAAAAACAGCAACATCTACAAGGATCTACAAGTTCCACTAGTAAAATCAGATCTCCTTAACTATGTGACAAGCATTTAAATAAACTGGAAACACAACCAAACTATATTTTTTTAGTCAAAAGAACTAAAAAGTGCACAAAAAGAAAATATTTGTGTTTTTAAAATATAGAATTGATTTTGTGAAAAAAATTAAGCAAAACAGAATTGTAATATTATCACCAGTGTTTCTAGCTTTTTTTTGTCGACAAAAGGTCCATTCTTTTATATACAACTTTTTTCTGGAGTACTTCTTGCCAATATAAAATATTTAAAAAAAATTAACAATGATTATTATGTTACTAACATTTCAAACTGCTCACATTTTCCCCAAAAAAGTTATGAACATGCTTCGAAGAAGCGCTTGTGTCCTTGTAAGCAAACGCTTGCCTTTTTTATTTTGCAAATAGACTTTGAGGTAATGATATCCAGGACTCCCACAGCTTTTGAATATTCGCCACATTATTTCAAAACTGTTCGCAAGTTATCTGCACCGCTTGATAGTTTTATTTGATTTATTTATCTATCGTTAGTTCCTATACAGCAACATAATATCTTATATTTAAAATATAGGAATGCAAAATTAAACATTTACCATTATAATTAATAAACATGAAAATAACAATAAAATTAAATGAAAATATTGTCAATTTTAAATACATACAAACAAAATTATGTAAAATAATGAAGATGTATTAAAAAATGAGAGCAAGATAATTTAACAAAAAATTTTTGAAACTGTGTTCATTAGTTGGTTAGGTGGCAGAGAATTCCAGAGGTGAATACCACTAATGTAAAATTGCCAGTCAGACACAAGATACCTGAATTTAGGGATACTGATTTTCCTTTCTCTTAGTGACTTGGTAAACCGTACTTTGACAAGCAGATAGGAAGGTGTTTCGTTATATACTATTATCTGAATCAGGAGAACTACTCGCATTTTGAGAAAATTTATTAGTAGCTTGGGATTTAAAAAAATACGTTCAAATATTCTCAGACCATAGATAAAACGTACAATATTATTTAAAAGAACAATATGTTTGCGGTAAATAGACATATCAAAATTAGGAAAACTTTATTAGGCATATGTTAGAAACCAAAAACGATTTCGTGTAAAACTGAGTTGACCACAAAGTTAATAGTTTGCAATATGTTTTATTCACAAGAGTGTTAATTAACTATAACTGTCAAACTCTTTAAACAGTCTTCACTTTCTTTTGCGTTTGAATTGTCAAACGTGCGCCGAAATCAACTACAAATGTTCATACATGCCTACATCCAAACATACAACAAGAAATTAAATGCGTATTTATGCACATTCATATGTATACTTGACAACATTGGCAGTTGGTTACATTTGTTACATCTTTTTTATGGGACTTGTTCTAAAAAAACTGGGGCAATTGCAGTATTTTTCCTATATATAGGTTCGTGATTAAACGATGTTGCTCATTTTAAATAGCGATCATCTCAGGAATATTTCTAATAGTTTGACATCAATACTTGCAACGCAGTACTTAAATTTACCCCGGAAACTAATTTTTAACAGACATTCAGACGAACATGTCTAAATGGACTTACGTATCTATATATATATACTTACGTATCTTATATATAAGGATTCAGAATGTATATTCTTTATGTAGTCGAAAATGGCAAATAAAGAAAATACAAACTGATATGTACCCTTTTAGAGGGTATAAAAATCTAAGGTATCGTTACCTTCAAAAATTGAAAATATTAAATAATTAAAATGAAAATAAAGAAAAAATTCTTTTCGTTAAACCAATTTTAAACCATTAAACTATTTTCTTTCTCCATTAGCTCTCGAAATTCTTGATGTTTTGGTAACTGTTCGTTGTATCATCCAAAGTTAAGGTAGGAACAAACTAAAAAAAAAATATAAACAACTATCGACTATCATATATATATTTTCTTTTGCCTATTTCTAGGAAGCTCCTATTCTGGGAGAGCAAATATCCCTTTTCCCAAATTGAAAACCTGCCGGCCGGATCTCAGTCCTTGCTATCGCGTACCCTCGGCAAAAAATTATCAGAGGGGACTGGAAAAAATATGATAACTAGCTTGTTTTTTTTTGCTGTTCCTGTCAAAAAGATTAATATATGTTTGGTGCAAATACAAAATGGCAGTTTTACCTGGCTGCTGAGTGCTTACTGCCTAGCTCCAGCTTGGGAAAAAAACTAAATAAAAACTCCTTTAAAAACGTTATTATGTAAATTTACGAAATAGTGGAGTCCAACAAAGTGAACCACTACGTAGGAACTACTCAAATTTTGCGTCACAATGTAAAGTTTTGTTTAAAAAAAAGGAGCGGATATCAGAGTCTATGCGCCTCCCTCTTTCGTCTGAAAGTTTTCTCTTTTTCACCCAAAGTGAAATGGAATCTATACTTTACTTAGTCATTTTCATTTTCTAATACCCCTTTTATAACAATAATAAGGATACACCCAAAAAGCTACACTTAAGATCTTTTCGCAAAAACTGCTCTGGTTGTTGCATAAAATCATAAGACTTTTGATCACAATTTCCATTTCTATTGCATAAAATTTTCAAAAATCGATGTTGTAAGACTTTAAACAAACAACCAGTATAATGCAAACAATAAATGGAGGATTAAAATGAGAGAAGTTTTCAAGAACACGTCTGTTGTTTGACAGACATACAAAGGATCAATAAAAATTACAACTAAATTAGTGCATTTCAGTTGCCTTGACTGCTCTCGTTCGGTTGGTTAGTAAGTAGGTTAGTAAGAATACAACAATGAGTTAACTAATCCATCGGAGTTAGGCGAAACTGTTACATCAACACATTGAGGAATATTGTGTAACATAATGTAACGCGTTTGCAAGCACGCTCAAGTCTATACTGACATTGACTGGCCATTGTATTCGCATTAAGAGAAAAAAGCAAAGTAAATCAAATTTAAAGACAAATTGAAAATAAAAACAAACATTTCGAAAACAAAAGAAACTAGAGCACAAGATCCTTTTCGCAAGAGGTAATAAAATAAATATTTTTATTTATTATGCAAAGAAGTGTTTATTGTCTTGTTAATATTTTACACAAATACACGCGCGATCAGTGTCCTTGAGTCGCTAAATAATCGTTTTTGACAGCGAAAAATCAAAAAGGAAAATTCTAAATATTTATTGCTTTTTGAAACATTCGAATGGTTAGTTTAGGGTATGGAAAGAAAAATGGTTTGTATATACTGACTTTAAACAATGACTTAGGCAGGCGTTTAAGGATTCAATAATATTTATTCAATAAAACTTTATCGTTTTTTTTTGCGTTGAGTAGAAATGAAGTATTAAATTCACAAAATCTTTACCTTCTATATATTTTTGCATATTTTTAGTCCTAAAGGATTCCGCTTTATTCCTTTTTTTATTGAAATTATTGAGTTTAAAAGAGCCTCACATTTAATGGCTGAAAAAAAAATTAAAAACGTACTAAAAAAACTGGGAAATTTTTTCAAATATTTGGCTGTTTAAAATTATAACTTTTTTAGTCAATATTTATTTTTTAGTATTCTAATAATATTTTAATACGATACTTATCAAATAAAATAAGCAAATAATCAAAACGAATATTTGTTTAACAGAATAATTTTTTTTTTAAATAATAGGAATTTTTTTAATTAAAGTTTACCAAAAATTAAATAATTTTTTTATCTGATTTTACAATTATTTTAAAAGGTTTTCATAATTTGAGACAAGCAAATTATTGATTCTCTAATTACTACACCATTTCCAATTGTATTTCTGAACTTTCTAATTCAGTTTTAGAAATTTCTAATTCAATTTTAGAAGTTTCTAATTGTACTTCAGAAATTTCTGATTCAATTTCAGAAATTTCTATTTGTATTTCAGAATTTTCCATTTGTATTTCCTAAATTTCTATTTGTTTTTCTTTATTTTCCATTTGAAATGCAATTAGAAATTTCTGAAATTAAAATAGAAATTTCTGAAATCGAAATAGAAATTTCTGAAATGCAATTAGAAAGTTTCAGAACAATTGGAAATGGTGTAGAGCTGGTAAAAAAATAAATATCTTACTTACAATTTAGTTGATAGTGTCAATTTAACAATAAACTAATTATTTATACAATTTTGTTTTTAATATCATAATTAGTTTGTCGTAATTTTTTTCTGTTTAGCTGTCGAAGAGGACATTTTGTTTCTAATCATTGTATTTTAAACAAAATCACGCAAATTGTTTTTAATTGCAACGAACGTTTCAGCATATTCGCCATTACTCGGGCGAAATATAGGTAGGTCCAATTAAAAAGTCTGAGCCTCATAGAAAAAAATTTAAAGCGGATTTAAATTTACAGCGCTAAAATTTCTATATTCCACACATGTTTTTAAAGTTGAGAACATTTTTTTGTTTTTTTTGCCAACCCTAGCTCCAGATTTAACGCACACGAAAATTTAACTTTGTTTTTCGACAGTTTTTTTTACTGTTAATCTATATCTTCTTCTATATATATAAAAGAGGATGTGTGTCTGTTTGTAACGTATGGACTCCAAAACGGCTGGGCCGATTTTGATGAAATTTTCAGAGAACCTTCAGAGTATTCAGGCAGGTGACACTGTGATGTGATTTTTTATTTTCGTTCTGTGGGCGGGGGGGCATGGCAAAATCCAATTTTCATATAACCAATACCACCAATGTTATGTAGTTCCGAATATATTTACAAAAAACCTATGTTATTAATGATCCAATATCAAAACTTTAAAACTTTATATATGTTGCATTCGAAAATCCAAAAACTTTATGGTAGGTACTCCATGAATTTTTATTTAAAGGCTAAAAATTTCCTTAAAACCTCAATTTATATCGTGTGGTAATACAACAATAATGTTTGCTTAGAGCCAGCAGCGCGGACCGGCTCAGCTAGTTTAGCTATAAAATTACAAAAATCGATCAAAGAGGCTTTCATGCAAATAATGAAAAAACGCTTGATACTGCTTAGATCTAATTATAACTTTTGAACCAATAAAATTGCGTTTCACAAGTATCAAAAAAATTTAAATGTGTTTTGAAATATTGGGCCGTACAAATTTAACAAAAAAAGAGAAAAATATTTCATCTTACCTTCGACAGGACACAAAAAACTAGAATATATTTTCAGTACTTTTTTGGAATTTTGACCTTAAGAGGCAAAACAGGTTGTAAAAATATATTTTGTTTTTTAAAGGCGATTTTGTATTTCCTAAACCATTTTACAAAAAAATATATAATACAAATTGCGTTCGACATGTCTGAAAAATAATTGAAAAAGGTTTTGGTACTTTTTATTATATTTTACTCCTTAAGAGATAGAAAAGCATACAAAATATGTTATTCTACAAACATCATTTAAGTTTCTATCTACAACTCTTAATATGTTTTGGTACTTTTTTTAAGTTTATGACCCTTACACTTAAGGTAAGAATTATATTTTGGTACTTTTTGTAACTTGTGAACCAATTAAAATAGAAACATAATTTAAATTGCGTTCGAATGGTCTTGAAAAGTATGAAATATATTATTCGTCCCTTTTAAAATATGGTTTTTCTGATGACCTGGAAAGGAAATATTATACTGTGGGACTTTTTAGGTGCTTTTTTGCATTTTGTGAGATTTAAAGTAGTAAAAGCACTATGGAGCAAGATTAAGACCAGAAGTCAACTAAGTTGGCAAAAGTACTTTTTCCAAATTCTTGGTACGTTTTCCCAAGATTTAGGAAAAACAAACACTAAATAAAAGACTCGTAGATAAATGTAAATGAAAACTTTTCAAAGCAACAGAAACATTTCTTTGCTCAAATCGATTACGTATGTATGTTTCCTTTAAATATTTAATTGCATTGGAGTCTATTCAGATTGAAAAATATGTGAACTATAAATGTGCATGCATTTAACAATATATGTATCTGTTGCTGTATCTCAGCAAAAACTTGGTAGTGATAATTCATTAGAAAACAAACTTACTTTTTAATTACTATTACATATCGTCTGCATTACTTAGTAGTTGTTAGGTAATGAGTTATTTCGTATATAAAATTTAGCAGATAATTTTGGTTCTACAATTTTTTAACTTATTTATTTTAATATTTTAAGCCAGTTTTTACAGAAACATCACAGAAAAAATTTAAATGAGTTATTGGGGCCCTTAATAGTAAAAAGTTATATTAATGTAAGAAGCGTATTAAGTTCTTATTAAGCTCCCTCTTTGTAAGTCAGCATGTGAGTTTCGCCTCCAATGTTATCGTCATATTAAAACAATGAGTTAAATGTAAACGAGTAAGTAGTCCCGATACGGTTTTTTTAGCATTTAAACTCACTACAAAACAATGTAAATTTTTGCTGGAATATGTGTATAATCTAAACTCTGCTTTTGCCCATTTTTTAGGGTTATGAGATCAAAAAAATGAAGTTAATGACTTTCTACCTAGACTAAGTTTTGAAATCCGCAAAGTGAACAAAAAACATTTTTCACCTTTTTAAGAAACATAAATGTAAAAACTATTGAGCTAGATTGAAAACGAAAGCCAGTCAAGTGGCCAGTTAGTAAGTACTTTTTCACATTTTTTGAGATTATAAGTCAGCATATATTAAATAATTGACCTTTAACACAGATTAAGATCTAAATTCAATTATATTCAATTCAAAAAGTGATTTTTTCACATTTTCGCTTTTTTTCGAGTTGTGCAATATTAAATTAAAGGTTATTTACCTAGATTGAGGTTAAAAGTCAATTAGGTGGTCAAAAAGTATTTTTCTTACATTATTGGCACTGATGCCTTGTTTGATATTTTATTTGTAGAAAATTTCTAGTAGAAATAGAGGTCTGTTGACTTGGACTAAGGCCAGAAGCCAATTAAGTGGTCAAAACTTACTTATTAACATTATTGGTATTTTTTGTATTTTGTAAAATTATAAGATTAAAAATATTAAATTAATTACAAAACTATAGATTCTGGCTTAAGATTAAGGACCCAAATTTCTGCAAGTTTTATCTTTTTACGCTCGTAGTATTTTGTCACATCAAGTACATACTTTGTTTTAGTTAATATTTAAAACTTCGTTTATGAAGTAGCGGGTTACTTGCAAGTTATTTATATGTGTATGAGGCTCTGCTCATAATTTTTTTAATAAGCAAAAAAAAAAAAGGGATTCCTTTTATTTATTATTCTTTTGGTTTTTATTTAATGAAAGAATTTTATTAAGAAAAGCCAAATTAGTTTTAAATGTGGTGACTTTCAAGGACCGTTAAAAATAAATGGGCCGCAAAAGATTGTTTTAATTTGCAAACGCAACCACATGTAAACCAACACGACAGCCAAATCATATCTTGCAGAAAACAAAAGCAATTGGTAAACACAGAATGATATTAACAAGTACGTCACTATGACAAGCAACAAAGAATATACTTTTGTTATAAAAATAATAATCAGCCAGATCGATCACATTGTACCCTATTACACAAACTATATTTGGGTAGAAACAAAACATATGGAAAGTGTTTATATGTGGGTAAAGCGGACTTTCGTAAGTTGGGCTTATGTAGAGGATAGTATCAATGATGGAACGATCATCACAAAATCTTGTAATACCATTTCTGCTTAAAAAATGCTTGTTTTTGTGTTTTTTTTATCCTTATCATTATTTATAACCAGTTAATGCGCTAAATTGTGATGAAGGGCAAAAGCACTAGTTCGAGCACCTGGTTAAATTATATACGGAATACAATTAAATAAGTTGTGAAAAAAGGACTTGAATATGTGTGAAATGTTGTAGATGACATCTCTTATTTTGGAAAAATATTTTTAGCTATAAAAAAAATCAACACTTCTCATCAATAAGGGTTGTATTAAAAAAATTATTTAACATAAGCTTTTTAAAACGAAATTTTTATACTAAATCAATATTTAAAGTCTTTTTGAAATTAATTTTTTTTGGATACGACCCTTAATTACTTACCCAAATATGAATTTATGTTCAATACAAATGTAGTGGACGGGCAATCAAAATTAAGGTTCAATGGCTTCCCAGTAACATATAAACAGTTTAAAACAGTTTGCTCTTTGGTAAATTTTATAAAAAGATTTCGTAGGAAGCTTTGTTTAAGCGGGAAACTTCAGGTAAGTATACTTCAAGCAGTGACAGCTAATATCTTTAATGCAAGCGTTGGAGTGAAGCACAAATAACTGAAAAAGTTCCACCAAATTTATATCTGTCGTCGGCTTTGCACTAAATAACGTCGCAAACGCATATTCTAGTAATTTCAAATGGAATAAGAGAACTATAATAAGGGTGACCATTTTTTTCCAGGTCGATATCAGTACAATTTTTAACTTTTTTTACCACCTTAGATTATAGCGATAGATTTAAATCATGTTTTGACTCGATTAAAGAATGTCTGTCCATCTGCCTCGGTGTCTATGTATGCTTGCAAAAAAAGAACGGTTTGCAGGTCGATATTTAATTCAGAAAAAACTGTAATAATTTTTGGAGAGCTGTCAGTTGGCTTCAGGACTAGATTTGATTGATAAAGTTCTTATACACTTTTTTTGTTAGAAAATCCTTAAATATAAAGTTTTGCTGCAATTTACAAACATTTTTAAAGAAAATTATACAAAATATCAAATAAACTTGAAAAAATCAGTACATTTCAGTACAAAATTTTTTTTATCAGTTAACCAAATGAAAAATCAGGACGAACTCTAATGAATTTGCAACTTTGGTGAAGAGTATACAAATGGCAGCCGTGATACTAAAAGATCAACAACAAGAAGTCGAGTCAAATCACATGTGTTATTTTGAATTAGAAGAACAGCAACAATAACAAATATTTGTTTAAAGAATTATTCTAAAAACATCTGTATGTGTGTGTTTGTTTGTATCGCTTTAAAAATATGTTTAACAATTTTTATAAAATTTTACAGTAAAAATAACATTTGCTGTTAAGTACCGTGCGTGTACCATCTACTTGTGAAATTCTTAACTAAATAGTAAAATGCGAATATCATTGATTTTGTTCGTGTTTTCCAGTTTTTAATATGAATCTATGTTAATGGGAAAAAATTGTATGTATGTATGCTTGCACATTTTGCATTCATCCGGTTTTCTTGCTATTGCGGAAAAAAACATTTGTCAATTTCCTGTTTTAGTGAAGACAAAAACTTGCAAAATACTTCAGACATAAACCTCAATTTGTGTATTTGATGGTAAGGCAGTGCAAACCTATTTAACATGTTACCAACCAATTATACTTGAAAAGATTCATTGTTGAGGGAGATGTTTAAAACATTACTTATTATTTCTAGGTGCATAATAATAATTACAAGTTAATATAGTGGTATTCACAAGAATGTAGTATAATTTAAATGTAGCAAACTTGCGACATTTTAATTTCTTATTTTAAAAATATTCATATCAATTTATAGTATAATGAAGTATAAAAATTGAATCGCTAATGATATACAGATGTATATTAATACATAATTGTAACTGTTTTATTCTATCATTATGTACGCAGATGTGCCTAATATGCATACACATGGATGTCTGTATTGTTTTATATAAAGAGATGATTGTTAATATGCTTTTCTCTGTGAAATGTTTATTATTGTAAAATTAAATGCACGCAATACGTCAATCAAAACGAACCAACGAATATAAAATAAGAATTTTCTTTAATATTTTTTTGGTATCTTAAAAATGTAGAAAGCAAGAACTATAAAGAACATATTAATGCTGTCAATATGGTTGTATGTTTATATATACATACATATATGCATATACATACATACTTTTTCCATAATAATACATCCATTCATATTAAGAAGTGCCTTTATATATTAAATTTTAAGCAGTTTAAACCTTACAAAACTAATTCCCATTTGAAAAATTCGCGCAGAGATTAGTAAATTTTAAGACAAAATAAATGAAAACTAAAAATGCATCGAAATGCCGATATGTGATGTATAACCTTAAGATTGTAGTAGTAGTACGTTAACGCATTAAAGCTCTTTGCGCTCCAAAGCAAACTGTCAAGGGCCTTATTTGTTTCAAAACCTGGTGGAAATGCTTGGGGTTGGTAAGAAAAGGCGCCTGGCAGTCTCCAAGAAAGTTTAGAGATATTTCTTTACATCAAAGTGGTTAAACTGGTTATCGTCATCTACTTCCATCTAAGGACCCAAAGGGTCTATGTAGGGTCTTCAGGATCAGCCAGTTTGACCTAACCAAAATTAAACTGACGGCTTAAGTCCCAATAATTTTGATCTAATAACAATAATAACAACTTACTGCTCCAAACCAAATTTAAACAAAGTAGATTTGTTAAACGTCATAATAAAAACCAAAAATAAATTACTTATTATGATGTAAGAAAGTTAAATCGCTATATTTACCAATATAAGGACCCTTAAAAGTTCGATTTAAAAAAAAAAAAAAACATATATTTTTATATAAAAAATAATTATCTCCAAGGTACACTATAAAGACAACAACATTTCCAGGAACTAAACTGAATTTAATCACTAGAGATCTTAAGTAATATATAGTCTTGTAAATTTGGTTGATGATTATCGTATATGTATGCACCTCGTATGTATATTTATTGGTTCATTATAAAGGTTGTAATCACAATATAATCTAGCAGTTAAGAACAATTATCATCATGTCAACATGTTATAAACTCTAATGACAAATCATAATTTGTTCAAATCTCCGTTTCCAGGTACAAGTATGTAAGCGTTGTGGGCATCTTTAAACAAATAAGTTTTGTGTTTGTTTGTCGAATATACACACATATGCACATGTATGTGTATGTGTGTTTGTATATTAAATGCACATTGATATGTTAATTAAGTTATTATTAATTATTGTGTCGTTAAAATTTTTTACTTTCATTTCTTTTCTGTATCTTATGGTTAAACAGCTCAATTAATTTTCACAGGTTACAACTCATTCCCACATTCATTCCTGCATACATTCATATACATTTAAACTGATAAAAGTGTAAAGTGAAACGATCTCAAGGCAAATATGAATAAATAACTGCCTTGAAAACTATAAAAAAACAATAAAAACAAAACAAAAGTAATTCAACCAACCAGTCAACTGAGCCAGTAAAGAGCCGTCTTTTATGTTTGTAAGAATGTATTTGGCCAACCAACCCGCATATCGTCAATAAGCACATTCTTAGGAATACCTGAAGCTTTAAAAAAACCCCAAATGACAAATACATTTTTTTAAATACTGTATAAGATACAAACAGATTCAGGCAACAAGATATAATCACCATTTTTCGTTTAGGATTTATTCGATAAAGATCTTTAAAAATTACAAAAAGAAAAAACAAAACAAAAAGGATCCTGTTTTGCCTTAAAAACGTTAAATGCATTGGTAACTTGTATCTGTGCCTTGTTAATAAGCCTTAAAAGTTTGAAATAAAAAAACTCAAATAACATATTCATGCAGACATATATATATATAATAAAGGCCCTAACTCGTATTCCTTAGGTCGAGATTTTTTTTTTGGCTTATTGTGCAATATGAGCAGACCATTTATCGAAATAAACGAAAAATATTGGCTTATAAAAAATAAGAGTTAGGACCTTTTAGTATTAAGGTAACTTTATGTGCATAGATATAAGGATACCTTATTGATTAAGGTTTATTTATTCAACTTTGTTGACACAAGTATTATCAGTATTTGTGGCCTGTTTCTTAATTTGTGTTGTATTAAATAAATTGGTCTCATTAAGAGGCGACAACTTTAAGTTCTGGTGAAAATTGTTTGCAGTCACTTTTTTGTTAAATTGAAAATATGTATATCGTACCCGTAAAAATTTACATGATAAAACAATTAATTGCAACTGTTAAAAATTTAATTAGCTTAGACGAATTCCCAGCATTATTATCACGATCCTTTCGTTGTTGTTTTAATTATTTGTTGTCATTTCGTTTGTTAAAATACTCTCGAAAAACTTTGTTAAAAAATGTTTAATAATGTATAAGGTTGTCAAATTTGACTTAAATAATAGCAATCTTAAATAAATCCATTTCAAGTATGTTTGGTCCCTGATGTCAATATTTTAAACTACATAGAACGGTAGAGTAGAGCCGTTTCTCAAAACGTATCTAAGCGGTTGCAGATTATATTACCGGGTAAAGCAAAAGTTAAGTATGAAGCACTAAAGTCAATTTGATTAAGCCAAAAATGAGTTCACTTGATCACGCCAATGGTGGAAAACCATATAAACTTGTGGTTTCAACAAGATGGAGCTACAACAAATACTGCAGGTGACTAAAAAGCTTTTTAAAGGACATATTTGGCGAACGCAATATTTCTCGCACAAGCGATTTAATTGGCCTCCACGTTCACTAGATTAAACAGTTCCTGACAGTTTTCTTTGGGGATGTTTGAAAGAAAAAGCATACGTTAACAAAGCAAGAACCATAGTCCAACTAAAAACCAACATTCGAACCAACACCATGGCCATTACACCCAAAATATACTTTATTTAAAAAAATTGATTATAATAATCGCATAAATCAAAACGTTATGAACCATTTAAGCTATAAAGCTAATTCTGCGCCATCCCGTACCAGATGTTAGTTTGATTGTTCTGCTAATTTAACCGCAGTGACGAATATATATTAGTATTGAGATATAATGACGCATGCACAATATAAAACACCTTAACAAATTTTGTTAAGAAGTTTGTTTTTTTTTTAAAACAATAGGCGGTTACCCGAAAACCATGTAATCCCCACAATCATACATTTTGGGGCATTGGGTAGTTTATGGTCCGGTCTGACGAGCTTTATTTTTTACTTGTTCTCAATTGAATTATTTGAAAGTTGTAAGATAAATTTAAAAGAGATGCGATAGTTTAGTTTTTTTCTTGTCTGATCGTTATATGAACTTAAGGCACTGTGAGCTGTTCAATATATCAAAATATGGCTTTTAAAAAAAAATATTGTTATACATACTCGTACATGTATTGCTAATGTATGTACATATATTTTTTTACTCAATATATATCGATTAATATTGATGTGGTATATTAATAACGTAACGGTATCTATGTATAGATTTAAATTACGTTACAATACTTCTGTGACTATGGCCCCTCATAAATGTATCTTTATCCACGTTACCTGGTCAAATGAATGTTGCTTTATTTCGTTTTTGCATTTTCTTGTTTTCTTAATATGTTTTTACTGTTTTTCATTTCGGGAAGGCAAGTTGGCGCATACATTTAATGGCGTTTTAATAGTTTGATTAATGCTTTTACACACCTTCTCTGTTCTTATTCTTATTGTTGTTTTTATTAATACTTAAGCTTTTTATACTTTTCTGTTTCTTTTGTTCATATTTCGTTGTTGCTTCGACAAAATAAATTTAAAATGAACAAAAGCAAAGGAATCATTGAATATTTATTTATGAGGCTTAAACGATTTTATGGTTTTAATTATGAAATTAATAATAATCACTTTGTATAAATTTCCTACTTCATATTTATATATGTATATAGTCAGTGTTGGTTTACATATGTATATGCAAATATGTTTACGTTTACCGACACACATAAAACTAAAAATTAATTTAAAACTTAATTTTTCCCCCAAAAAGTTGTCATTATTGCACAAATTATTATTGAAGTAATTTTGAACTCGATAGCTGTTATGGTTTCCGAGATGTAGCGTATCATTTGTATAGGGGCTTCCTCTTCTCCAGCTTAAACCACACAAATTTTTACCACGGAATGTATGCATTATTGTACATTTAATTTTATAGCTGCCGAGATATAGCATATCAAATTTTTACTTTAAGATGGTTTATTTGTATGGGGACTACTTTCCCCCCTGCTTGGAGCCAACTAGCTTTTTTCCGGAAGGTAGGTACCGTACTGAAACAGTTTTGTAGCAGATTTGAAGCCGATAGCCTTAAAAGTTTTTCATATTTAACGTTTGTAATTTTTCACAAAATTTGTGCAATTGTAGGGGGATACCACTCCAAAAAAAATTTTAATTCTATGGTTTTGCCTTTATATCGGTCTACGGTAAACCGATCTTGCCGATTTTCTTAGCTCCAAAAACTGCACTTAACAGATCGAAATGCCCTAATTTACTTTCTTATTGATAGAGATCCAGAATATTTCTTTGGAAGTTTGATAAAACCACTATCTCGACAAATCTACAAGATTTTTATAGGTAATACAACTTTTAATGGCGGATTTTTCTATCTAGTCTCGGTAGGCCTAAGCCTACTACCTTTATTTTACCTTGTTATTTTGAAAAAAACTTATCTCAATTAAGTGAAAATCATTTGCAAGTTTATGCAATTTAACAGATTTTTTTACAAAAGAGCTAATGTTATTTAAAAAATTTGATTTTGGCAAAATTAATTATTTCCAAATATGTTGTTTTGTTAACCCTAAAAACAACTTTTTTTATTTATTTTAATTTAAATTTATTTTATTTTAGAAACTCCTAACAGCAAATAACTTGAACATATTCCCTGCAGAAATTTTTGGAGTACATGATCCGTTTAAAGTGAAAAGGAGTAGTTACAACATGGTTCGATGTAATGCAAACATGGATCATGACGACTAAAAAGAAGATATTTGGCAATACTCGCAATATATGATTTAAAAAAATACAACTATGGTAACACTGTTACGCCATGTTTAATTTAGTGTGTTTTCTGACAAGCTGAATAATTAAAAGTGTGTTAATAATTTTTAGAGTAATTACTTGGACTAGTTTTGGGCCTACTCTAACGTAATGTTTTTTTGGATTACATAGTGCTCTCCTAGGACATTGTAATGTTAAATGGAGCATGTTTTTTTCATATATTTGGATTTTTTTTGGACTAGTCTTGGTCCTTGTGGAGTACTCTTTACACGCATGTAAGGAGTAGTCTTGATTTCTGCAGGGATTTGGCATTTTTTATATAGTAATGTGTAAGAAACACTTATCTTATATAGATTCAATTTTTAAAAAATTTTACTTTTATAAAAATATCCAAAAACATGTTAGAGATATGCCAAAATTAAATTTAACAATTTTAGGCTTTAAAACATTCTAGATAATTATCACGAAATGGTTCTTACTTATACTTATATTTATACTTATAAGTATGGAACTTTTAAATAAAAAAGCAAACTAAAATACATATACCCTTATCACTATGTAAAGGGTATAATAATTATCTTAGATTTTATAAGATCACGTAGACATTTTCCATTTACATATGTATTTTAAAATAAATCTATTAATAATATAGGGAATATGTATAAACAATTTTAAAATTTAAAATATATTTTAAAGCGAGATTTTCGTACAAAATCAGTTCTTCAAATCTATTTAAAATTTAGTTTTTTTTTATCCAAATTCCCCTAAGAAAATTGCGTGATTTTTAAAATTTAGAAAACAGTTTTTATAAGTTCAACACCTTACTTCCAGGCCTTGTGAAAAAGTCAAGTTGTGCTGATTTTTATGACAAGGACCTTTTTAAAGTATTAAAAAAGCTTTTTTAAATTTTTTAGCGGTGATTTGCAGTTTTAAAATTTCTCGTGACAATGCTGCATACAAATACATTTCATTTACATAATTAATAAATTTAATACAAGTCCTTCCTGACACACACACACCTGTGAATTATTTGAAAGGTATTTTTGGTAAACAGATGTTTTTTTAAAACGTTTTCTTGAAGAGACAATTTTATTTAACCCAAATTAAAATCAGAAGCGTAATATTACTTCTTATTAAAAAAATTATACAGACACATATGCATGTGCGTACATACATACATACACAGATAAATATGTACCCAGTTAACCAAAAAGTCAAAAACGTTATCTTTCAGGACATTTGAATTCACTTCGGAACTGCTACCAATGAATTGTATTGTTAAATCTACTTTCAATTAAATTTTTTTTTTGTAGACGCATGGGAAGAGGAAGCCACCATACAAACAGGCCAATTTTCTATCAAACTGCTTCCAGATTCCACTAAAGATATCCTTCCACGTTGTTGGAAAATACCCGAACTTCATTGGTAAATTAAAATGTTTCGTAAGGGGGACTGAAAATGTCTCAGCGCAATTTTAAAAAAGGTAGCTCGGAGTCCCATCATGCCTGTATTTGTAGGAAAACTTTAGCTTTTTTAAACTATTTAGGACAGTTAACTCATCCAGAAACAAAATAGATACGTTTGGATTACATAACTCAAGTAATGAATATGGATTAGAGTCATTGAAATTTGCAACAGAATTAAAAAGAAAAAAAGTCGGCGAACAAATTTTTGACTATCAAATCATTATCAGACTCAGACTTTTGGTGTTCCATTACAGATGGAAACGAAATGAATTTTCTTTTTTAATTAACAAACTTGTAAAATAATTTTGGATCGGATCGAAAACTTTTTCTTATTTTAATAAGGTAATTTCACCAAGAATAACAATTAAATGAATATAATTGAACCCTGAAGATTTTTTGTACCTCTTATATCTTTTTGTTTTTGATGGAAGAAAGATAATTCCAACCGTATTCATAATGAAAACTTGTGCACTGCATATCTATTGGGTTATTAAAAATACTTTTTAGATCAAAGAATAGGCTCTGCATAAGTAGTTTATAACTAGTAATTTTCATATATCTGCCAAAAATTACCTTTTTTTGGATAAATTGTGTTAGACAGTGGATATAAAAGTATTATTAATAAGCTCCTACATAACCAGTACATAAGCCGGATATGTATTTAAGTTATGCAATGGATATGTTGACTACATAGGCAGTGCATAACTTTCCATTATGAATACAGCCGTTCGTGTTCCATGGCATTCCAGTATACATACATATATAAAATCAAAAGTTTTTGGAATACATTGCTTCATATATGAATAAATTATATTACAGAAATTTTAACTTCGGCACTGGTATCGTCTGCACAACCATTTGAATCCAAAATATCCGCCCAGTTCGTGTCGTTTACAAGGAGAGTTAACAATTAAAAGTTTGTTTTTTTTAAGCAAAAAGTTTTGTTCAAAGATATAACGGATATGTTGATTTTGATTGCAGGATGATAACAGTCCTCGGGCAAGGAAATAGGAACAGAATCGTGTACGGTGACATCAACATCAGCATTTGTAAAAACTAAACCAAGTTGCCTCAGATTGGCATTGCAAACATCAAGTAGTTGATGAAGATTATGATTCAGTAGAATATTGACAAACAAAATAAATTTGTCCTTACTGAAGTTGGAATAATATAACCATTATCCGATGAAAAGTTTCAAGATAAAAGTAGCATATTTTCATCTCCATTGTAGCATCCAAAATTTGTACCCATGCTGATGTTTGATCACGTATGTGGTGTGAGTAAAAAAAGAGCTTGAAATAAATACAAAATTAACTTAATTAATGGTGTTTTCTTTTCTGAGCATAAATGTTGCCATTTTATTTTGTAACACTTTTTTAAAACTACCTAAACCTTTGAAAAGTGGTACATTTTCAGTGACTACAACAGAACAAACAATCACTATATTTTTAGATGAGACCTCGTTTTTTAATTCCATTTTATGATTTCTTCACAGAAATAAAATTTTTTTATTCAACGTCAAAAAACTGATAGCAAAAAAATAGATCTTCTTCTTTTTAAAAAGGCAGTGAGTAACCCTTTGATTATTTTAGGGGCAAAAATGTAGCATTTTTTCATTTTTTTAGGGCAACATTACCAGAAAAGAACTTACAACTCTGTAGCAATGCTGCCTTGCTTTTCAGAAAAGAACAGAAATGAGTGCATAGGGCAGAATAAAGGCAGCATTTCTGCCAGAAAAGAAAACGCCATAAATTTAATTTAAAAAGCTGTAATAATGTGGTCTTTTTTAGAGATTTTTTGAAGATATTTGGATTTGTGTTTCTATATCTATTGGTTAAAAACGTTTTGTCCGCATAATATTCGTATATAAAAAATTCTATTATTTTAGATCTAAAAATGAGAGAGGTATACACAAACTTAAATTTTCTTGCTTTACGCGTTTCAGGTGTACGAAGGTTAATTAGTAAGGCCATAATGTTTCTCCTTTAAATGTCAGCATATCGCGAGTTGAAATGCAAGACTACATGGTCTAACAAAGCACACTAAATAAGCATTTTAACATATTTGAGTAAAATTCATTAAAAGGCACATGATAATAAATTTACTTAATTTTACACACTAAACTTGAAATAGAATGTCGGAAATAAGATACAATTTACAAGCACTGTCTTTGTAATTTCAAAAACGTTTTTAATTCTCCTGTAAAATTTTTAAAATGTAGCTACTTGGTTTTGCATTTAAGCTAACGATATGTGCATATGGTTGGCTATAATTAAAAGATGGTAACTCGACTTTTCTTAAAATACCGTTTTTGTTTGATTATTCTGGAGAATAAATCAGAAGTTTGTCATATATTTATACCCTTCACATAGTGATATAGTGATAGAGTATACATATATCACTTTGTCATTCCGTTTGTAATTTCTTTATTATTCATTTGCGACCCCATAAAGTATATATATTCTGAATCCTTATAGATAGGGAAGCCGATTTAGCGATGTCCGTCTGTCCGTCTGTCAGTCTGTCCGTCTGTTGAAATCAAGTTTCCGGAGTCAAATAAAAAGATACAGACCAGCTAATGGTGTCAAACTATTAGAAATATCCCGCTTACAATCGCTATTTAAAATCAGCAAAATCGGTTCACTATTGACCGAGATATAAGCGAAAACCCAGAGTAACCCATTTTTTTTAGGACAAAATCCGTGCATATATCCCTATATATCTCAGTAAGTATAGTCACTCTTGCCACAAAACTTGGCACGGATACTCCTAAAGAAGAAGCCTAAATAATATAAAAAGTTTTTTCAGATTGGACCAGGGGAAGGGGTATTTTTCCTACAATTGCACAAATTTGGTGAAATATTTTATGCGCTATATCTCGTAAATTATAACAGCTATCGACTTAAAATGTTCTACAAAAAATAGTTGTACGCAAAGACCTACACCATAAAGAAAAAATTTTTTGAGTGGGGGCAAAAAAAGGGGTAGCTCCCATACAAATCGGCAATTATTATAAAATATTCGATACGCTATATCTCGGAAACTATAAAAGATATCGAAATCAAATGTTCTACAAAAAGTAATTGGGCCAGAATGCCTACGCTTTAAAGAAAAAATTTTTTGAGTGGGGGCAAAAAAAGGGGTAGCTCCCATACAAATCGACAATTATTATAAAATATTCCATACGCTATATCTCGGAAACTATAAAAGATATCGAAATGAAATGTTCCACAAAAAGTAATTGGGCCAGAATGCCTACGCTTTAAAGAAAAAATTTTTTGAGTGGGGGCAAAAAAAGGGGTAGCTCCCATAAAAATCGACAATTATTATAAAATATTCGATACGCTATATCTCGGAAACTATAAAAGATATCGAAATGAAATGTTCTACAAAAAGAAATTGGGCAAGAATGCCTACGCTTTAAAGAAACATTTTTTGAGTGGGGGCAAAAAAGGGGTAGCTCCCATAAAAATCGACAATTATTATAAAATATTCGATACGCTATATCTCGGAAACTATAAAAGATATCGAAATGAAATGTTCTACAAAAAGTAATTGGGCAAGAATGCCTACGCTTTAAAGAAACATTTTTTGAGTGGGGGCAAAAAAAGGGGTAGCTCCCATACAAATCGACAATTATTATAAAATATTCGATACGCTATATCTCGGAAACTATAAAAGATATCGAAATCAAATGTTCTACAAAAAGTAATTGGGCAAAAATGCCTACGCTTCAAAGAAACATTTTTTGAGTGGGGGCAAAAAAAGGGGTAGCTCCCATACAAATCGACAATTATTATAAAATATTCGATACGCTATATCTCGGAAACTATAAAAGATATCGAAATGAAATGTTCTACAAAAAGTAATTGGGCAAGAATGCCTACGCTTTGAAGAAAAATTTTATTGAGTGGGGGCAAAAAAGGGGTAGCTCCCATACAAATCGACAATTATTATAAAATATTCGATACGCTATATCTCGGAAACTATAAAAGATATCGAAATCAAATGTTCTACAAAAAGTAATTGGGCAAAAATGCCTACGCTTCAAAGAAACATTTTTTGAGTGGGGGCAAAAAAAGGGGTAGCTCCCATAAAAATCGACAATTATTATAAAATATTCGATACGCTATATCTCGGAAACTATAAAAGATATCGAAATCAAATGTTCTACAAAAAGTAATTGGGCAAGAATGCCTACGCTTTAAAGAAACATTTTTTGAGTGGGGGCAAAAAAGGGGTAGCTCCCATAAAAATCGACAATTATTATAAAATATTCGATACGCTATATCTCGGAAACTATAAAAGATATCGAAATGAAATGTTCTACAAAAAGTAATTGGGCAAGAATGCCTACGCTTTAAAGAAACATTTTTTGAGTGGGGGCAAAAAAGGGGTAGCTCCCATAAAAATCGACAATTATTATAAAATATTCGATACGCTATATCTCGGAAACTATAAAAGATATCGAAATGAAATGTTCTACAAAAAGTAATTGGGCAAGAATGCCTACGCTTTAAAGAAACATTTTTTGAGTGGGGGCAAAAAAAGGGGTAGCTCCCATACAAATCGACAATTATTATAAAATATTCGATACGCTATATCTCGGAAACTATAAAAGATATCGAAATCAAATGTTCTACAAAAAGTAATTGGGCAAAAATGCCTACGCTTCAAAGAAACATTTTTTGAGTGGGGGCAAAAAAAGGGGTAGCTCCCATACGAATCGACAATTATTATAAAATATTCGATACGCTATATCTCGGAAACTATAAAAGATATCGAAATGAAATGTTCTACAAAAAGTAATTGGGCAAGAATGCCTACGCTTTAAAGAAAAAATTTTTTGAGTGGGGGCAAAAAAAGGGGTAGCTCCCATACAAATCGACAATTATTATAAAATATTCGATACGCTATATCTCGGAAACTATAAAAGATATCGAAATGAAATGTTCTACAAAAAGTAATTGGGCAAGAATGCCTACGCTTCAAAGAAACATTTTTTGAGTGGGGGCAAAAAAAGGGGTAGCTCCCATACAAATTAACAATTTTAATGAAATATTCGATACGCTATATCTCGGAAACTATAACAGATATCGAAATGAAATGTTCTACAAAAAGCAATTGGGCAAGAAGGCCTACGCTTTAAAGGAAAAATTTTTTGAGTGGGGTCAAAAAAAGGGGTAGCTCCCATACAAATCGACAATTATTATAAAATATTCGATACGCTATATCTCGGAAACTATAAAAGATATCGAAATGAAATGTTCTACAAGAAGTAATTGGGCAAGAATGCCTACGCTTTGAAGAAAAATTTTAGTGAGTGGGGGCAAAAAAGGGGTAGCTCCCATACAAATTAACAATTTTTATGAAATATTCGATACGCTATATCTCGGAAACTATAACAGATATCCACATCAAATGTTCTACAAAAAGTAATTGGAACACAAGGCCTACGCTTCAAAGAAAAAAATTTTCGGATGCGGGGTGAAGAAGGGGTAGCTTCCATTCAAATTAATAATTTTTATAAAATTTTCCATACGCTTCTTCTGGACAACTATTACAGCTATCGACTTCGAATATTTTACAAAAAGTAATAATCAAATAATTCATTCATTTTGGAAAAAAAGTTGGAGAAGAGCAGCGGGACTAGAACATTTAATAAGTTTCATTAACCTTTAAATATGGATAATGTCGAAAACTTTTAAAACTTTCGACCTCAAATCTTCTTCATCTATTTCTATTATTCATACGAACGTTAAAATTTTGTTATTTTTTCTATGGGCTTTAAAACACAAGGTTTTTTATTATATTATTTGCAGTACAAAATTACTCGGCTGGGTATATTTAAAGACCAATGTGAAGGGTATATAAGATTCGGCACAGCCGAATATAGCGCTCTTACTTGATTTTGTTTTTATACCCTTCACATAGTGATAAGGGTATATATCACTTTGTCATTCCGTTTGTAATTTCTTTATTATTCATTTGCGACCCCATAAAGTATATATATTCTGGATCCTTATAGATAGGGAAGCCGATTTAGCGATGTCCGTCTGTCCGTCTGTCCGTCTGTCCGTCTGTTGAAATCAAGTTTCCGGAGTCAAATAAAAAGATACAGACCAGTTAATGGTGTCAAACGATCACAAATATCCCGCTAACAATCGCTATTTAAAATCAGCAAAATCGGTTCACTATTGACCGAGATATAAGCGAAAACCCAGAGTAACCCATTTTTTTTAGGACAAAATCCGTGCATATATCCCTATATATCTCAGTAAGTATAGTCACTCTTGCCACAAAACTTGGCACGGATACTCCTAAAGAAGGGACCTAAATAATGGAAAAAGTTTTTTCAGATAGGACCAGGGGAAGGGGTATTTTTCCTACAATTGCACAAATTTGGTGAAATATTTTATGCGCTATATCTCGGAAACTATAACAGCTATCGACATAAAATGTTCTACAAAAAATGATTGTACGCAAAGATCTACACTTTAAAGAAAAAATTTTTTGAGTGGGGGCAAAAAAAGGGGTAGCTCCCATACAAATCGACAATTATTATAAAATATTCGATACGCTATATCTCGGAAACTATAAAAGATATCGAAATCAAATGTTCTACAAAAAGTAATTGGGCAAAAATGCCTACGCTTCAAAGAAACATTTTTTGAGTGGGGGCAAAAAAAGGGGTAGCTCCCATACGAATCGACAATTATTATAAAATATTCGATACGCTATATCTCGGAAACTATAAAAGATATCGAAATGAAATGTTCTACAAAAAGTAATTGGGCAAGAATGCCTACGCTTTGAAGAAAAATTTTATTGAGTGGGGGCAAAAAAGGGGTAGCTCCCATACAAATCGACAATTATTATAAAATATTCGATACGCTATATCTCGGAAACTATAAAAGATATCGAAATGAAATGTTCTACAAAAAGTAATTGGGCAAGAATGCCTACGCTTCAAAGAAACATTTTTTGAGTGGGGGCAAAAAAAGGGGTAGCTCCCATACAAATTAACAATTTTAATGAAATATTCGATACGCTATATCTCGGAAACTATAACAGATATCGAAATGAAATGTTCTACAAAAAGCAATTGGGCAAGAAGGCCTACGCTTTAAAGGAAAAATTTTTTGAGTGGGGTCAAAAAAAGGGGTAGCTCCCATACAAATCGACAATTATTATAAAATATTCGATACGCTATATCTCGGAAACTATAAAAGATATCGAAATGAAATGTTCTACAAAAAGTAATTGGGCAAGAATGCCTACGCTTTGAAGAAAAATTTTAGTGAGTGGGGGCAAAAAAGGGGTAGCTCCCATACAAATTAACAATTTTTATGAAATATTCGATACGCTATATCTCGGAAACTATAACAGATATCCACATCAAATGTTCTACAAAAAGTAATTGGAACACAAGGCCTACGCTTCAAAGAAAAAAATTTTCGGATGCGGGGTGAAGAAGGGGTAGCTTCCATTCAAATTAATAATTTTTATAAAATTTTCCATACGCTTCTTCTGGACAACTATTACAGCTATCGACTTCGAATATTTTACAAAAAGTAATAATCAAATAATTCATTCATTTTGGAAAAAAAGTTGGAGAAGAGCAGCGGGACTAGAACATCTAATAAGTTTTATTAACCTTTAAATATGAATAATGTCGAAAACTTTAAAAACTCTCGACCTCAAATCTTCTTCATCTATTTCTATTATTCATACGAACGTTAAAATTTTGTTATTTTTTCTATGGGCTTTAAAACACAAGGTTTTTTATTATATTATTTGCAGTACAAAATTACTCGGCTGGGTATATTTAAAGACCAATGTGAAGGGTATATAAGATTCGGCACAGCCGAATATAGCGCTCTTACTTGATTTTGTTTTTATACCCTTCACATAGTGATAAGGGTATATATCACTTTGTCATTCCGTTTGTAATTTCTTTATTATTCATTTGCGACCCCATAAAGTATATATATTCTGGATCCTTATAGATAGGGAAGCCGATTTAGCGATGTCCGTCTGTCCGTCTGTCCGTCTGTTGAAATCAAGTTTCCGGAGTCAAATAAAAAGATACAGACCAGTTAATGGTGTCAAACGATCACAAATATCCCGCTAACAATCGCTATTTAAAATCAGCAAAATCGGTTCACTATTGACCGAGATATAAGCGAAAACCCAGAGTAACCCATTTTTTTTAGGACAAAATCCGTGCATATATCCCTATATATCTCAGTAAGTATAGTCACTCTTGCCACAAAACTTGGCACGGATACTCCTAAAGAAGGGACCTAAATAATGGAAAAAGTTTTTTCAGATAGGACCAGGGGAAGGGGTATTTTTCCTACAATTGCACAAATTTGGTGAAATATTTTATGCGCTATATCTCGGAAACTATAACAGCTATCGACATAAAATGTTCTACAAAAAATGATTGTACGCAAAGATCTACACTTTAAAGAAAAAATTTTTTGAGTGGGGGCAAAAAATGGGGTAGCTCCCATACAAATCGACAATTGTTATAAAATATTCGATACGCTATATCTCGGAAACTATAATAGCTATCGACATAAAATGTTCTACAAAAACTAATTGTACGCAAAGATCTACATTTTAAAGAAAAAATTTTTTGAGCGGGGGCAAAAAATGGGGTAGCTCCCATACAAATCGACAATTGTTATAAAATATTCGATACGCTATATCTCGGAAACTATAACAGCTATCGACATAAAATGTTCTACAAAAAGTAATTGTACGCAAAGATCTACATTTTAAAGAAAAAATTTTTTGAGTGGGGGCAAAAAATGGGGTAGCTCCCATACAAATCGACAATTGTTATAAAATATTCGATACGCTATATCTCGGAAACTGTAACAGCTATCGACATAAATTGTTCTACAAAAAGTGATTGTACGCAAAGATCTACACTTCAAAGAAAAAATTTTTTGAGTGGGGGCAAAAAATGGGGTAGCTCCCATACAAATCGACAATTGTTATAAAATATTCGATACGCTATATCTCAAAAACTTTAACAGCTATCGACATAAAATGTTCTTCAAAAAGTGATTGTACGCAAAGATCTACATTTAAATGAAAAAAATTTTTTGAGTGGGGGCAAAAAATGGGGTAGCTCCCATACAAATCGACAGTTATTATAAAATATTCGATACGCTATATCTCGGAAACTGTAACAGCTATCGACATAAAATGTTCTACAAAAAGTAATTGTACGCAAAGATCTACATTTTAAAGAAAAAATTTTTAGAGTGGGGGCAAAAAATGGGGTAGCTCCCATACAAATCGACAGTTGTTATAAAATATTCGATACGCTATATCTCGGAAACTATAACAGCTATCGACATAAAATGTTTTACAAAAAGTGATTGTACGCAAAGATCTACACTTCAAAGAAAAACTTTTTTGAGTGGGGGCAAAAAATGGGGTAGCTCCCATACAAATCGACAATTGTTATAAAATATTCGATACGCTATATCTCGGAAACTTTACCAGCTATCGACATAAAATGTTCTACAAAAAGTAATTGTACGCAAAGATCTACATTTTAAAGAAAAAATTTTTTGAGTGGGGGAAAAAAGGGGTAGCTCCCATACAAATTAACAATTTTTGTTAAATTTTCGATATGCTATATCTCGTAAACTATAACAGCTATCGACTTAAAATGTTTTACAAAAAGTAATTGTACGCAAAGATCTACACTTTAAAGAAAAAATTTTTTGAGTGGGGGCAAAAAATGGGGTAGCTCCCATACAAATCGACAATTGTTATAAAATATTCGATACGCTATATCTCGGAAACTTTAACAGCTGTCGACATAAAATGTTCTACAAAAAGTAATTGTACGCAAAGATCTACATTTTAAAGAAAAAATTTTTTGAGTGGGGGCAAAAAAAGGGGTAGCTCCCATACAAATTAACAATTTTTGTTAAATTTTCGATATGCTATATCTCGTAAACTATAACAGCTATCGACATAAAATGTTCTACAAAAAGTGATTGTAGGCAAATTTCTACACTTTAAAGAAAAAATTTTTTGAGTGGGGGCAAAAAAAGGGGTAGCTCCCATAAAAATTAACAATTTTTGTTAAATTTTCGATATGCTATATCTCGTAAACTATAACAGCTATCGACTTAAAATGTTTTACAAAAAGTAATTGTACGCAAAGATCTACACTTCAAAGAAAAAATTTTTTGAGTGGGGGCAAAAAAAGGGGTAGCTCCCATACAAATCGACAATTATTATAAAATATTCGATACGCTATATCTCGGAAACTGTAACAGCTATCGACATAAAATGTTCTACAAAAAGTAATTGTACGCAAAGATCTACATTTTAAAGAAAAAATTTTTAGAGTGGGGGCAAAAAATGGGGTAGCTCCCATACAAATCGACAGTTGTTATAAAATATTCGATACGCTATATCTCGGAAACTATAACAGCTATCGACATAAAATGTTTTACAAAAAGTAATTGTACGCAAAGATCTACACTTTAAAGAAAAAATTTTTTGAGTGGGGGCAAAAAAAGGGGTAGCTCCCATACAAATTAACAATTTTTGTTAAATTTTCGATATGCTATATCTCGGAAACTATAACAGCTATCGACTTAAAATGTTTTACAAAAAGTAATTGTACGCAAAGATCTACACTTCAAAGAAAAAATTTTTTGAGTGGGGGCAAAAAATGGGGTAGCTCCCATACAAATCGACAATTATTATAAAATATTCGATACGCTATATCTCGGAAACTATAACAGCTATCGACATAAAATGTTTTACAAAAAGTAATTGTACGCAAAGATCTACACTTCAAAGAAAAAATTTTTAGAGTGGGGGCAAAAAATGGGGTAGCTCCCATACAAATCGACAGTTGTTATAAAATATTCGATACGCTATATCTCGGAAACTATAACAGCTATCGACATAAAATGTTTTACAAAAAGTAATTGTACGCAAAGATCTACACTTTAAAGAAAAAATTTTTTGAGTGGGGGCAAAAAAAGGGGTAGCTCCCATACAAATTAACAATTTTTGTTAAATTTTCGATATGCTATATCTCGTAAACTATAACAGCTATCGACTTAAAATGTTTTACAAAAAGTAATTGTACGCAAAGATCTACACTTCAAAGAAAAAATTTTTTGAGTGGGGGCAAAAAATGGGGTAGCTCCCATACAAATCGACAATTATTATAAAATATTCGATACGCTATATCTCGGAAACTGTAACAGCTATCGACATAAAATGTTCTACAAAAAGTAATTGTACGCAAAGATCTACACTTTAAAGAAAAAATTTTTTGAGTGGGGGCAAAAAAAGGGGTAGCTCCCATACAAATTAACAATTTTTGTTAAATTTTCGATATGCTATATCTTGTAAACTATAACAGCTATCGACTTAAAATGTTCTACAAAAAGTAATTGTACGCAAAGATCTACATTTTAAAGAAAAAATTTTTTGAGTGGGGGCAAAAAATGGGGTAGCTCCCATACAAATCGACAGTTGTTATAAAATATTCGATACGCTATATCTCGGAAACTATAAAAGATATCGAAATCAAATGTTTTACAAAGAGTAATTGGGAAAGAAGGCCTACGCTTTAAAGAAAAATATTTTTGAGTGGGGGCAAAAAAAGGGGTAGCTCCCATACAAATTAACAATTTTTATAAAATATTCGATACGCTATATCTCGGAAACTATAAAAGATATCGAAATGAAATGTTCTACAAAAAGTAATTGGTCAAGAAGGCCTACGCTTTAAAGAAAAATATTTTTGAGTGGGGGCAAAAAAAGGGGTAGCCCCAATACTAATTAATAATTTTTGTTAAATTTTCGATATGCTATATCTCGGAAACTATAACAGATATCGAAATCAAATGTTCTACAAAAAGTGATTGGACATCAAGGGCTACGCTCTGAAGAAAAAAATTTTCGGATGGGGGGTAAGGAAGGGGTAGCTCCCATACAAATTAACAATTTTTATAAAATTTTCGATACGCTACTTCCGGAAAACTATTACAGCTATCGACTTCGAATATTCTACAAAAAGTAATAATCAAATAATTCATACATTTTGGAGAAAAAGTTGGAGAAGAGCAGAGGGACTAGAACATTTAACAAGTTTTATTAACTTTTATATATGAATAATGTCGAAAACTTTTAAAACTCTCGACCACAAATCCTCTTCATCTATTTCTAATATTCATACGAACGTTAAAATTTTGTTATTTTTTCTATGGGCTTTAAAACTCGCACAAGGTTTTTTATTAAATTATTTGCAGTACAAAATTACTCGGCTGGGTATATTTAAAGACCAATGTGAAGGGTATATAAGATTCGGCACAGCCGAATATAGCGCTCTTACTTGTTTTTTTCTTAATTGAAAATCAAACTTAATGTCTCGTTTTATTAAAAAGTGCATTAAATTTTTTATTCAAAATTTTATAAATTTTATTACGTGTTTTTCCTCCAGTGTAAAACAACGGAAAAAATTGAGTTTCATCTTTTCTATATTAAGCCAACGATATATGGAATACCGACAAGGTGAGAAACAATGCAGCTATTTTGATCATTTATGGCTTTGCGGCCATTTGCGTGAAAATATTCTTTAACAATTTTGCTTTGGCTTTTGCTTAGCTGTTTCCCAATATTAAATATGCTCCTGTGCCCATCATTAAAGATATCATTAATACGTGGCCAACTGGGTATTCCAAGCTAAAAATACAACAACAAACTTATTTTTTGTACTCCAACAGTAAAAGAAAAATGACTACTTTACTGATGGCTGACGGAATGCTGCTTGCAGGATGTCAAGCTTAGGGTAGGAGTATCCTTTTCATGTTATATTTTTTTCTCAAATACTTTCAGTAATTCTGCTGTTGTTGTTTTTGGTGTTGTGTTATTTTCATTTGGGAAATTGTGTGCGAGTTTATTTCGGATTTGTATGGAAGCAAATGACAAATGGCGACAAATCCATCAATGTCAAAATCAGACTGTTACAAAACAGTTTGTTGTATACGTTAAATGCACAAAAAGATACACACAGTGAATTACATATATAAATTGTATTCATTTCGTAATGTAAGTACTGCTGTTGTTGTTTTTCGTTTGTAGCATGTTGCGTAGCAAGATGACGTTACAATATTATGCGAATATTATTAAAAAGATACTTTAAGCGTACAAAATATTCATTTGTACATACATACATACATATGTATGTATATACTTTGACACTTAATAGAGCCTTTGAAGTTATGTATGTATAAGCAAAAATAGAAAACAAGGAATGGACTCAGTAAAGTAGTTTTTTTTTTATCTGTATATTTATCACAGCTAAATGTGGACTTGATTTAATTAAATTTGCCAATGATAAAATAAGAGCCCTGTTTTAATTCTAAAACTTATGCTCTCTTTTCAATCAAAATTTTACCAATTAAAATTAGTTCAACATCTAGCTATACTTTTTAAAGGTAACAAGTCTTTATTTCTAATTTTTCGAACTCGACAGTCATGCCTTGATAATGCATATGGCCTTAAATATTGTAATTACAATGATCACAACATAATTTTAGATTTTGTTACAATTTTTGGTCCAGTGTGTTACACTTAATGTGTTGGAAAAAATCTGGTGACGTCATGGCATTTGGGAGGCAAATGACTTGGATTGCTTCAAAAAAGTTTATGATTCAGCGTGTGTCAACCATGTCATGGGAACTGAACGCTATGTACCCTGTCAATATATTGATACAGATTTATTGTCGATGCCCATTCTTTAATTTTTTTTTAACTTAATGACAGATCTGGTGACGCAATGCCATTTAAAAGCAAATGATTTGATCATTAAGTTTTTGAGTTGGCTAAATATTATGCATGTATCCTCTTATTCTTCCCAAATTTGCCTCTGCCCTAATTCCTTTTTTTTTAAATAACCATTGAAACCGAACACTATGTTTCCTTCAATCTTTTAAAACAAATCTTTTGTCGCCATAAAATATCATTGTGCAGTATTGTCGAGTGAAACCGCATTAAATCTTTTAGACGTTTTGTAACGACAACTTAAACTATTGCAACGGCAATCTATTCTTTTGACAAATGATTTGAAACGAACGAGCTAAACAATTAATCGCCAACTTCGGTTTACGGCTTTTTTAGATCCATTTATCCGTGGATTGATTTTAACGTTCCAAAATGTTAATTTGTGTTTATGAGAAATCAATCTCTTCATACCAAATTATGAATTTTCTACGTTAAAACTGCATTCAAGAAATTGTGCTTAGTTCCTGCTCTATCAGAAACAGAAAATAAAAGAAGGTAAAACCCTCAAATCATTACAATTTATTACAACGAATAAGTATGACTGGTTGTCGTTTCCAGCCAGTTCAACATAACCTAACCTTTTGAAACCACTTTATTTTAACGGTTATTTGAAAGAATGTTTTATAATCCGGATATTCCCCAATTAATAAAAAACAATGCACGAAGCGATGTGGATTTTGTGACTTTGGACTAAGGACTGCAGTACACGGAATAAAAAAAGCTACATGCGGGCGGATGTGTTCCCAGCGTTTGTATTATTTCTCCAAATAATTAAAGATTTTGCATTTAACTAGTGGAACTTGAAGATCTCTTGTGAATATTGCATTTTTAATATACCAACGAGCGGCAGTTGTCCTTCGTTTCAATTTGTTTAAACATGCAGTGCTCCCTAACTGTACCCCATAACACACACTTATTGATATGTAGCACTTTTTAAGTCCTGGCTTTAAATAATATATTCTTAAAAAAAACTTTTAACTTGTTTTTGAGAACATTGTTATATATTAGAATACTCTAGGATTTAAGAACCAAGATTGAAAAGGAATACCAAATAGGGCACTGCACGAAACAGTTGTTTTTAGTTTTCAGAACCTTAAGCATATATAAAAAAAAAACATATCAGAGGAAGTCTTAGAGACAAAAAAAACAGAGAACTTGTGTATAATTAGCAACCAATTTCAGGGATGATAGTTATTAATTACCTCAATATTTTTAATTAGTTGAACCACTCATTTTACCGACTATTTACTTCTTAATTTGAAACAAATATCTACTTACCCTTCAAACACTACTTCTGTGTGTGTTAACATAATGTGTATGTGTTAGTATTTTTTTTCAATTTTAAAGTTTACCCTACTATTCAGCAGCCTGCTAGAGCTAATATGTTTGTAAATAGTTTTGGAACTTGAATATTTATCGATTTAAAAGAATTTTTCGATTCTTCTAATACTAAAACATATAAGATTTGTAGCTAAATTGCAAATAATGATTTCGTGTAATTAGTTTTTGTTTTCCCTTCATTACCTTTGATTTCTGTTTCTAATTTTCTTCTTTGCATTTAAGAGTGTACAACTGTATGTAACATATAGTCTATTCACTTTGTAATTAGCCACTGGTAGGCTGTTGTGCATATGATTTAGGAAGAAAATAAAAGGGAAAGTGAATGATTACGGGAACATAGTTGTGTAATTAGTTTAATAAGAGTAATTTATTTGAATTTTTATTTTTATATTTTTGTATTTTGTTTATTTTTGGGCACTTGAAGTTTTATTTGAATGTTTTTGATAAATTATTACAACGCCCGTGTACAAGCTTAGAAATGAAAATAAAAAAATTAAATATACATATGTGCAATAGTTTTCAGTTCATTTATTTACTTTTCCTTTGATGTTGATTGAAAAAAAAAAATTTTTTTTAATTTGATTTTAGAAATTTTAGTTGGCGTCAATACATTTTCAATAAGTTGGCTTAATTATATACATTTTTATTTAAAACTTTTAATCAATTTAATAAATATGTCTTAATAAGCTTTTAAGTGTTTATTTAGTAGATATTAATTTTTTTTTTTATTTTACAGAAAAGGCTTTTGATTAAAACAAGCTTTTTAAGAGCTTTATATTATTTTAGTGTTAATGTATGGTTTTGAATTAACATTTATACCCTTTGCCAATTTTTTAATATATCTAGAGAATTTGTTATTTATTTCGTTGGCATCTAAAAAATTTATTTTGCCTGAGTTTTATTCAAAAATAGTTCTGTTACAAATAACCATTGAGAATTCGACAATACATCATTCAGTTAGTGTTTTTATTTTTCCTACAATTTTGTTTTTTTTTTGTTCGTTTCTGTAAAAATGATTGTACATACATTTGTTTAAAAGGTCTACTGCCAATCAGCCTAAAGCATTTTTTGGCCTAAAAACATTGTTCCAAAATGACCACCCCACTAACATCCATCCCCACATGATTGTTTTGTTCATCCATATCATCTATGTAAGTATGTATAACTTAACAACACAACAAAAATCCCAGTAGCTGGAGAATCATCAGTAAAAAGAAGGGCTGGTGGTGAGTGTCCATATAAATGACCAAAATATCACGTCGAAATCCCAATGGTAACGCATTGCCAGATAAAATGTTTCAATGTCCAATCAAGTAATTTGTCAAAATGTTCCACAGAGAACATTTCATGCATTGTTCGAATTTTTTTTTATATTTTTTGTTTATTTTATTTTCCTTTTTTACTTTTTAGGCTTGAAAGCTCAACAAAATTAATTCATTTTTTTCATTCATCCCTTCTGTTACAGTTGAATAAAACAACCCAATTTTTTTTTGTTCGTAAATATTTCAAAGTTTATTTTTTTAAGAGAAAAATAATAAAATAATGAAAAAGAATATGGCGTTTTGTAAAAGTTTTCGTGGGTAAAAATCTTCTACTTGACTTACATATTTACCTTATTACGCCAAACTGAAAAAGGAATGCCTAATTTAATACAAATAAGAGCGATATATTCGACTGGGCCAAATCTTACATATATATTCTTTACATTAAAAACTCATTCCTTTTTTATAAAAAATATGTTTCAAAGAAAAAACATTAAAAACAAGTAAGAGCGCTATATTCGGCTGTGCCAAATCTTATATACCTTTCACATTGGTCTTTAAATATACCCAGCCGAGTAATTTTGTACTGCAAATAATATAATAAAAAACCTTGTGCGAGTTTTAAAGCCCATAGAAAAAATAACAAAATTTTAACGTTCGTATGAATAATAGAAATAGATGAAGAAGATTTGAGGTCGAAAGTTTTAAAAGTTTTCGACATTATCCATATTTAAAGGTTAATGAAACTTATTAAATGTTCTAGTCCCGCTGCTCTTCTCCAACTTTTTTTTCCAAAATGTATGAATTATTTGATTATTACTTTTTGTAGAATATTCGAAAACGATAGCTGTAATAGTTTTCCAGAAGAAGCGTATGGAAAATTTTATAAAAATTGTTAGTTTGTATGGGAGCTACCCCTTCTTCACCCCGCATCCGCAAATTTTTTTCTTTAAAGCGTAGGCCTTGTGTTCCAATTACTTTTTGTAGAACATTTGAGTTGGATATCTGTTATAGTTTCCGAGATATAGCGTATCGAATATTTTATACTAATTGTCGATTTGTATGGGAGCTACCCCTTATTTTGCCCCCACTCAAAAAAATTTTTCTTAACAGCGTAGGCCTTCTTGCCCAATTACTTTTTGTAGAACATTTAATTTCAATATCTGTTATAGTTTCCGAGATATAGCGTATCGAATATTTTATAATAATTGTCGATTTGTATGGGAGCTACCCCTTTTTTTTGCCCCCACTCAAAAAATTTTTTCTTTAAAGCGTAGGCATTTTTGCCCAATTACTTTTTGTAGAATATTGCATTTCGATATCTTTTATAGTTTCCGAGATATAGCGTATCGAATATTTTATAATAATTGTCGATTTGTATAGGAGCTACCCCTTTTTTTGCCCCCACTCAAAAAATTTTTTCTTTAAAGCGTAGGCATTCTTGCCCAATTACTTTTTGTAGAATATTGCATTTCGATATCTTTTATAGTTTCCGAGATATAGCGTATCGAATATTTTATAATAATTGTCGATTTGTATGGGAGCTGCCCCTTTTTTTGCCCCCTTTCAAAAAATTTTTTCTTTAAAGCGTAGGCATTCTTGCCCAATTACTTTTTGTAGAATATTGCATTTCGATATCTTTTATAGTTTCCGAGATATAGCGTATCGAATATTTTATAATAATTGTCGATTTGTATAGGAGCTACCCCTTTTTTTGCCCTCACTCAAAAAATTTTTTCTTTAAAGCGTAGGCATTCTTGCCCAATTACTTTTTGTAGAATATTGCATTTCGATATCTTTTATAGTTTCCGACATATAGCGTATCGAATATTTTATAATAATTGTCGATTTGTATGGGAGCTACCCCTTTTTTTGCCCCCTTTCAAAAAATTTTTTCTTTAAAGGTCTTTGCGTACAATTTTTTTGTAGAACATTGTAAGTCGATAGCTGTTATAATATACGAGATATAGCGCATAAAATATTTCACCAAATTTGTGCAATTGTAGGAAAAATACCCCTTCCCCTGGTCCAATCTGAAAAAACTTTTTATATTATTTAGGCTTCTTCTTTAGGAGTATCCTTGCCAAGTTTTGTGGCAAGAGTGACTATACTTACTGAGATATATAGGGATATATGCACGGATTTTGTCCTAAAAAAAATGGGTTACTCTGGGTTTTCGCTTATATCTCGGTCAATAGTGAACCGATTTTGCTGATTTTAAATAGCGATTGTCTCCAGGATATTTCTAATAGTTTGACACCATTACCTGGTCTGTATCTTTTTATTTGATTCCGGAAACTTGATTTCAACAGACGGACAGACGGACATCGCTAAATCGGCTTCCCTATCTATAAGGATCCAGAATATATATACTTTATGGGGTCGCAAATGAATAATAAAGAAATTACAAACGGAATGACAAAGTGATATATACCCTTATTACTATGTGAAGGGTATAAAAATATCAATATCAAAGTACTAATTTTAGTACTTTATAATTCGGGGTATTTATTAACGTACCCAGCAAGATGAAAATGATCTTAATCCAATAAGCTGATTTTTTTCCACAAAATTGATATCATCGTGCAATTTCTTCTTTGACCATCTAGCGAGGCGTATGATCACACGGCTTCAACTCAAACGAATATAACTTTGTAACGCGTTTTTTCGAGACCTAATCGCAAAATTCGGTGTAAACTGGTGCGAGAAATGTTAACTTCTTGAGTACGATGAGAAGTTGATGTTAAGGGATTCTCACGAACACTCTCAGCCACAACTTCGATATTTTCGGGTGTAGTTATGTATATCGTTACCTTAATACAGAATATTTTTTTCATAATCCCAGATTTTTGTTTATTTCGATAAATGGTGTTCAAATATATTAAAATCAGGCAAAAAAAAAAAACTCGACTTAAACAATACGAGTTATGGCCTTTTTATATAAAAACGTATCGATATATAAGTGGCCTTATATACATTTATTTTAAATAGTGAAAAAATATTTTTTAACTACATGTTTTCTGTATTTTTTTTTTGTGTAGAGGAAAAAATTCTTTACAAAAGCATAAATTAATATAATTAAATTCTGTCAAGGAAACTGTTTAAATCAGTAAAAATATTTTTAATTCTAACAGGCATGATATGCACTTTACCTTTCCATGCAAAAAAAATAAAAAAAAACGTTTTGGTAATATTTCTATTTTTCATTAACCTCTCCTTTAAAAAAGTAAACAAAGAGTCCAAAACTTTTTTTGTCTGAGGCTAACAAAACAGAATATTTAATCTTTGGAATAACGAACAAAACTCAAATAAATGTAGATATTTTTATTTCTTGGCATGTAAAACAAGCCGAAAACACAAAAACCATGACAAAAAATAAATAAAATTTTATTAAATTAACAACAGAAATACAACTCCAACAATTATTATTAATGACTTTGTCTAGAGAATTTTGTGTTAAAATAACGAGAGACAACAAAGTTCTGATTTTAATACCAGAATGAAGCAACAACCAACAAAAAAAATGTTAAAAAAATTTTGTAAATAAAATAATCTCAACGATAGGCCAAGTAATTTAAATTATTTTTAATTTTCCCCGTAATAAAGTCATATAAATTTTAATATTTTTAAATTGCGACCCTGTTTTACTATCTAGAAAATTCGATTTTGCATTCAAGATTTCTAATTGTAGTTTATTCTGGATTTAATGTACATGTTTGTTTACCTTATAAATTTCTACCTTTAAAAAACATTAATATTTTTTTAACATGGCGATTAAAAGTTGTAAATTTTTATGCGAAAAATGAAATACAAAGTAACTTTTTTCCGCATATTTAGTTGTGGTCAAATATAGAAGTTGTTGTTTTGTTGTTTGTTGTTCTCCACTAGAGCGTGTCTTTACACTGCACCAAAGTGACAATCATTATTAATCACATTTTGATTGTAAGACTTAAACCGACAAAATTATTTAAGCTAAACTAAGAAAAACAAGCTGCATGTTAAACAAGATATTTTGGGTTTCCCCTTTTTTTATTTGGATTCCTTTTTGTTTGAAAATACATTTATTCAATGTGCCTCCTGAAGTATACAGTGAGTAAGAGCAAATATTATCGTGAATAACGAAGCCACCTTTTTGCATTTACACTAACAAAAGTGAAACTCACGAAAAAAGTACAAAAGCTTTTCCCGAAAGTTGTTTTCATTCTCTACCACAGAAGAAAAACATTAGCAATTTTAAAGTAACAAGTTATTTTGTAAAAATGTATTTGTGATTCAGGCACATACATATTTATTAAAAATAATGAACTAAATTGTTAATATAACAAAAACGCAACCAAAAGCTTAATTAAATGAGCTGATTAACTTTTTCTCGTTTTTTTTTGCAAAACATTTGAAAAAGATTATTTGGTCAAACTTAATGTTTTCTAAATAAATTTAAATGTTTTTAATTTGCAAAAAAATTTTAATGTATTTAATGTAATGCCTTAAATTATTTTCCTGAAAATATTTCTGACTATTATCTGTTTAAATTTAATAACCTCGATTAATCAGTTTTAATATATGAACTAAAACACTTAATGCTAGAAAGACAACGAAATATTATAGTTTTTTACCTGTTTATGCAAAAAAAAGAAACCAATGCAAGCATTTTTTATTCTTTAAACATTTTTGTAAAATTTATTAAAATCGAAACTTGCTTTAAATAATTTCATAACAGGGGAGCAATAATTTGTACATAAAATTTTGTTAAAAGTTATAATTGTTAAAGCCTACGCTCTCAAAGTTAAATTAGTATTTTTCTAAGTTAAATGTGGCTAAAAGTAAAAAATTCCTACTAGATAAATCGAACTTGATTTAATAAAACCCGTACTCGCCCCACCTTTGACACTACTACGGCTTGATTTAAAAAAAGATTAATTGGTTTATTTATGTGTGTACAAAAATCCAAGTACATATTTTGTATATTATGCCTTCAACTTCTATGCTGAATATAAATATGATTGCTCATAGCCATGGTGGGATAAGAAGGTGCCCTCGTCCCTAAAACAATAACTTCCTGTAAAATTTAAGCATGTATTTTGTTGTTGCTCAGCTTAGTTGTCAAAAATGTTGCAAACACACATACACAACCATTATAGAACATCAAAATTTGCCAAGCTAAGTTGGAAAATGTTGAATTATTTAAAATTGTACTTTGCAATACAAATACTTTGTATATTGATTTTAATATCTTTGTTCTTAATCATAGTAGGTTTGGTTTATATGTTAAAGAAAATTTTCTATGATTGTCATTCCGATTTTTTTTATTTCATTTGAAACAATTAATAAACTCGTTTTTTGTACAAAATCTAAAAATAGATTTGTTGCTTTTTACTTTGGAATATTTTTTGCCATATACACAAGGAAGGAAATTCCAACAGAAAACATTTGGCGGAAATAGAAGTCAGCTAATCAGTTACTCCTACCTTGCTTAATATACCTCATAGCTCATAGCATTGCGCCATATTGGGTCGGCCAATTTGAATTTGCTAATTCCGATAAGCTACCCAAAAAGCCCTATACACAAATCTGTGCATCATTTTCTAAATTTTTTTAACTTTCGGCCGCACTGAGGTGACCTTGTCCGCACTATGCGGCGTAAGAAGAAGAAATATGTAAATATACTGCAGAGTTTGCCTTGTACGACGCATTTCGACAACAGCTATTATTTCGCGCAGTTTGTGGCGGCGAAAAGTTCGCCGTACGTCCGAGTTATGTTCCTTGCATAAAACACACATGTAAGAAAACATACATAATTTTAAAATATGCATAACTGCATTGATAATTAAACATCTACCTAAAGAAAAAATGCATCTTTTTAAAAGTAAATGCTTTGATGTTAAGTAACTTAAAAATTAATTGTATGTCAAAATTTTACATTATTACGACAATCCATGGTTCAATGCTTTGGGTTTCCGTGAGTTTTATATTTCATCGAATTTAATTTTCAATAAATGTTGAATTCTTAAGAATAAAAACACGCATATGGTGTCCGCAAAAGTTAACAGTAAAGGAAGAATGGCTGCTTAGCTGTGGAGTTTACTATGTTAATGTGTATGAAATTTATGAGTAAATAATTCCTCTTCCGTTAACTTGATTAATTGTCGTGCGACATCAGTGAAAAATTTCCCCAAACATCTGCAAAGAAAGCAATAAAATAAAAACTGAAAGCAGAATTTTACGAAAACATTTATTGAATATACTTACGTATGTATATTGCATGTACTTGAAATATATTTATATTTATTTAAAGTTCAAACACAATTACAAATTACACTCTTAACCAAGTGAAATAACGATAGCAGACGGTATATAAAAAATTTTAAATTTGCCTAAATAAAATATCGAACGCACAGACAGAATAAATAAAATAATGCAAAATTTAAATAAAAAAATGACACGATCGCTGTACAACACAATGTTTGAAAGAAACAAATTACCAAAGCGTCACTAAAAGTACTAAAATATGGATTTTGGAAAAGGTAACACAAATTCGTTTAAAGATTTAATTTATTTTGCCTCGCGGGAGTGTGGAAAAAATTATGCTGAAATTACCACACCTAAAACGTAGCAGTGATGTTTAGTATGTGTTTTTGGTCGAATTTTTTTTTATTTTTAACATATTTTTGTTTATTTTATCTACATTTCAATAAACTAGCATTAGGTATTAAAATCTTAAATTTAATTTTATATTAGTCCAACCACTGCACTGCAGTGCCAACTTAAAATTAAGTTCTAAGATACATCAATTCCGATGGTTTAGTTACTTCGGGCCTCTAAGGATTTTCATGAATACTGAGAAAAACAGTATCATCAGTAAATGTATACGCTTGTGTTAAACTGTTGTTCGCATGCCTGACGTACAGAATAAGTGCTAGAGCACTAATTTGATGTACGGCAACCGCTGTTTTTGGGATCCGTCTCTTCGCCCAATAACCATCGCACAGCGGCTGAAAATCGATTTTCATCAGCCAAAAGCCCAATTTTTTGCTATCGCTGATTTCAAAATTTTTTATACCGGTCGAAACCGAACATATATTTACAAATAACACAAATTTTTGCCATATATGTATGAAAATTAAAAAGGATGAACAAATTTATTTCTGCTGGAAAAAAAAGAGAACTTGGCAAGATGACGTACATATTTTAAGGTTAGAATTAAAAACACATTAATTTTAAATTGTTTGTTAAATAGGGCGTTTTGCATTTTCTGTGACGATATATGTTTATTCTGTTTTATTTTATTTCAAATTCAAAACAATTAAATTAAGCCTTATGCTTATAACTATAAACGCGTAAAATGTCGGCGATAAGAAATAGTTGTGTAAGTTTTTACATTTACTTAGAACTCTTTTTTTTTCTTTAAGGTTCATTTATACATGACTTAACCATACCACAGTAAATAGCTGTTCGAACCAAACTTATGGGCACCATAACCATTACCTTAGAAACCAATTGTGTTTTGGCTTTTATGGCAACGGGTGTGGTTATGGCGTTATGGTAAGTCACATATAATTGACCCTTTAGTCCTGTAAACAAAATAGAAATTGTCTACGTAGCTCCAATTGAAACGAGGATATTAAAGCTTAAGTTTAATTAGCAGCAATACCTGAAAAATTATAAAAATTTCTAGCTCACGTACATATTAAGTTTGACAACTGAAAACTTATATTTATCAACTTATCCGTCAGTCTAAAAACTGTATAAAAATTTATCAGAATTGGAGCGTCACAAAAAAAGAGCCGTTAATTTTTATAAACAACAAAAATTGCTTTAAAATCCTGCTGGAACTGTTATAATGACTGATTCGTATTTAGTGTTTTAAAATGTATTAATTCCATATTAACATTTTTTTCTTCTCTTTTCATGGCAGTGCTGCCAGTATCTTCTAAATTTTAAATTGTTTCAGTTATATTTTAATTAAACCACAAAACTTGTTTCGATATTTAATTTGTTTTGTTTTTTCTAATTACTCATCAATTTTCAAAGCATATTTATACAGTAACTCCTTGCAACTATTATGTGTTTTACACGTTGTAATCTTAATTACAGACAATCATTATAAATTTTTTAAAAACAACTAGAAAGAGAAACAAAATCTTAGATGCTAAACTCCAAATTTGTATGAAACCTATAAAAGCCTAAAACTGGTCAAAATAGAACTGATGAAATAATATTTAGCTTTAATATTAAACAAAAAACAACCCTCATGACTTCTTCTCTGGTTATTTGGTTTATTTCATTGTAATCCCTTGATATTATTGTTGCAATTTCCTAACATCACCATTTTCAAATAAGTTTTTGTTTTTTCCCACTTATTTTTATACATTTTTGGTAGCCAAAGCTAAATGGCAGTTTGGTCATAATACGAGTTTCATTTCATTCCCTTTTTTTCTTTCTTTGTATTTAATTTATTTATTTATGTGTGGAGAACAGAATATGTATTAAGCATAAATCCAGTACTTATAGGAGATGATGGTTGAAATGTTAATGTATTAGTCTGAACGTGTATCCTTTTATATTTTGGATTTGAGCTGTGTACGTCATAGATTAATGACAGCAATCCATCAAAATCACTCGATGGACATGACGAGAACAAAGTAAAGAGAAAAAAAAAGAATTTAAGTTAAAGGAACACATTTTTAAGGAAAACGAATTTCATAGAATTTTGTTTTTCGGTTAATTTTTATTTTTTATATTTCCCTTCATACATACACTTAGGCAGATAAAAAGCATACTTTCTCTAGGAATTTCCTTGTAATTTATTTTGTTTTTTTAGTGTGTAAACAATCACTTCAAGTCTTTAGATTAATACACGTGTATTTAATAAATTCGAAATTTCTAAAACAGTAATTTCGAAAATTAAAAAAAAGATTTTTTTTAATAAAAACACAACTATTTCACATTGACTTTAAATAACTGAAATAGATTTTATTAAACTTTAATATAATTAAATTACATCGTTATAAACATTTGTAGCAATTGTATGCAGGTTGAGGTGACTTTCGAAAGTGTGACGGCTTACACGATTCTTTATTAAATTATGGACCAACTGTCGCAAAATATATTTTTTTGTATATAAAATTACTTCAAGACAATATTGTCTTGATACCAGCAACTTATTCATTTGTAGCCATATTTTAATAATATTATCTAATCACAGAGTTGGACTCGTTGTAGATTGGATGTGAAAGAATCCAGCTTAAGAAATATAAATCAAACCTTTTACATGTCGCCTGCTCAATATTAGAAGATTATAAGTGCAGAAACATATATGTTTAGAAAATCAAGTTTTAAATAAAAAATTTTTTCCTCTTTTTTTAAGTAAAATTTGGCAACAAAGTTTATTTATTTATTTAAAAAATGAAATTAGGTCCAATTAATTTTTTTATTTAATAAAATTGAGTGACATGTTTTTTTATAATACACATTTGATACTGAAAACTTTTATAAAAAACAGTTTTTAGTGTTCAATAGAACTTTGATATTTCAAACAATTAAAAAAATCTTATATTTTCTAAAATTGAAAACTTAAAAATAATATTTTTAACAAACTTCTTAAAAATTATACATTTTGTGTCTCCTCATTTTCAAAATGCACAAAAAAACTTGTATGCATCGTTTTAACTAAACAATATTTTTAAAAATATTTCTAAACAAATATTAAAAACAAATTTTACCATAAAAAATAAGACTAAGACAATAATAAAAACTTACAGATAGAATTCTTCAAGGTTGGTTAGGTTTCAATATTATAAATTTAATTCTAAATAAAAAGTTTTGTACTTAAATAAGGAATATTTATCGTAATAAAATATTTGTAGCACTTTCAAAAACATTATGGATAGATCTGAATACAAAATTCTTAAATTTAGTTTTTAAACTGTTTGTAAGTTAAAATACAAAGTTTACATCGGCATCCAACCAGTCGGATGGACGGACGGACAGACGGACATTGTTTTTTTTAATCATAAGGTGACTCTCGTTTGGTCGGTATTTTTTAGGTGGATATTGGACTTTTTTGTTGCAAATAAAGCGAAAACAGATTATGACTCCACAACCAATATCTTGTGAATATAATACGCTCGAACTAAACTTATACTAAACTTATGTACGATCTGTTACCAACAGCTATGAACCACTGCTGTCTGCGTGGGCTGGGGGCACTCCACAACCCCTTGATCAACACTAAAAGTTGTTCATTTTCACATAAAATCCTGGCATGTTATTTACTCAAAACCTTAAAAAATGTTATGTACAACCTTGTAACATAAGCAAGCAATTTTAAAATGTTCACTCAAAAAATTATTTATGCAAAATCAACTGGAAATCTATTTAAAATAACTGGATATTCATTTAAAAACCCTCTAACAAGATATTTATTAAAATGAACAAAATTTTTCATTTAAATCCAGACATCAAACAATTAACTGACATTTTCGTCTAAAATTAACTGGATTTTCTGTCATTTACAGCAAAACACAAAGTATCAGAAAAAAATAACAAAGTTAAATATTACTAAAAATAACTGTAAAAATTAACTTCAACTGAAAATCAGTTTTTTTGTTTAGCTGGAGCTTTGAATAACCCTTCAAATTTAGTTAAAAAAATATTGTATTCAAATTTTACTGTTTTTTCATTTAAAAACAACTTTACGGAATACTTCCAAAATAACTTACAGTCAGTTACTGTAATAATTTTTTTAAGTGTGGAGAATTCATAATTCTTAATTTATAGACGATAAGGGATATTTGTATGGGGCTATATAAATACCATCAAAAATTTTAATTAATTTTATCTTTACATGGATACATAATCGGAAAGGCGAAATAGTCTAATAAACTCATTAAGTGATTCTGAACAGAACAATATTGTTGACGGCAGGTGATAAGCAGCTTTAAGGTAAAAAGAAGAAAAATATTGGCCAATAGATGCTGCTTTGGACTAAGGAAGCAGTTTAAAAATAAAGACACCTCCCGACAAATAAAAGTCGCTCTCTACAAGACACTGATACTACCCGTGCTTATTTATGGTTCTGAAGCTTGGGTACTTGCGAAAGCAGATGAGGAAGTGCTTGGAGTTTTCGAGAGCAAGATTCTTAGGAAAATCTATAGACCAATCTGCGTTGACGAAGAATACCGTTGTCGTAAGAACCCTAAGCTATATAAGGTGTTTACCGGCATTGACATAGTTACACGTACCAAAATTCAACGTTTACTAAGTCATGTTGTGAGAATAAATGAAGATGCTTCAGCAAGGAAGTCATTTCAATGCGAGCCTTGTAATGGATCACGCAGAAGAGAAAGGCCGAAACTCCGAGGGAAGAACCAAGTGGAGGAAGGCATTTCCAAACTTGGTGTCAGAAATTTCAGAAGATCGAAGCGCTTGGATATCAATTCTAAGTTCTAGGAATTTGAATAGAACAAACGTATTGTAATAATCATCTAAGTAAGTAAGTAAGGTGATAAGCTATTTTGTTGGGCGTGAAGAACATTCATGTAAACGTGCCCTTATTCTGCATGCGCTATAAACTTTTCTAGAAACTATGCAGTTTGAGATGTTTATACATTAAATTAAAGGAGCGATATGCAATTATTGCTTGAATTTATGCAATGACGATCTCTGTGATACCTTAAGTTGGGGTTATTTTCAGTGTCATTAAGTATAAATTATAAGTAACTTACTTGGATCAATCACTGTATAGTGGGAAAAATCTGCGCCTTGTGGGTTCTGAAGTATGTGATCTGTGAAGGATTAGTATATGTATATGTAAAAAGATATGTACGTGTGTGCATAGGATACAAAAAAATTTCGACAGTTGTTCAATTGATAGATTGAAAAGAATGATTAATCAAAATAAGAGCAGCAAATGATGCACTTTACGCTTCAATTACAGTCCTTAAATCCAATTCACTGTTCCAAAATGATTTCTACATTGCTAATGCCGCCAAAGTGTTTGAATCAATAGTGGACTGATAGAGATTACTAAAATATTTAAAATGGGGAACAAAATACTTAGTTTCGTTCTAAAGTCACAATCTACTTTAAAAACAAATCAATGACAAATGCCGCACACATGTCAGAGGGCCCCTTAGTTTAGTTGTATATATTCGTACCAGTGCATGTATGAAAATAATATAAACAACAACGAGGGTAACTGTGCCTGTGCCCATAAGAATGCAAATATTTATACAAGAAATAAACAAAATATAAAAGAGAACATAAAACAGGACCTTAAACAAACAAAGTTTTTTGATTTTCATTCATATAGAGAATTTTTTTAAAACCCTAAAAATATTAAATGGCACTCCCAAAATGCACAGAAATACAAAAGAAGCCAATTCTGGGAAATAATTTTAATAAAATAAATATATAACATGACAAAAAAATATTTGAAGAGAAATTCATCAAACTCATGAACGGAAAAAGGGTGGCTTTCGGCGGCAGTAGTCTGGTAAAGGCTGTAGTAGAAGTGTTTGTTTTCTTGTGTACTGTAAGTGTTTGCATTTGACAAATACAAGTTAAAAGCATTTTTTGATGAATTCCAAAAAATTGACTAACTGAAATTGTCTTTTGCTATTAGACACGACACTTTAATATCACTTTAAATACAATAACAATTATACGAGGTAGGTAAAAACAGTCGCCTTAAACTATTTGTTTAAAGAAATGTGTATTTGTTGAGCAAGATTCTTTTTATTTTTATTTTTGTCCTTTCAAGCATAATTTGAATCCTTCATATTTAAACGACTTGATGTAATATGTACGTTGTCTTAAATTTATTGTATTTCTCTGATTAATGAAATACGATTATATGAATAATATTAAACAATATTAAAGTAAATAAAAATGGCTTATTTGAACTCACATGTTATCTAAAGAAGCAAACGGAATTCCATTTTTGTAAGTTAGAACGAAAACAAAACATACAAAGCAATTAACTAATTTTTGTGTAGTCGTTGTTCTGAATAACTAGCCAAAATATTTAAAAAAATATTATTATTCTACAATTTTACAGTTTTTTTCCTTAAAATACTCCATTTTCTTCATATATGATTTAAAGTTCTTTCTGAAATTTTAAAATCGCCTAAAAATATTGTAAGGATGTTTCTTTTTGCTATTTTTGATTGAATTTTATTTATTTCAAGCTCTTCACTGTTTTTGCAAAAACAGTTTTATTTATGTGCTGTTTATGGAACACAAAAGGCGAAACGTCTTGGACGTTTTCTGTGTAGTTTGTTGTTGTTAAAGAAATAAAACACATACAAAACGTCCCAGACCTTTCTCATTTGTGTTCAATTAACACCACGTTAGTCTTTTAAGGTAGAACCACTGAAAATACTTTAATCTGCTTTAAAATTATTTAATGAATATTTTAGATTTAAGCCAGTTGGCTTTAAAACCCCACTTTATCTATTTTATTTAAAAGCTAAACAATTGTAATACTTTTTTAATAACTTTTTATCGTTGGCGTCGTAACAACAACCCCCAATGACATTTTTAACTTGATTGTGTTTGCATGTATGTGTGTTTTGTATATTTTTTGTAACACTCCTGCCATTAGAAATTTTCTTTACACAAAGAAATGGAAAAACAAAAATGTCTGACATTGACAAATGTCATCCGTCATTGCGAACATAAGATTGATATAGATTGAAATGTGACGCACACACACACACACAAAAGCAACGCAAAATATAATTTCTAATACCTTGCGAACAACCACCATTATCACCATCGTCAACATCAACCTAATCATCAGTTCCATAATCGTTGGCAGACATACAAAAGGGAATGACTTGAAAAACTTAATATTGACAATAAAAGGAAATGAATTTAAACGCACAGAACAACACAGGTCCAAATAGTGCGTATAAAAGCTATAAAGGACGAAGGAACGCATCACAGCATATAAAAAGATGACGAGTGACTTTGATGTCTATTCGTCACATCAGTCAACCCCAAGTTTTTTTGTGTTTTTTTATCATTCCTTCTTATGTGAATTTAAAATTATTTAAAGGAAAATACATAAAAGACAATAGAGTCCAAACTATTTTTTTTTGTGAAATGGTTGCTAATCAAGATAAAAAATTCATTCACTTCATGATAAAAGAAATCTTTTTTTTATCTCTTTTTAGGGGATTTTTTTGTTTTCATTTCTTACAAATATTATCTTCTTTGGCCACAATATCCATTTCAAGTTTTAAAAACTATTGATAATTTTATTTTAAAAATCTTGTGCTATGAAATTTTTCAAAAAAAAAAACTATTTTTGATCAGTAGAACGCCAATAAATTTAATTAAATTTCTATAGAGTTGCTTTAACGTCCGCCATAAACATTTAAATTATTTAAAACACAAAAGATTCGAATAAAGGATCTATGAATTGAATTAATTTGCCAACAAGAGATGTCCTTGATATAATATTTTTTACTGAAAATTTATATAAAACTGTACATCTCATTAATACTACTTTATTTTGTTGATGATTCCTAAAACTGGTAACTTTAATGCATAGAACGATGAGCATTTTATTTGTTATACTTTTCACATAAGTGATAAGGGTAAACATAAGTTTGTCATTCCCTTTGAAATTTCTTCAATATCCATCTGCGATTCCATAAAGAACACATTTTCATGGTCTTTATAGATAAAGATGTCGATTTAGCAAAGTTCATCTGCCCGTGTATTGGCTAAAATCAACTTTTAAAGCCCCCCGATGTCGCATAGACCCGTAAGTGGTATCAAACCATTAAAAATATCTGGGAGCAAATAGCTTTTTTAATTCAGCAAAATCGCCCGATAACTGACGCAGATATAAAGCAAAAACCAAGAAAACCTCTGTTTATTTTCATAAGATTTGTACATAAAAACCTCTACAACTCCTCGGAAGTTCCCCTACACGAATGCAATGTAAGACCGACTCCTGCTAATTTTTCTTCCCAAAAATTGTTGTGAAACATACTTACATCCTATCAGGGTAGCCATGCAAAATTTGAAAAGTCGCCCGTAGAGGAATAAAATGTACATCAGACCCCAATTATTTTCCCCTCCAAAAAAAATTCTTAGAACATATTTACCCCCTATCAACATCGCATAAGGTGGCCTATACACAGTTTGGGAAATTGTAATAAATCCCCCCCTACAGCTTCCAAATGTAGGACCAACCCCAACTCATTTTTCCTTGCAAACATTTTCCTGGAACATACTTATCCTCTATCTCCACCCCCTAAGGGGATTACCATACAAAATTTTAAAAAACTTGGGTAACAACTTTCCTACTCACCTTAAGAGGGTTAAAATATGAAATATTTCATATAAAAAAAATGAATAAAATTAAAAAAAAAAGTTCGGGGTGCTTCTAAGCGCCAATGTGAAGGGTAAAAAACATAATATCATATTTTTTAAGATTTATATTTTATATGTTTGAATTTTAATAAAAAGTTAGTAGCCCACTAACAAATAATTTTCAAATCTTAAAGGTAAATAATTAAAGTTTTTTCAGAGAGCGCCAGACTAAAATTCAAGTTTTCAAATAAAAGTTAAAAACATTTATTAAAGGTTTCATCTAATGGCAGCAGCACCCTTCCTTTTCAAACGACTGTGTCGCTCATGTTGCAAGGTGTTTCGAGCAAAAGGATTTGAATGAACTTCCAGCTTATTTTTAAATACTTGTCCACATATTTCAGGATTTCGCTTTTAACTAGTGGAACTTCTAGATCCTTGTGGATGTTGCTGTTTTTAACGTACCAAGGAGCACTAGTTATCATTCTTAGAATTTTATTTTTATGGCGTTAAATTTTTTCAACGTTTGAGGCGGAAGCAGTGCCCTATAATTGTATCTCGTAGCACCAAGTCATTTTCAAAACCGAGTTGTAAGGCAGAAGTTTACAATCAAGGCGTACCTACCAAAAAGCTAATGGTTTTGCGCCGTTTTAAGTTTTATTTTTATCTTTGCACCTACACACAAAAAACTACAAAAAAATTTTTTCAAACAAATTCTTGTTCAAAACAATTTATTTTTTTAGTAAATTTATTTTATAGTCTCTAATAATATTTTAATTTGATTTTTTAATCAAACAAAATTTTCGCCTAGACAATTCAAATATTTAACCAGCTCAACAAATTTTTTTATCTGAAACTAAAACTATTATTTTTTCAATAAAATTCTTGCAAAATTGTTTGTCTAAATTTACAATTTTCGTTGTAGGTCCTCAGCCAGACAAAATATTTACTGATTATCTGAAATTCGTAACTGATTCTACAACTCAGTTCTTTTCTGTGTATATGTAACTTCCATGTCTTGAGGCACCATCTGATTATTAATAAAAAATTGGGCAGCACGTTCGTTTGCGCAAAGTAAAAGGAATGGGGTTGCTGGTCTTGTTCATTCATTTTTATTCCCCATAGCTTTGCCAATTTTTTAACTTCTTCATCCAAAGCTTGTGAGACATCTATAAATAGCGCAGAGCAGTATTTCTTCTGCTCTACGTAAGTCTGGTCAATGCTGTCTACAGCCAAATTGGTGATTGGAAATGCTGTTGTTTCCGTTTAATATCAGAGTAAGCTTGTTTTTAAGCGATTTTTCGAACAATTTTAACATAGTCGGTAACAGACTTATGGGCATTAAAGACTTCAACGTCGAAGACTCTCTCCAGGCTTAGGTATTTTCTTGATATTTTTGATATCCTTAACAATATCTAGAAACTGAAATCGCATTTCCATAGGTTTCTCCGCAACGGCCAGCAGAAAAGGCATTAGTAAAAAAAATAGGTATACTGAACATTCGAAAATCCAATATTAAAAATAACGACACAGAAAGCCCGTTTTTACGATGGATGGAAACCTTCGTTGATCACTTTTGCATAAATGTATTCCAATCTTATCAAAAAAACATGTTCTCTTAGAAAGGGAAGTCCCAATCAAACAAATAAAAAAATTAAAACAAAAAAAGTTGAAAACACTTACCCCCGCAACTTTCCAAGCAGGCCCCAAACTTAAAGAGTTAAGATCTTGGCTGCTCGACAACCGAAAACAGTTGTAGTTGTCTCTTTTGGGTAGTTTTTGCTTTATGGACAGGACTACTCGAGAGTCTACGGCTTAACTGCAAACAATATGATATTAAGTAGCTTAACAACTTTCATTTTTTGAACAAACTGATATTTGGTGGCCCTATTTTAGGCAACCCTCCACCATTATATTATTTGTTGAATTAAAACAAGCATATACAAATTTTTTGTTATTTAGATATTATTTTGTAGACATCGCGCTGATGATTCCTCCAAAAAGGTTAAGTAGTTATGGAAGTTTAGCCATCAAAATTTTTCTTATAGCTAAACGTAATTCTTCGCAACAATTTTTATTTTTCTTTGCAATTACGTTTTAACACTGTTATAATTCGACGTATCTTGTGTCAAAGTTCTAAATTATAATAAATGAAATGAGAATTGAATTGAATTGAAATGAGAATTGAAGACCTTTTATGTAATCATTTTCCGCAATAAAATTTGATCCTTTCGGAGGGCATTCTACGAACTCAATTCATTACAGGTTCAACGGTCCGAAAGCTTCACAGAAAAAACTGAGTTGTAGAATCAGTAACAAATTACAGAGAATCAGTAAATATTTTGTCTGGCTGAGGACCTACAACGAAAGTTGTAAATTTAGACAAACAATTTTGCAAGAATTTTAGTTTCTATTAAAAAATTTTGTTGAGCTGGTTAAATATTTGAATTGTCTAGGCGAAAATTTTGTTTGATTTAAAAATCAAATAAAAATATTATTAGAGATTATTAAATAAATTGACTAAAAAAATAAATTATTTTGAACAAGAATTTGTTTGAAAAATTTTTTTTGTAGTTTTTTGTGTGTTGCTGGATGCACTTTTAAATAATTTTGGTAAATTTTTTAGCCCGTATCCCGTAGCACCAAATTGATTTCAAAACTGAGCTGTAAGGCTGAAGTTAACAATCAAGAGGGAGCACAGAGTTTCTAGCAATTAACCAATTAATTTGGGCAGTTTTGAATTTGATTTGTGTCAACTTCGTATCTTTATGGCCCTAACACGTGAGGCGGCGTAACAATTTATTTTGCTTCAAAGTGTTAAGGTGCCATCAGGTTATTATTAAGAACTGGGTTGCTCTTTGGGTAAAGTAAAAGTTTCTAAAAAAAGTTTTTAAAATGAAATGCACAAATATTTGAAATGGAATAATTCAAAAATAATTTTAAATAAAAATTAATTTTTACCAACGTTTTTTTTCTTTAACCAATTCTAACAAAAAGCTGTTAAGCCGTTTGTCATTCTATGAAGTGTTGAAAACTCCCTGAATAATAATTAAGTGTTAATTGTTTTATGGTTTTCAAAAGTTAAAGTTTACGCAGTTTGTACTCTTTCCTTGTATGAGTTATATTATTGCCGGTAGGTAGCACCATTCCACAAATTATCATTCAAGATACCCATCGATTTCGTCACACCAAGAAACATGGTTGTTATAGTTGTAGCAATGCCTCTTCACACACACTTACTTGTATTCAAAAGCACTCAAATATAAAAACGAACACTTATTTTATATCCTGGCAGAAGTTATGTTTCCTCTAAGTATCATAATAAAACTTTCAATGTTTGTTGCAAATGAATCCTTTACACACAATGTATAGCATATCGTTGATTGTTTATTGTTGTTTAATCTATATGTATGTATCTTTGTGTGTATGTATGTATGTATGTTTGTGTGCATGTATGTATGTACGTTCAAGAAGCTTTCATTCACTAAACCAACCTTTGATTTTCTTGTTCGTAATGAAAATGCTTGGTGTAAAACTGATCTGATTCCATCAGTTAAAGAGATGCCATTAAGATTAAACTTCCAGCGATGACTTAAGGAACCCTGAATGGTTATAAAAAAATTATTTATTAAATACACATAATATATACATACATACATTAGTGTGAATAAGTAGCTTTGTCTGTATATCCAACAAAATGAGTTTCTTTATACAGAAAAATATTCATAGAAAAACAGATTAATGATTTAGTTTATGTATTCATAAACTTTAAATATAATATTAACTCATTTAATTAATTTTAATAACTTATTTAATATATTTCTAAAAGCAAAAAATTATAGGATTTAGTTGAAAGAAAATATATGGTTGATTCGAAAATTACTAGTCGATCAGTACATCCATACTTCCTTCTTTATAATAAGTCGTTGAAATTCTTTCTTATTACAAACCCTTTAAAGAAGATCACTTCGTCAACTTATTATTAAACGTTCACTACGATTATCATTCAATCCCCTGTCCATTTTTGTAGACAGGGGAATGTCAAATAAAGAATTTCCTTAAATTCAAATTTTGGTTTTTACCTTTAATGAATTGGTATAAATCGACAGTTGATGTAAAAAGTTAACTCAAAAAACACAAACAAAATTTTAAAATATATTAAACTTTACTTTTTTAAGCATCACAGGGGAATTCTTAACCTACAACGCAAGAAAAAATTACAGGGGAATGATTTGAATTTCTTGCGGAAAAACATAAACATTCGTAAATAAATTAATTGATAAGAAATATTTACATTTATGGAAGAAAAAGATCATAAAAAATTTTATTTTATTTTTCAGTAATTTTGTTTGAAATATTTATATTATATTTGTTAGTTATTTAGACAAATTTAAGTAAAAGTAGAATTAGAGGCAGCCACAGGAATTATATTTAAGGATTGGGTGGGCAATTTTTTTATGAACAAAACAATTTTTATAAAAGACATTTCAGTGATTTCGAAAACCTTTTAAAATTTAATTCAAAAGTAAATAAAAAAGTTGGGTATATTTTAAATTCCCATATTTAAATTGTCCGCTAATTTTAGAAACAGCAATATGAATATTTTAGACAAGAAAAGAAAACAAGTTAAGGCGCTACATTTAGCTGTGCCGAATCTTAGATGCCCTTCACATCGCCTTTCGAAATTCCGAACTTTTTTTATGAAATATTTCTAATTTTAAAAAAGGTGTCAGTGTCATATTTTAACCCTCTTAGGGTGACTAGGGAAGTTGTAGGGGGTTTTAACCTAATTTCATTCAAATTTTGCATAGCAACCCCCTTAGGGGGTGAAAATACGGGGTAGGTATGCTCTAGAAAAATGATTGAGAGGGGACACTAATGGCGGTCGGCCGTACCCTTTACTTTTCTAAGGCCGACTCTGGGGAAGTTATAGGCGTTTTTGCATAATTTTTTTCAAATTTTGTATGGCAGCCCACTTAGGTGATGTTTTATGAATATGTTTGCGAGGAAAAACTAATGGGGGTCTGTGATACATTTTATTCCTCGTCGGGCGACTTCGAGCAAGTTGCAGGGGTTATTACCATATTTTTTTATAAATTTTGTAGGGCAACCCTCAAAGGGGGTGGGGATAGGGGGTAAGTATGCTTCAGGAAAATGTTTGCGAGGAATAAATGAGTTAGGGAAAGTAATACATTTTATCAATTTACGGGCAACCTGAATGCTGTAGGGGGGATTTATTACAATTTTCCAAACTTTGTATGGGAGCCCCCTTAGGCGATGGGGATAAAGGGTAAGTATATTCTAGAATTATAGGGGCGACTCCGGAGAAGTTGTAGGGGTTTTTACCCAAAATTTTGTATAACAACCTTGTTAGGGGCTGGAGATAGGGAGTAAGTTTGTTCCACAAAAATGTTTGGAGAAAAAAATGAATATAGTTCGGTCTAATATTTTACCTTTGTGGGAGTACCCTGGAAGATGTGGGAGCGATTTAAAAGAAATTTTTAAAAATTTAACTTTGTATGGTAGTGCCATTAAGGGGCGAAGATACAGTGTAAAAATGTTCCACAAAAATTTCCGTGGGGTAAAATTAATTGGAGTCATTATTACATTACACAGGGCAACGCCGGGCTGGTTGTAGAGGTTTTTGTGAAAAAATTTTAGAGAAATTAACAGAGGTAGTATTCGTTTTTGACTTATATCTTGAGACGGACATCGCTAAATTGACTTCCCTATCTATAAGGACCAAGCAAATATATACTTAATGGGGTCGCAGATGGACATTAAAGAAATTAAAAACAGAATGACAACCTTATATACATATTATTATTACTAATGTAAAGGATATAATAAAGAACAATCCAGAAATGTAAAAAAATTCTGGAATTTGGTTCAAGCAATTACTTACTTACTTGCTTACTAACCTACTTACTTTATTTGCTATTTATATCCATCTCTTAGAATAACTTAATTGTAGCTAATTAGTTAGGTAGACCTGTGGCCGCTTGTAGTTTGATGGCATTTAATTAATTGGTTAACTCAGTTATTGCTCATCAAAGTATTATATCCAAATAACATAATCGCCTTAAGCTTCACTTTCTTAATTTGATACTAAATATCGATTCGCCCACTGTCCATCCCATGAACTCCACTGAAACTAGCCGTGCTGTTAGTAATGCAATTATGACTCTACTTATTTAAAAGATCATTAATTTTTTAACAAAATTCATGTTAGAAAACATTTTTTTTAAGTTACGTTATTAGAAACCTTTTAATTTAACGCATATAAAATCCATTAAACCAATTTTTTCATTAATCATTAAAAGTAAACGAAAAACATAACGAATATAACAGTTAAAGACAGCAGGAACTGTCAAAACATAACCACGACACCATTCAACATTTTGAGCAGCAACAATAATCATGCAAAAATATAAAAACAACAGCCACATTTAAAGAAGATCATTAAGAAGGATTCTTAACACCAACACCTCAGTTTCCAACAATTAAATAAAACAATAATACAAATAAATAAAATTAATCAACTGAAATTGTCTTTTTCAATAGACGTACATACATAGTTTTACTCAACGTATAAGAAAAAGCAAATGCAACAATAACGAGAATACAAATCAGCATAAGAATTAGTATTAATAAAACTTAATGATTAAAGAAATTACAACCAACAATAAAACAACAAAAAGTTCTTTGTGCCAAACAATTTAATACCAGTTTTCAAATATATATAAACATTTTGTCGAACATCATTAATAACAAAGTGCAACAACAAGAACAAAATAAATCGAAAAAATTAATGATTTAAATTCGAAAAGAAGAAATTATTTAAGAAAGCAAATACCTGCGAGTATGTACTACAAAAAAAACACCTTCTTTTGCACGATGATTAATTAAACTGAAATAGTGGGAAAAAAACACTTAAATAATTTCTAAAATTTGCCAAAGAGTCTACCAGTAGTTACAAATATTCCAATTTAAATAACGCGTGCTAAATATGTATTTAGTCGGCCACACCGCTGGGTAAAGCCCATTCAGTGAAAAATGGATTGTTAAGAGAAAAATTAATGAAGTTTTTAAGTAATTTTTGTTTAAAACCCCATTACTAAGAGTTTGTCTTGTCTCTAATACTCACACTTGAAACAAATGTTTAGCGATATACATACTTCAAACATGTAAGCATTTTTGAAATTATTTCTAACAAGAATAATTTTTGTTTCATGCATGACAAAATGAAAAAAAATCAGAGACGAAAACTAACTTTAAAATTTTTATATCAATTGCTTTGTAATTTTTAAGACTAAATGTTGCTAAAATTTTTTTTGTTTTGTGTTACAATTTGTATTGCCGTATTTTAACAAACTAATTTCCGGGGATTTTAAATAAAAGTCTTTTTAAAGCATTTTTTATTTTTGAAAGATATATATGTACATACGCATATACATATATATCAATGTGGCAATATGGTTCATATCATACGATATGGTGTCTTGTGAGTCCACCAAAGCTGTTGTTTATTTTAATACACACCGCCTTGCGAGAAGGAAGTATTATGTGTTTGGACAACTCTCGAATGAAATATTTTTTTACATAGCCTCTGCTCGAATATCCTCCCGGCATAAGCATTTAAGGATATACCTGCTACGAATATAACTCATATTGTATAACAATATCATAATGAATTTTGTAATAATCGATCCATAATTTTCAATGGGTCTCATTTAAGTGCCACTTTCGAGAATTCATACCCATTACAAATGATAAAGGTATATTAGTTTTTCTTTCCATTGTTAATCTTTGAGAAAAAAATAATATGATAAAAGTAACCAACCATTTAAATGAAATATTTAACCGTAGATTGAGCTTTAAAAATAGTACATAATTCTAGCTATGTATCGTTTTTGATACATACTTCAGTTAAAGCCATTTTTTTCAAAAGTTTATATACATTTATTAATACTGATTAAATTTTATGTCGTGTTTATGCAATTTACGCAAATATTTTTAACATGCTCTTAATTGCAGCATGGTTTTTGACAGAAGAAACAGAATGAAGATGTCCACATATTTTTGTGTTATCCCTAATGGTAGCAGTTTTTTGGCATCTAGTACGTTTTTTCTTGGAAGGTTTTTCGAGTCTCTGTTTTCTAGATGGGCCAGCTTCATTATTTGTTGAACCTCTAGTATTCTGGGTTGAAAACTTAGAAAAATAAATGCCATTTATAGTTAATTTATTGGGCCTTTTTTCGGTTTTCCATATAGGGGGTTGCTAATGATAAATCATGCAACGTCTCGTTTTTGGAACTGGTAAGCGTTAAAATTTAAATTTTTTCGCATATGTAACTATCGTGTTACTTACTTGTATGTATAAAAACACTGCCAAATAAGCAGAAAATATATCTTCGTCAATTGTAATGTGATTGGAAATAAATAGTTGCTTTCCATATTTGTTGGAGTTATCGATTACAATTTTGGCTTCTTGCGGTGGGAAAAGTAGCAGAAATGAGTCACGAATGCTATGTACGCGGCTGGATGCAAATTTTGTTAGGCCTACATGACCAAAATCTTAATTACAAGATGTATAAGCACATAGTCACTACCATTATGGGTGCAAATTTAAAATATTTGCACTTCCGAACCTACCAACGGAGTAAGGTTCCTTGCTCCATCTTTCGTAGTAAACGACGGGTTACGATGTGGGCTAAGTCTATACTGTCATCTGAATCTGAGCTGTTATCTTCTTCTACCTTGGGGTTAAAAGAATCAGAACCAGAAACATCCGGAGCAGAGACATAAAGATCAGAAATATATTCATCATTTTAACTTTCATTTATTACTTCATTCACAAGTCCTTCCAAGGTCAAAAAAAGCGGATAAGGCATTATTTTCGATACGCACTACTGATGGTAGCTCTTGTAGATAAATGTTTATATTTTACTATAAAACAAAAAGAAAAAAATCTAAAAACGACCTCACTATCGATATGAAAACATGGAACAAAATAAGTTAAAATGCAGTATGTATCTAAAATGATACATAGCTAGAATTATGAATTTTCTTAATTTCTCAAGGCCTGCTTGGACTTTATTTTTTCAATATTGTTTAAAATAACGGTCAAAACAAAGTTGACAAAGTCTCAAAACATCTTGCGTATAAAATTTCATTAAATGAAGTTATGTCGAAGGAAAAAACGAAATGTATCATTTTTGATACAAAGCTCGATTAACGGTTAAATCGCTTGCCATGTATAACGTTTTAACAACTTTAAACGCGCTACAAAGTAATTGTACTACAATATCTTCATTTTAAAAATATATACATATTTTGTTAGGATTAGGGGGGGGAGGGGGCGGAAATACCCTTATACAAACGAACCATGCTTATGAAATTTTTGATACACTCAAAAAAAGGCATGCCAAATTGGGTACGTGGATAGGTATTTAAATAAACTGGAAACACATCCAAATCCGCTCGCTCGAAAGATTTTGCAACATAGTGGACATACTCGTCTAAAAAGAAGGGATACTATTGCACTTAGATGAAACAACTGAAATTAATTAATTTTATAATGAGAACCTAAATTTTAGTATGGTACGGGCTGGATTTATATGACTTAAGTATACTTAGTTCTAAGATTTGATTACTTATTGTTAGTTTGCATAAGCAAAGATTCAATAATAAAAATATGCAAAAAAAATTATTTTCAATAAAAAAATTAAGGCAATTGGACAAATATATTTTATAATTTTTAGTTGATTTTATTTGACAAAAAATTAGATAACAATTTATTCAGGGTCTAATAAAATATTGTCTGAAAAAAACTAAAATTTTAAGAAACTGTTTGTTCGAATTAAAGTTTGTGAAGTTGTTTTTGTGTTTTTTGCAAAAAAAATTACGGAAGTTTTTTCCGTAAATTATTGCATGGGTTTTTTAGTGTAAATTTTACCTCGGAGTATTGTATAGTTCTTGATGCCTACTACAAGCATAGATAAGAGTACAAGAAGTAGAATCCCTGGTAAACGGAAAATTTTGATAAATTTTTCTATTTCAAAAATTTAAATAGACACATCCTTCAAACCCATCACAAAGTTATTTAAATAAAATGTCTCTTACTTGTTTTACAAATTCTTATACTGAATTTAAAATAAATTATGCTGTAGGGTATTATATGGCTGGGCTTGACAGTCTATAACTTTCTTACTTGTTTATACTGATTTGTTTTGCTGCGATCATTAAAAAATTTACTAAAACTTGTAAATGATCCTATAAAAACTTGACAAATTATTTGATTGATTAACTGATTCACTTGTATTTTGAAGGGAATAATTACTATAAACTCTGTGGCTAGGAATTTAAAGAAAGCGTCATGCTAAAATGTTTATCACAGAGCTGTTCAACCATTTCCTTGGCTGAAGACATATGTAAAAGAAAAGAAAAAAAATTTGATGTTGGCAGATTGATTATGTTGGCTTCAAAACATGACAAAATCTATAAATAAACTTTATTGTAAGAAAAACTGTATAGTAGGACTAAAAATCAAAATTAATTGATATTTTTGCGTTCGCATAAAAAATTAGTCCCATATATTGGATTATAAATTTACCATTTTTAATCAAAAACTTAATTGCCACAGTTAAATATTTAGTTGAATTTAAAAAAAAAAATGCCAGCAATGATGCTTATATATAAATTCTTTAAAAAAATAATAATTTCGAATAGAAATCTGATAAGTTGATGCTTTTTACACTTGTTATTGCTTTAAGTTGAGTTTACAAAAATTAACACAATCGTGAACGCCAACATAAACAAAAATAAATTCTTCGCTTATTCAATTCCTTTGTAATTAGTGGTAAAATTTCAGACTGGCAATCAGTAGGTGCCAGGTTCAGTGCTAGGACAAGGAAAATTTTTTTTTTGTTTTGTTATATTTTATTCTTTTTTGTTTGCCCTTCTGTTCAGTTTACCTTATTTTCTGTCTTTTATTTTGCCTTTGCGTCTGCTTCTTGAGATGAGTTCGTTTGACTTAAGTTTAAATTTATAATGTAGAGGTACTTTAGTATATAAAAGTAGCCATTAAAAACTTTGCTTACTTATTAACCTTTTGCCGAATAACTAGTTAGTTTGCCGAATAATTAGTTAGTTTTTTAGCCGCGAAATTCACGATCCCCTCTTACAAGTGCTCTTACAAAAAAAAAAAAAATCAACAGCGAACAACTAGTAACAAAGCTTAAACTAAAAATATTAACAAAAATGTAAGGTTTTTACCACAAAATAGTTGTACGAGGTCTATTTTATAATTCTATTATGGCATATTTACCAACAAACCAAATAACTAAGGCCTTTCCAAAAATGTCATTACTTTGTTTTAACGACCTTATTACTATGTAACTTATGAAATAATAACAGCCCATTGCACAAATTCATTAAGATTTTACTTAGTAAAATAACACTTTAAAAGTATAATGCCTCGCTGGTTGACCGGATAAAACTTACGCCTTGCAAAATTAATGTTATTTGTAAATCGTAACTTTAACGTTATATAGTTTAATTAAACAAACCAAAATAAATTTAAATTAACAAATAAGGAAATAGATAAAAAAAATTATAATAATTTCTATTTATCCGGCTTTTAGCTCAAATTAAGTAATTCCGATACTAGCCGAGTGCAATGTATTTTCGACATCAGCTACGATTTCTTGTTAGCACTTTTTATTAATTAGAATTTTAATACTGGAATTATATTCATATTTTATATTGTTTAGACCGAACTTAATCCTTATATAGAACCCTACGTTGTCTTATGCTCATTCTATTTCCATTTATCACTAGTTACTTCTATTATTAATTTTTATTTCCTTTTTGTTTTGACCATCCTTTGGATGACACTAAATAAAGTTTGTTTAAATAGAATAAATCAACATTCGACTACAAGTAGTACTGAATAGAAAGAGTGCTGACAAGAAGTCGTAGTTGATTTCGAAAATGCATTACACTTGGCTAGTATCGGAATTACTTAATTTTAAATAGAAAAAAAATTACATTCTTTGCTATCAAAAATTTAATAATAAACTTAAAGCCAAATAAATAGAAATTATTATTAGATATAGAAAAGTTTAAATAAATAACTGAAATGTATAAAAAAATTAATATTATAAGAATTGCTTTTTTATTTAGACTTAAGGTCACTAAAAGAAAAAAGATAATCCGTTTTCCTTTTTCATTATCATGTAAGATAAATAGGTGATGTTTACAGCCAAAAGACACTTTTAGCTTTTAAAAAGTACTAATGATGAAATGGCGTAGCTGCTTTCGAAAATGCATTCTACCGGTCAGTTTTGGTAAAACAAAACTTGCTTTAATCAAAATTAAAGTTTCTTTCAACACTAACGGAAAAATATTAGTTTCTTCTGATAAAAAGAAATTATATAATAAACTTAAGCCAAAAATTTGTATTAAGAACAATTAGTTCGAAAAAATGAAAATAAGCACATATTATAATTATTTAAAAAAAATAATATAAATTTAATTAATACTTTATTTCTTTGTGTTTAAGTTTAAACGTTTCTTTGCTTATTGAACAAAGCGATTAATAATATCAAAAAAAAAAAATTAATGAACATTTTTAAAAATGTTAATTAAATTTTTTAATAAGGTTTGTAAATTTTTTAATCGGTTGTAACATAGACATTTTTTTTATCAAATCCACAAATTTCTAAATTGATACTGATTTTTATTTTTTTTTTTTGTGTTAATACTTAAGGTTTTTTAGAAAAAACCAAATTTCTATTAATTTTAAAAACTAAACTTATGTGCCAGATCTAAAAGTTTATACTAATACAACTTATTTATGAACAAAAATTTTTACATTGCCGCTCTTGGGCCGAAAGTTTTCCACTTCTTTCGAAAAAGATTTAACAACTTAGAGTATCATCTACTTAAGTACATATTTTGAATATATTTTTCTAAGCTTATAAATAAAATAATTTTAGCCGTAAAAGCTTCTTTAAATTTTGTGTATTTTCCCTCTTTTTTACTTTTGATAAATGATGTGCTAAACAATTTATAAGTATTTTCAAGTTGCAGTGGCAAGCAAACCAAAGGCTAAATGCAAACAAAATATCAAAAAAAAGAATAAGTGGTAAATAACAAATGACAGATCGATTGATTTGACGCTTAACACTAAACGCCTCATGCTACTAAAAAAATGCAACAGATATTCGATCATTCATTTTATACTACTTTTAATGACCATGCTGATGATGATCAAGATGGCCAATAAAAAATGTAAATGCCCCTTATCCCCACCCATCCCATTGCACACTTTATGGCTTCCTGCACTTTGGTTTATAAAATAATGCCCGTGAGCAACACTTTTTTTCTTTTTATGTACAAACATACACACATAGATACAAACAATCATTCTTTGAAGGATACAAGAAAAAACTATCAATCAATCGATCAAACGCTGTTGCAATGATCGCAAATCATTTATTATTATCTTTTAAAGGTTTATTTACATAAAAGTATGTCTGAACATATGTTACGTGTAAACTGTATCAATATGCACTTATCTTAGTGGTTATTTATAGTTTTTTTTTCATTTCTTTCTTGTGCATATTTTAAATAAACTTTTTGTTATTTTGTGTTAACTACAGGTGCGCTTTTAAATATTTGTTGTTAAAAAATAACAATAATAATAAGTTTAGTTTTTGTGTTTTTTTCATTCTTAATAAGAAAGTAGTTACATGTTTTGAAAAATTAATAAACAATTAATTTAAAAAAAAAATATTCAAAATGGAAAGTGATCTCGTTATTATTTTAAACTCGTTTAAATCAACCCTTGAAATAAGTTGTGTAACTAATTGGTGTACAAGTAAACAACACAATTTTTTATTTGTAAAGCATGTAAAAAAAACTTTTTTTGGCCAAGGACTCACTTTTAAATGATGATCGTCTAATAAAAGTTCAGAATGGAACCTGAAAAAAGAATCACTATTTAGTTGACAGAAAAAAATTCAGGTGTTATTTGCATATTA
>OY757187.1:69543411-69911713 GCA_963583895.1 Melanophora roralis
AAATAAATTTTACCAAATATCTAAAAAAAAATGTTTATCTGATTTTTACAATTTTGTTTATAGGAGCGATTTTATAGAAAAAATTATTGATTCTGTTAAATGTTTTACTGATTTCGGTCCTATAAACCGATTTTTAAAATCAGATTAACAATTTTTTTTAGATTTTTGGTAAAATTTATTTGAAAAAATGCCTAAAATTTTTAGTAAAAAAACTAATACAATTCAGCAAAATTTTTTTTTTTTGATTTTGCATTTATTTTGTTTGACATTTAATAAAATATTGGATAAAGTACATGATAACTTTCCTTCTAACTCTCTATCTTTATTTCTATTGATCTAATCTAATTTTTTTTCTTCTTCTCTTCTCTTCCCCAGGTATCACAAAGCGACCGAGGAAACGGATCCAAGTGGGCTGCACAACCATCACTTCCGCAGCCGCCTGTTCTACCTAAACTTACCTAACCCCTAATAAAATATTTTCTGAAAAAATTATAGTTTTTAAAAAAACTATTTGTTTAAATAAAATTTTGTCAAGTTTTTTCCGTGTAGTTACTCGGTAAAATTGAAAACTGAGTAAAAAACAATAAAAAAACTGAACAAAATTATATAATATTTACCGAAAGATATTTTGAAATTAATCTAACAATACAACTATCAAGCTTAAGTGTATTTATTAAAATATATTCTGGTAAGTTTTCAACGTCAAGATTAAGGTCAAAAGTCAACTGAATGGCCCAAAAGTAATTTTTTGCATTTTTTTTTAATATTTTAGCCTTAAGGTGAAGGTGTTTTTGGTAAATTTTAGATTCAGGCTTTACTTTTTTATGCACAGAGGGAAAAAACCGTTCGAAAAGCACCGAAATTGACACCATCCGTTGTCAAAAGTGAGCTAAGCACGTTTGTTCTCTATTTGAAAACGGTTGGTGTCAATTTTTTAAGAACGCCTGGCTCTTGTTTTGTTTTTACATAAAACGTTCTTATTTCGGAAACGCTTTGTTATTATTTCGACAACAGTTGTACTTATTTTAACAACGCTTTATTCTTAACTTTTTAAAAATATTAACCCATTAGAGACCAATCAATTTAAAAACAAATACTAATTTTTTTTATGTATTTTTTTTATTTACTAAACTTCTTTGATTAAAATTTACTTTTCATAGCAAAATTTATGCTGTAAATCGTGGAAAACTGTTTGCAAGAATCGAGGTGTTAAAATGATGACCTGTAATATACAACTTTTAGTTTCGACCATTTGCTCATAAGTTCATTTCTAGCTTGTGTATTCTTGGTGAATCCTTGAATTTACAATGCACATACATTTTAATACTCATTTACCCTACCTTTTGAAAAATTTTACCAATAACAGAACTCATTGGATACATTTTTGTTTTATTATTTCCGTTAAGCCAACCCTTTAGATCATACCAAAAGAGTTCGCATATAGATTGAGAACTAAAACCGAATTTAATTTTAACTTAATATATCTACACATACTATTTTGCATACCATAGAGTGTTAATAATTAAATTAAGAACAAGCCGTTCACAATTTGACAACGACTGGTATTTTTAGGGTTTTCGTTCTTGATTTGACAACATTCGGTAATTTTTGTTATTGCGTTCTTAAATTGAAAACGTTTGGTTTTATATTTGTACACAGATGTTCTTAAAAAACTAAAAATGCTTTGTTCACAATTCAATACCAGCCGTGCATGATTTTGGAACTCCATTTTTCCCTCTGTGTGCTCATGATACTCTTTCGCATTAAGTTCTTTGTTTAAATTAATATTTAAAACTGCGCTTATGACGTAGCGGGCATTATATAATAGATGCAAATTAAATTTGCATATTAATTTGCTTTAGAATCCTCAGCAACCAGAAACAGCAATTATTTATCCTTTTTATCATTGGTTTATATTCTGTATAGCTCTTAAACGAATTTTAAAAACGTAGTAATGTAGATGTTTTACCTACACTGCTTACACTAAATTAACTTACTTAACTACTTACTTAAATTAACAGCTATAAATATATTTACAATAAAACGTAACTTTTTGTGCAATAAATGTTGTTACACATTTAAATGTTTAAACTAAACTAAAAGTAAAACACGTCTTAAATCATTTAGAAGCCGCGATCACTCACTAAAAGATCACTTAAGACCCAACATAAATAAGTATATCTATCTGTATGCGAATTTACACAAAGTTACTTTATTTAGTTTATTGTCTCCGTATGCAAATGTCATAAATCAAAGTCAATTGTTGTGACAAATGCCGCCTAAAAACAAATAAACGACAAATTTGCAATAAAATGCCAAAATCGAAATGAGTTAAACAACCAATAGTCAAGAATCCATACAGTGACTTAAAAATAAACAAACAATGACAAAGGACGAAAAAGGACTTTAGTTTTCAAACAAATAAACATCTTAATACAATGCGAACCGATTCACTTTTATGACACCAGTAGGTCTGAAGGTGAAAGTATTAAACTGCGTGTGTGGAAGAAAAGTAGAACATTTATTGTTGTTTTATTCTTTGTATTTTAATGGCAGAATAACATTTAAAGTAAATATTTGCATATATTTTTATAACTGTTAAACTGGCATATATGTATGTATGAGCGTCTTGTGTAGAAATGCCAAGGACAACAGGAGATTAGTCGGGTTAAAGTCAATTATTTAAAGAACGCCTACTCACCGTTCTTTGAATAATTTCTTTAAAGGTCAGGTCACTTTGTTTAACTAACCGTTTTATGCTCTAAATGTAGGTAAATAAATAGTTGAAGATATTTTAAAAAGTAACAGTTTTACCTATGTACCTACATATATATACTATCTAAGGCTTAATAACAACAAATAGGGCAGGGTATTTACGGCTGTGCCGAATTTTATATCCAATTTACATTTTGTTTAAATACCGTGTTATTTTACCTAGCTTAGTTGTGTCCGAAGAGCCGTTTACTTTTTAAAAAAATTACTTTGCGGTGGGTTTGAAGTCGGTGACTGGGCTGTCAGTTATGGCGAATTTTGGTGGGGGTGATTGTTTTGGCGGTTTTTTTTTAGTTGCATAGTTTTTGGTGTTTTAACTTTTTGTAATTCGTGATAATTATATTTTTTTTTAATTTTCTTGAAAAAACCTTAGAAGAATCTTCGGTCTTTAAATAATGACCTCAATTAGCTTTCGAGAATTATTATTAACAACCCAAAACATTGAAAAGTTGGTATTTTTATTAGTTACTTTTGATTGAGTAACAAGAAAATAGCTGAGAAAATGTTGAAGGAAAGGAAGTGAGAAAAAACAGCCCATATTGGTGGCACAATTTTAAATTAAAAGTTTGCATGTGAATTTTAGCAGCAAATATAAAAGCTAAAAACAACTTCAAAAAAACAACTAAAAAACCACACAAATCAGCTGGAAAGATTAAACTTTATTAAATTGTATGAGTACGTTTTCATATAAAGCTGGCTCAAACATTAAAAACTACTTAAGATTTTGATTTTGCGGCATAATGCATGGCATCTAAGAAATCATGAATTAAATTCCAAATGATGATGACCATGGATGAGAAATTTCTGTGTGTAGTTAAACTAAACTCTTCTATGAATGTAATGAAATAACGTAAAGGAATATGAATGTGTTTAATGTGTTAAAAACCGCACAGATTGAAAATATAAAATTAAATGCGAGACACAATAAAAACAATTTTCATCGGTAATTATTTGCAAACGCTAATATATTTTAGAAAAGGGGTTTTCAAATAGGATATATTTAACATATCGCAAGCTTAACATGCAAAAGCTCTGAGTCCATATTTAAAAATTTTAGATGAAAGACAAAAATCAAACTTTTTTGGCGTAAGCATTTTTGAATTTTGTAAACGCAATTTTTTTATTCTTTGTTTCAGTGTGCGTAAAAGCAAAAGCAAAAATAAGTATTTTTTCAGATTTTTTGGAATTAGAGCTATTTTTTCCTTTAGTGAGTTTTATTTTTTTCATGGACTACAATCAAGGTATTGTAATTTTTTTATTCAAAAAGCTAATATTATGAAAAAAAGGATATCTGCTGTGTAAAGTAAGTACAGAATTGGAATTAAAACACCGTTTTTTTAACAAAAATTATCGAGCGGTTACGTACTTTTTTAATATGCTAAAGAGGTTAACTGGAAGGTTCAGCTTTAGTTTAACAGGCCTTCATGTCATACTTTATCAAAAGCTTGCGGAACATCGATTAAAAAAAACAGGAGCAGTACTTCTTTTCCTCAAAGACTTTTCTTATAACCTGTACCAAGCTGCGGGTTTGTTCAATTGTACTATGTTGACTTTAAAGGCCAAATTGGTAATTTGAAATGCAGGTGTTTGCATTCAGAATCGGGGTCAGCTTTTTTCTAAGCAGTTTCTCAATTAATTTCGACATAGTTGGCAATAGACTTATAGGCCTGTAAGACTCCACCTTTAAAGGATCTTTTCCCGGCTTAGGAATCATCTTTACCCAGCCAACTTTCCATATTGGTGGGAAATGTTCAAGCCGTAAAATGTGGTTAAAAATAAAAAGAATTTGTCTTCTTGCTGTACAAGGCAGCTCTAAAAGCATTTTGTTGCTAATTTTATCAAAGCCAGAATTTTTTTTAGGATTTCAATAATCGATAGCTTCTACGACATTTAGAAATTGGAACGTGTTTTTTATAGGACGGGGAGTAACAATGACCTGTAATTTACTCACGCCAGAACATGTATTGGGAGTGAATACGTTTTTTAAATGACTTGCGAGCAGGTCGCATTTTTCTTCGCCATTTCTTGCTCAGAATACTCTCAGGCTACGCAGTGGTGGTTGTGCGATAACGGGTCTTCTAAGATGTTTGGTTGAACGCTATGGAGAATATTTCATCTGAGGAGTCGAGTCCAGACCTTCCAAGTGTTCCATAACTGCGATCATTCTGTATAGCTTCAGCTAGTTTTTTCATTAGTTTGTACATTCTTTCAGTTTAGTTTCAAGTTAGGGTTGGTTGCCATTCTCTTCGAGCTCTCTATTTTTCAGATAAAAGCGTTTCTACATCGACAGAAAAAAATCTGTTGTATTTAGTCTGAAGGTGGGTAAAAGTAGCATGTTTAACAGATTTTTTAACGTTCTCATTAAGGGTGCTTAGACAATCATCGATGTCTGCGGAAGTTTTTTTTCAATAGGTTTTCGGAGCAGTGGGTGCTGATATATTTTTTATATTTTAAACAATGAACTTTTTTAGATAAAAATCAATAGTTGCGATTTTGTGAATGGTCAGAAAATAAATTCAACTAGGCTTGAAATTCAAAAAGTTTTCAGGGATTTACCTTTTGTTACGCCGAAATCGATAACGTCTGGAATTTTATTTTGATCAGTTAGCAAATAGGTTGGCAAAAGCTTCATCTTTTCGCCCAACTATTTATTTATACGTGACTTAGCCATAGCTACAGAAAACAGCTGTTTGAACCAAACTTATGGGCAACACTGTATTTGATTATAGGTGACTTACCATTACGCCATAACCATAGATTCCTGGTATATTGACGAGTAGGGTTAAAGAAGACAAGTGAATTGTTGGCCGAATTGTTCTAGAAAGTTACAACAGACGAACAAGTGACTTTCTAGTATAAATGGATGGAACTTTTCGTCTAGAAGTTAAGTTGTAAAGTTGAAGTGAAGTTGTAAAGATGAAGTAAGAGGTTCAACTTGTTCAGCAGAATATATAAATGTAAAAAATAACTTTAAACTATGTTTGTAAAACCATAAATTAATATTATTAAAATAAATAAAAGAACTATGAATTATTAAATAACTAAAAATGTGTTTATTTTTCCCAACAAACGTATATACAAATTTTTGCCTTTTAATCAGGCTATGTTCATTGTTTAATTTGATTTTATTAAAAGAACTTAATATTTTTAGTATATGTTGAAAGAAACTTTTATTTGAAAAAATCAGGGTTTTCTACCGATATTAGCCGAGTTGAATGCATTTTCAAAAGCAGCTACGCAATTTAATGATCAGTATTCTTTGAACATAAGTAGTGTCTTTTAGCTGTAAACATCACCTATTTAACTTACTTGGTAATCAGAAAGGAAAATGAAATATATTTTTTCCCTTTTTGTTTTAATTTGTAAGTTAGGACAAAGTTTAGCTTTTTAAATACAATAATATATATATATAATAATAATACATATATGTACTACTAAACTGTATTATCTATGCAAATGCGAAAGAGTAAAATCTAAATATGTATGTATATTTTTTAATATACCACATATTTTAGTGTATACTAATTTACCTGCCTCCAAAACAACCGACAACAAAAAAGCGGCATTCTTAAAAAAATTTTTGTTAAGATCAGCCATTGACCCGAAAGTGTGCAACTTTAAAAATCAACCAGGGGCAAATTTAATGCTCACATGCTCAATTATGATGAGAAACTTCTTTAACCAGTTTTTACGTTTTAAAATTTAAATATTTGTGTAGTTAATTCGTATTTAGATACACATTTCAAACTATTTTGGTTAGAGTTGCCATCTGCATCCAATAAAAAGTATTTAAAATTTTTTCAAGAAAAAATAAAACGAAAACTTGAAAAGCTGAATATATTTTCTTTTTTTTTTAACATGAGTTTTTAGAATTCTTTTATTTTATTAAAAAAATTATTTGTATACTTGTTTATAAAAAAAACTTTTATTTTTTATTTAAAAATTGCTTTCGATTGCATTTCATTTATAGAGTTTGTTGTTGATTAAAGTTTATTTCTATACGAAATCACAAAAAAACTTTAACTAAATTCTTGGATATAATTTCATATATTATTTGTTTAAGTTTAATTGTTTCAATTAGCTTATTGAGACTTTTTAAAAACAAATAAAAATATTTTTTTTGAAGAACTAACAAATCATTATTCCCTATTTTTGGTTTTGACGTTTATTTTCTTTATACAACGAATGCAATTGTTAAAATTAATTGTACCTCCACGGGCTACAAAAAAAAACCTTACGGTATTGCAATAATGACACTTCCTTATTAAAAAAATTCTCCCACTAAGCCCTTGACCTATAAAAAAAATAATTGTATTTAAAATATAATTATCAGTGCAAGTTAGAAATGGCACTTAATACCATTTTTGCCATTTGTTTTGTAAAAATAGGCATTTCTAATCTATCTTGCCATAAAATGCCTTTTTTAACAGTCAGGCAGTAAGTTGTTTCATCGAGTTATTAAGATGGCAAACTTTGGTTACTTAAAATATCAAATTTTTTTGCGGTTTGAGTTGTCAAAAAAAAATACTTTCTACTATTATCACTCTTTTGTAACAGATCTGAAACAAATCTTTGTACGCTGTTAAATTCCTAAATACGCACTTATGTTTTTGAGTTTGTTATATTGTCTATTCTCTTTTTGCAAATTATTTTATAAAAAAAAGTTCACATAAAGGTATATTTTATTAGCTTTTTCAATTCAGTTTTTATTGAAATTGCAAGCTAAAAGCCTTTCTGTTAAAGAAAGATTAGAAGTTATAAATAACGCGAGAAACAGTATTAAATAAAAATGCCAACAAAAAAGATTTATTAATAAATTTTTTGAAACTGTCAAATTTTTTAAAAACAGATACTTGTACTAAGTATGCAACCAAAATATAATAAAATAAAACTGTCTTAAAATTTATTTTGGTGCGTTTTACTTTATGTCTTTTTTTGTGCCATTTTTAATGATTTTTTGTGCCATTTTGCACCTGTTTTATAAGTTTCGTGCCATTTTTACCTTGCCCTGATAATGGAAAAGTTTTAGTATTTTCCTATTCCAAAAGCTTTTAGTATATGCCCCTCAATTCTCGGTATATATTGGCACGCATGGTAACCCTAATGCTTACCAGCTTGCACATACCATTTAAGAATTATAAAAGATATAAATTTTCTACCTGTCAATGGTAAATAAATACAACCACTACTACAAGACTCTTTCACCCTAATGAGTAACACCAACGGCACCACCAACAACAATTATAAAAGAATCCAATGAATAAAATTTTTCTAGAAGATAAACCAAAAAAAAAGAAACTAAATTAAACACACACACACATTTATACGTACACATGTTCATGGTAGAAACAGACAAGTTAACAAGTCGATTTCTATGTTGGTCGGTTGATCAAATAGTTTGTAACCATTGTTACTTTGTTGTATCTATTTTAATTGTTGTTGTTAAAGGAGTTTAAAAGAATTTTTTTTTTTTTGAAAATTTTATAATGGTGCCGCAAAATATCCGAAGCAAGAATGATTTTTTTAAGGTAATGTACCTGTAATCTATAAATATTTTGACAAAATGGAGTAACATTTTTTTTATTAAATATTATTTTAATTATTAACACTTTATTAATTAACAAATATGTTTCATAATTTCAAGGCTGAGATTAATTTATAAAAACCGGTTCTCAAACCTAATTTTTTGTTTGTTAAATTAGTCACTGAGTTTTAGATTTTTCGTTGTATTTAATAGAAAATTGTAATAAAAATAATAATAAACATTTTACAAAGATAATAAAATTTATACTTTTTTTAATATCCCCATTAATTAAAAAAGTTCATCATTTTGATTAAAAGTTAAACATCCCCAACTTAGTTATTTAACTGTCATAATTAAATATTAAAATATTATTAAAAGTTTAATTGCTCATGGCTGCCAACCTATAAATTCCTTAATAACAAATAATAATTAATTATTGAAGAAAGGAGTAAAACTAACTATTAAAACCTGAAAAACTTTTTGGTTCAATTTGTAGGATCTAAGCCTGCTAATCAATGATCCTTTAGTGGAACCAAGGCTGGACATTAATTTTTTTTGTTGTTAGTTTTCTGCTTGCTTTTTGTTGAACATTAAAGGCAACAGAAGGGATAAACTAAGCCCGCAGTACATGAAATGTAAAAAGCTACATGTGCATGTAAATTCGACGTATATTTAACGCTTAGACAATAGAAAAATTTTAATTTGTGTAGTTAAATGAGTATAAGACTGGAAAGAAAATGTACTTGGTTCGAACCGTGGATAAGACCATTTATATATAACAACAATTTCTGAATACCAATGACTATCAAAATGTATAAGGAATAAAGAAAATCAAGAGCGAAAAATGATTTATTGAGTTTTTGAAAAACCCTAGAATGTTTTGGTTTGTTTAAAAAGTTCTTGATAACTTTGTTAAAATTATTACATAAAGGAAAAAAATATTTATAAGGTTTTTTAAGAACTTGGTTAAAGTCTACTGATGTTTTGGTATAAGAGCCAACTAAATGCATATAGACAAACTTGACCTACAATATACGTCAAAGTTAACCCAAAACAAAAAAAGTTTAAAAATAAAATAGCATTAAGCTTTATATATAGTTATTTAAACAAAGTTTTAATTAATGAATTTAATGAAAATTTTAAATAAAATTGCTAAATAACAATTTTTAATTATAAACAATAAACTTTTAATTAGCACAAATTTTAATTTATCTGCTAATGAAATGGCACAAATTTGTTTGATAGTTAAAAATTAATTAAGTTTTGTATAATATCCCAAACTTTTTAATTGGAAATTACATTTCTAGTGCTGTGCAGGGCTAGTTAGAGAATTTTTTATTATCACACACATATAAATGAGTTTTAGCAAATTTTAGATTGGGACCAGATAAAAGATCCAATATGGGCCAGATTTTTTGAGAACTTTAATATATATTTTTTGTTGTACAAAAGGGAAAATTCGCACCAACGTCTGCCTTAAATCCTATACTTACATAAGGATTTATATACAAGTGTTTTGGAAAAATATTTTACTTTTTTTAATTGCCTTTAAAATTTCGGAATTATTTTAAACCAATATATGCTTCCATCAATCCTATAAGAAGCATAGGCCGTAATTGAAACTTTTCAACATCATAGTACCATTGCATGTCAATAGGGCATAAGAAAGGTATGCTTTTGCTTATAAAGTTATTTGCATAATTTCAATAAAAATCAAAGCAACTTTTAAAATTAAAATTGTCAATTGATTCTTCTTTTAAATTTCTTATTATTTTAGCCAAGTCATGAAGCATGACTGGAAGCGCCAAGTAACCTAAAAAACTAAGCACCATCGCTATCACCGTGAACGAATCAAGAGTCCAAAAGATGTGTATTCCTGTATTCGATAAAGTTTAACAAATGGCCAACTAATAGTAGTAATTGCCAATTTTCATTGAAGAATTAAACAGTGGTTTCGCACGCAACCCTGTTACATTATCATTAAAGCGACAACAAAATAAAGTGAATAAAGAAGGTACATGGCCATTTTAATGAATCCATTAAAATATCACACTTATTGAAATTGAGTGCATAAACATATGTATGTATGGACAAATGTACATACGTGAACTACCAGTCACTTACCTTTTCACTCATTCTTTAAACCTTTTCAAGCATCAATATCCGCACATTTGCTTTTGCACTGTCTAAGATCGAACCTTTTTATAACTTTATTGAAGAAAAATTGCTTATTCCTTGCACTTGATATACGTACGTACATAGGTGTGTATGGTAGTTGATATATATTAAAATAAAAATGTATTTTGTCAAAATAGCTATCATCATTAGCATGATTATTAAACTCAATGTTCGTGTGACTTGATGTTGATTGACTTTGGAAAATGTCTTAATTTAGAATGAGCGCTCACATTTAAAATATAAAATTCTGCACATATTACTCAAAATAATTATTATTATTTTAACAGATACATGTACCTACTAAACGAAATTATTTAAATTATTATAAAATGAATTTAAAATCATTGTCAAGATATGTTTAAGCATAAAGAAAAAGGTTTACAAGGTTCAAGGAAGCAATTTGTGGTAATTGCCATCACTCCTATTAATCGCACGCTTTTTACTACCCTAAAGTGATTGGCGAGATGACTTCTTTCATAATGTGCGATGGTTATGAAAAACATATTCATTTAGAATTCATTAAAAATAACACAAACACTTATGATTTTCTTTTAAAAAAATTATTACTATTTAAAGTAGCTTCTCTTTGGTACCTTTGTTGTGTTTTTACATGTTTACCTTAAATGTATATATTTTTTTATAAATTCAATGGCTTCTTTACTTAAAGAACATATATCGTGCTGAACTTTTTTGACTAAATTTAATTGATTTTTTTGGTTTGAGAAGAATAAAAAGTTCCTTAAACCTGTTCCTTAACACTGTGCAACAAAAGAAGGCTTTTTAAAAATATACAAAAAGTAGACAGTATAGCTAAAATCGAACCTATTCTCTCCCGTCTTCGCATTTTTTCACTGTTACACAGTGTAATTATCAAAATTTTGAATCGTCAATAATGAATGCTTACAGGTTTAAGCCCTAAGAAAATAAACGGATATTAAATGCAAAAATTGTAGTCTGAGACCTGCGCTCATTTAAAATAATCTACTTAAAATCTTTTTCTGAGTTTATTTATGTATGTCCGTACGTCCAGCTTCTTATGATCAAAGTACTGGTCGCATTTTTAAGATATTTTTATAATATTTAATACAGATAAGTTTTTTTGACCGTTTCAATTTTTCTCCCGGAAAAAGCATTTAGGGCAATTAGTAACTTTAAATATTTCTCTTTGTATAAAAATTTTTTTTCATATTTTAAAAAACTTGTGTCTAATGTCTCAACTTGAGTTTAATTTTTGTAAATTTATACTGATTGATAATTAATTAATTTTAATTCTATTGTGAGAATTTAAATTTTAGTCTGGTACTGACTGGAAAAATATTAAAAACACTTAGTTTTAAGATTTGAATACTTATTATAAGTTTGCTAAGCGAAGATTCAATAATAAAAATATGACAAAAAAATACAAATTGATAAGAATAAGTTTTGGCCTTAAGTCGGCAGTTTGGTTTGTTGACTAAAATTTTAAACGTTTCGAATGTTATGCGAAATAATAAACCATTTTTATAATTTGCGCTCAATCCATTAGCGGTGATTTTACGTAACATACTAAATATATGCAACCAGTTTGGAAAGTGTGGTTTCAAAAGTATGGCCGTTATCCACTGTTATTATCAGAAAGTCCTTTTCCTTAGACACTCTGTCCAACATGATGCCATTTCTTAGAATAAAACTTCTACAGTAAACCAAAAGACCTCCTTAAAGAAAATCTTTTGTAATTGCTTTAACACAATTTAGGTAGCAAAAATAGGATTATGCAAATTTACCTAATCGTCATAAAGAAAATATTATGAAACAGATACAATAGGAAGCGTGTCAATGGTCAGTCAGCATGTTGCAACAGAAAAGGACTAAACAAGAAGGAAAAGTGAAAGTGAAATTTCTTTTTAAAAGCAGAAGTTAAAATTATCACAATAGGACACGAGCACAAAACAACAACTATTGCAAAGAACTTCTTTTAAATGCTAATGGCACTTTTAAAATCTCAGCCATATGCAAGTGACTTTATTAAAGAGTTTACATAAATATACTCTCTAAATGTGTATTTAAAATATATTAAAACAAAAAGAAATTTAAAATAAAAAAATAAAAACGTTCAACTAATGCTAAAAACACAAATAGCATACGACAAACATAGAATCTACATTATGGTTTTAATAAATGAGTTGCCATTAGGGTTTTTATTATACGCATTAGATGTATTGTGTTGCTCTGTTTTTATTTTTTTTTCTTTTCGTTTTTTATTTCATTTTCCTTTTTTAACCTTTTAACTTTTGTTGTACATAAAGAGAGATGAGTAAACAAAATCCATTGAAAAAATAAACCAATTTTTCGCATTTTTGTGCAAATGAATGAATTTATTTACACATATGTATGAACAAAAAAAAAAAACGTATTAAAAAAATCCATTCGCCAAAGTAAAACTTCACTTCTCTTACATAAGAAGACTGACTATACCGACTTAAAAACACGGTAAAACATTTGATAAAATATTAGTTTAGTTAAACTCCAGTTAATTGATAAAAACTATTTATTTCATATATTTTATACTTTTGCATAATAACGTTTAATGTTTTTTTAATTAAAACTTAAGATAATAAGTCAGACGTTAAATATATGTCAAATTATTTTTAAGGGCTTTCAAAAATTGTACTTTTTTTATGTAGACCCCTGACTTTAAAAACTCCCAAAGAAAAATATCAAAAGAAGGAAGGTCGGGCTACATTACCTTACAACAAATTTATTTAACAAAATCTTTATTAATTTGATCATTATATGTTCCCGTCTCATGTTATTAGCTTATAGCAATAAAACAATCCACGGCATGCAGCGACATTAAGCGGGTAAATTTACTCATCGTAAATAACTCGTGAATTTTATGGACACTCTTACGTAGTGGTTCATGTGAAAATGGATCTCTCTTCTGCATTCTGTAACTGTATCGAAATCCATCTTAAGTGTTTATTATTCAAAGAAATAACGAAAAACTCAGATATGGCGACGCAGGTTTTGACAGATTGGCAGATTTCTAAACAAAGGTTGTGGTGTATATAGTTTACATTTATCTTCATCTTCTAGATTCTGTAATGTCTTTTCAATGTCTTAAAGCATCGCCTTTCAAAACATTCTTTCAATGTAAATACTTTTATTTTCTTACACACAGAAATCTTTAAAATATTATGAGGTTTGTGTAGCGCCAATCTCAAAAACACAAGTAGGACGAAGGAGCAATATATTGCTTAAGAAAAAACAACTCCTAATCAAATGACAGATTGATTACAAAAGAAGCTAAATATAAACAGATATACCGTTTTGATTTTATCAACTCAGTTAAGTTTAAATAGTAAAATTTGATAATATGGTTGCAAACAAAACTGTGAAAAAAAATATTAACTTTTACAACTTTATGTTAGTTTCGTTGACAAAAACGTCAAAAAATTACAACTCGACAGTAGCAGTTGTTTGATTTGCTTGTAATCATGACACAGAATTTTATCTTACAACTGAAATATAGTTTGTTTGTAAACCATAATAGAAGCCTTAATTATATTTCCAGAATTTTTAAAGGTCTTTAGTTGAGTTCGGTGTTCTTTCAATCGCTTAAATGCTTTCTTACGAAATGTGCAGAAACACCTACAGGAACATCGATGTATGAAGCAAAACATTATTACAATATTAAGAAATAAAAAATTACATATAATTGTTTAGAAAAAGGGTTTGATTTCGAATGCAGGAAAAAACCTGACAGCTCTGAGGACACTTTTGTTTCAGAAAAGTAAAAACTTAAGTTATTTAGTTGTCCTTCCTTTGATGGTTTTGTCGTTTTCGTTTTTAAAACCAAGTTTTTTTTTTATTTCTGCTTTATATTTTATACAAAACTATGAAATGTGTATGCTTGCGTTTGAATCTGTGTGTATATATGTATGTATGTATAGTTATATATGTGTTAAAATCCTTCATAGGAAAAAAAAGATAAATTGGTTAATTTCCCTTCGTCATTGTTGTTCACTCATCAATCGATGCTTCCGAAACTAGTAATGGACTAAACTTATAAATATACTTCTTGTGTTACTTAATTCTCATTATGCAGCTCCTCCTTTTTACCTTCCCAGCCAAGTAATTTATGTATTGATACCCTCATACTCAAGTCTAACATTACATCCTTTACAATGATTTCTAAGGTCAACATTTATTTCAAAACACATGCTTACTCGAAACATATTTTAGCATGAGGCAGTTCTAAAAAATTGCCAAATATTTTTGCGACACTTTAATCAGGACTCAATTCAAATACTTTGTCTCAAAGTGAATAGAACTTTTATAAAAAAAAGCAAGAAATTAATTTAACGTGCAATTTTAAGAGTCGCTTTATTTTAAATATGAAAAAGAGCATGAATTCAAAGTTACCTTTTTTCATGTAACCCAGTTGCCAGAAAAAAATAAAAAATTCTTTCAGAAGAAAATGAATACTTAAGTTCTAACACAATCCAATTCAAGCTGCTCGCAAAGGTACCGTTAAAAAGTTTGAAAGATATTGATGGCTATTTTGGTAGCCTTGATTAAAATCTTAAAAAAGTCGTTGACCAAACTAAATAAAGCAGTACTATTTCTGCTGATGTGAAACAGCTTCTGTCTAAAAAAGACAAGCCGGGAGAGAATGGACCGCTACAATTTAAAACTAAATTGAAGGAATGCACTTACCATTTCAAGTATTTCCTGGAGGCACATTGAAGTAAGAACATCACTTTGGGTTTACTTCAAAATTGTAGGTATGACTTCTCAGAAATAGTATTTTCTATGGCGATCAGCTAAAAAGAAACGCAATTTGTTCGTAAATTAATTGAAAAACATTTTCCTAATAAATGTATACCAATGTAAGCGAATTCCCATCTGTTGTTGTTAGACAACCTACTGGATACGATGGTTTTATATTTTATATTGATAATTCTCTATTAATAATTTAAATTAAAAAAATTTCTGGTTTTAATAAAATGCTTTAAGCTGCCTTGCACATTAAAGAGTGTAATCACTTTAATTTTTAACGCCATATTACTTCTTGAATACTTCTTGCTAATATGAAAAGTTGCTTTAGTGAAGATGATTTTTACATCGCGAAACCATCTCTGGAAGGTGTAATATTCTGTCGCCAACTATAAATAAATTGTTATAAAAAATGCTTATTTGATTTTGAATAATTACGGCGACATTTGCTGAATATACAGTTTTAAAATGGCCTTTACTCCCCTCACAGCATCGTATTATCCATGCCACTAATAGGTTCGAAGTTGACACAATAAAAAAGAAAGCTACAAAAATTCACTGGTTAATTTGTAAAAACTGCATGCCTTATCCCGACTGAAAGCTTTTGGTCTACAGTTTAATTTTAAGCCTAATGGGGCGCTATGAGATACAATAATGGGGTCCTGTCTCTGCCTACAATTAAGAAAATTCACGGCTTCAAAGCAAGAACCTAACGATTAACAACTGCTTTTAGTATGTTAAAAACAACAACATTCGAAAAAATCTTTATGGTCCACGAGTTAAATGCGGAATTCTTAACCATGAAGAAAATATTTTAATAAACTCGAAACGTCATGTTGGATACACTCGTTTGAAGAGGAAGGACACTGTTGTTTACCTTAAATTAAGAAATGTTTATTATGTTTAAGATTTTAATACTAATTGATAACACAAAATTTATTTTTTTATGTAGGTTCGAAATTTTCGTAGTCAATTTGTGTACACTTACTACTGAGCATCAATTCAATTAAATTACTTTTTTTGAATTGACTCCGCGTCTCAAAAAGGATGCTGAAGCGCATAATTTGTCTTTACTCACAAGCAAATTCTTCGATTAACTTAAAAAAACCACAGAAGAATCGCAAACAAAGTAAACTTTAAATTATGAATTATTGAATTATTAATTCTTAAACTGTTACCGGGATAATCAGGTAGTGTTACCAAGAAATACGTTTTATGGAAAAAAATTAATTTTGTTGTTTTTTTAAGGACTCATCTAAACCTTAAGCTCGTAATTTATCAACTAGCAATTACCCCGCTATTTCGTATATTTAGATTCAAATATAAATTTAAACAAATTAATATATACCAAAGGATACTAAAAACATAAAAAAGCAAAATTTTTAATTTAATAATTCACCTTTTCGCGCATTAGTGTGCAAAACTTGCAAAAGGTAAAAAATATATTCTTTTTTTTCGAGGGCTCTCGATTAAAATTGTTCTGTTGTGACTACTCTCCTACAGTTTTTGCTAATAAGGAAAAAAATCGAGAGTTTAATTTAAAAAAGCTTGGATATCAAAAAATGGTATGTTTTTAAGCGATATTTTTTTAATAGGGAAGATTAAAATATATCCCACTTTTGAATAAAGCCTTAGAAGATTTTTGTTTTCACTAAACAAATTGTTTTGTTCTTAAACAATTTGCTTACCCAAGTCTTTGTATATCATTTCCGTGGCTATCTCTAGCCCTCTTATCACTTAAATTTGTCTGAATTAATAACAAATCTATTATATAAGGAAGGGTTGTATGTATGTTAGTATGTTTGTTTGAATTTTATAGCTGGCCACACCAGTGGATCGATTTTTTTGAAATTTTTACAGGGAGTTACTTCAAGTCTGAAAGGAACAACAGGCTCCTTTTTTTGGACATTGTTGCTGCCACGCCCACAATACGCCCATTTGTGTGGGAAGGTTAGGTTATGAATTGTCTATCAAAATTAACCAAGGCCATACTGATTAAACGCGTAGAGCTAAATACGTGAAATTTATAACACGTGTTAAGCTTTCCATGTTTGCTTAAATACATATGAATTTTTTAAAAATTTGGCCCGTAAAGGAATAAAAAGGGGACAAAAAGGGAAACATCTGTAACCTAATATCTTCTGAAGTATATAAGATAGAAACAAAATTTAAAAAGTTTTGCGTTTTCCTTAAGAAATAAACAGACAGGTATCTGGAGATTTTTTTTTTTAATTTTGGCCCGAAAGGGCGAAAAAGGGGTTAAAATTATATGTTGGTACTTTTTGTTACTTTTAAACCAATAAAGATATAAACATCATTCAAATTGTGTTGGTCTTAAAAAAATATGATTACTTTTTTCGTACTTTTTTTCAATATTGGACCGAAAGGGTTAAAAATATATTTCAGTTTTTAAAGCGTTTTTTGCAACTTTTAAACCAATAAAGATAGAAATATAATTCCAATTGGGTGCGACAGGCCTAAAAAATATGAGTACGTTTTTGGGTCCTTTTTTAAATAATTGGACCCTAAAGGGGAAAAAGGGTTAAAATTATGTTTTGGTACTTTTTGTAACTTTAAAACCAATATAAAGTTACTAATATATGTTAATATGTTTTTTAAAGATTTTTTTAAATTTTTGCGCTAAGAGTAATTTTAAATAAAACTCGTTGTGTGTGTGTGTGTGTATGTGAATTTAAACTTTATTGATTTTTAATGTTTTCTTATTGCTTGACAAATAATTAGTGAACTTGAAATTACAAAAACTTCTTATTTTATATTATTTTTTAAAAATAACGGTTAGTGGAATATGATTGGTTAATAGAATGAATGTTAAAGTAAAAAATTTGATAATTATGTTGTAAAAAGAAAATATTTGATAAAAAGATATGAAAATGTTATTTAATAAAAATGTGTAATAAAGTAAAAGTAATAATGTGGATATTCATAAAGTTATAACATAAATAAAGTAATATTAGGAGGGTTTATATATGTTTACATATAACTTAAGGGGTACTAAAGGGCTAGAATTTTATTTTGGTACTTTTTAGAAGTTTGTGAAAGAATTTTTGCTAACTAAAACTTTCTGAATATGTTCAATGCTATAAACCTAGTAAATTCCCAATTTTTATATGTTAATTAAATAGTAGGGCTAACTTGTAATTTGTTGCAACTAATCTGGGGCAACCAGTAAATTAAAAAATATAAAAATGCTTTTGTTTAGATATTTTTTTAATTTTACTATGATTGGGATAGCGAAGCACACCGGGGCTTAGCTAGTTAGTATAAAAATTTTAAACAAAATTACTGTAAAATATAAACAATGTTATCAAGTGATCTTTTTCTTCTATAAATGTAAATATTTCTTATCAATTAACATATTTATGAGTGTTTATGTTTTGTTCTAAAAAATAAACATCATTTCTCTGTAAGAAATAACTTTAATATACATATAATAATACTATATGAACTGCGTTTATATGTTGTAGGACTTTCTCGATAATATTAGCTATATGAGAATATTGCGCCTTGTCCTTCCAAATGAGATTTTATATTTCGGCCGTTAAAAAAAAAACAAAGTTCAATGTATTTTACAATTTTTTTGTATTTTGAATAATGGTGAGAACTTAAGTATTCGTTTAAGGAAGTTGTGTATGTATTCGTCATTCCCCTGTCAACAAAATGGTCAATAACAATGGTTAATAACAATTATCATAAAAAATGAAAGTTTAGTAATAAGTTGACGAAGTGAATTTATTTTTAAATAAATAAGTTTTCATAAATAAAAAGTATGGGCTTACTGGTCGACTGAGGACATATTTTAAAAAATTTGCAAAATTCGGTACACATTTAAAAAGTTGATATGCACCTACATTCACTGATTGTCCATAATTCAAATAAATTCAATACGTGAATATTTTTGGGGTTGCTGATAGGGAAAAATGGTTTGTTGGATTTTCTGAAGGAACTCTTGACTTTTTTCTTGTTTTGTTTATAGAAAGTCCCAATATGTATATTGGGTTTATTATATAAAGACACACAGAAAAAAATATTCCTCTATTTTTTTCAATCAACGCATTTTTTAAAAAACCAAACGGGTTTAAGCTTATAATTTAATTGTCGCAATAAAATATGTACGTGTAAAGGTTTTTTTAGAAATTTAACCATAGAAATGTCGCTTATTAACAAATTATTTAAAAAAGCGATAATTTTGCATAGACATTTGTAGTTTAACGCATTTGTATCCTCGTTTTTCAATTCTGCAACAAACTTTATGTTAAGTATACGAAAACAAAAACACACATAAATGCTTATATAAAAAAAAAAATTACACAACAAAAATCCAATGTCTCTGAAGTCAAGTGACAGTCACAGGGTGTCGGATTCAATGCTAGAGCGGGTCAATAATTCTTTTTTACAATTATAAGATGTTCGCATATTTTATTCAAAATTTTTTCCCAATTCTTTTACATTTAATTACCTTTTCCTTTTCTTTATTTTTATTTATCTTTTTTTGTTTTTTGATAATTTTTTCCCCTTCTGCTTTGTTTTAGATTTGCTTATGATTGTAGAGTTGTACTGAGTTGTGTTCATTTGATTTGTGCTTAATTTTATAATAAGAGGTAGGTAAATAAAAGTATAATTTTTACATACCTTAAAAAACAGAATGCTTCGTTGGTTGAGTGTATAAAGCATACGTTTTCTAACCATAAGGACCCAGGTTCGAGTCGCTGATAAGACTTGTAATTAAATTAAATAAATTAAACGTTAAAATAAAGAAATTGATTTCATACAATTCAACTAAAACTTTTAATAAATTTAATTAAAGACTTGATTCATAATTTGTTGCATTTTAAATAAATTTATTTTAATAAATACTATCAATTTGTTTGAGGCTGAGTGTCAATAAAAATTTAATTGGGATTACACAGTTTTTAAATTTTAAAAATTGACTTAATATTTTTTTTGTGCAGCAAATATGCAAATATTCATTTCTGATAATTTGGTATAAGAACCAAATAGACAAACTAAACCTACAACAAACTATTTAAAGAAGCTTTAATTGCGATGAAATCCTAAATAATATTTGAAAGCTGTTCTTTTATGTTCATCATTAAGATATTTAATTTCCCACCCCTGAATATAAGGGTTCTTCTAGCTGAAATTCTATAAGGCATCTGCATTTACAACCGGCAAGTTTTGTTTTCCAAAACTGTTTGTCCTAATTTGCTACATTCGAATTCTGTGTGTTAATCTAAAAAAATCTAAAATTGTATTATTTATTCTAACACTTAAATCAAGCAGGATAGTTTTCACATTTAAGGCTCTGCCTACATTTTGGCTACTGTTGCTATATTCATCAATGTATGACTAACAAATGATTAACTGGAGGGGGCAAATTACAAAAAAGTAAAAAAACAAAAATTACAAGTGGAACAAAACTGAAATACTGTTGCATCATTAAATTTAATATCACTCTCATTTAATGAAATTGTTGTCGATTTATTTAAAAAGTACTGAAACCCTAAACGAATAAAAAGTAAAAAAAAACTTTCAAACATGTTGACTGTCTGTCTAATGTTTTAAAGAAAATCGTTCTATTTTTATTGTTGTTGTTTTATAATTCTTTCTAGATGCGACCATATTGTATACAAAATCAACCATATAAGTGTTACACTGTGCGGTTTTTTACACTTTTTGGTTTTTGCACTTTTTGGTTTTTGCATCTGTGTACGACGTATGTGCTGCTGTATGAACTTATAATAATGAGTCTATTACCCATTGCAATAAAGATAAAAGTTCCTCAATTGCAACCAAAAAGTTTTTTGTTTCTTATTTTTAGTAAAATGATTCTCACTAACAGTGTCCACACAAGTACTAAAGCAACAATATCAAGTCCTCAAACTGTTAAGTGTCTTGCCATTAGATTCAATGTAGTTCATTTGAAAAGGATTACAGTGGTTTATCTCACCCCCTGTTAAAGTTAAGCACACACTTCTTAACCCAAAAAGTTAAACTTATCTTCTTTACAATTTTTCTAAAAATCTTATTAGATTAAAGTTAACGGTACATTAGGGTTTATAAGAATTTTGTAAAAATGTCTTCAAAAACGATTAATTGTTACTTAAACATTGTAATTATCACCTTAAGCCACATATTATTTTTTTTTTAAATTGAAGTGAAAAATCTCAAAATTAAGTATCTTAAGGAAACTTCAAAATTATGTTATGTTATGCCTTCTCTTGACTTTCTGTACTTTTTCTGACTTAAACTTCTTGATTTTTTGATTTAAAACCTTTTTTAACTTAAATATTCGAAAACACGCATAAGGGATATAAACGGTCTCCAAGGGCAGATATATGATGATAAGTTTATAAAATTTTTGCCATACAAATTTAAAAGATCGGTTTGGCTAAATTAAAATTACAAAAAATTAATCCTAGAGAAATTAATTTTCGTATGTGAAAAGCAAGTGCATAATTATTAATGATCAATCATATTTGTACAAAATATTTGCAACTTTCAAAAAGTAGCTGAAACATTAACATCCGGCAAAGAAATATTAAATAAACAGTATATTAGAAATGATAATAAAATTAATGTGCATCAAAAATGTGTTTAAAGTTAAATATGGGATATGTTTATTGTTTGTATAGTTAATAATACCAGACTTACAAGATAAACATTTTCTTGAAACAACTTTCATGAAATTTTTGTTTTTAGACAAAAAAGGTGAAGAAGAGCCAACGTTTCTATATCGATCGTCTTAAAATATATAATTTCATGGAAGTAAATCATGAAAGTTTCATCGTGTAATTTAAGTATTTCATATGTAATTTCATAAATTCATATTTTTATCCCAAAATTTAAATTGGTAATGTTATCCAATATTAACTACGCTATTTTAGGCGCTTTTGATATTAAATGTTAATCATTTCTTTGTTGCCTAAGGCATTTGATTCCCTTAAATTTTTGCATATATGTATAAGGCATCTCCTTTATTATATCGACACAAACAAAAAGTTGCTAAGTACTTGCTGTTGTACCCATTTGAATAAAGCCTATTTATATCTTAAATTTTCTTTTGATTACTACAGTACCATACGAACCACTTTAGTTATACGTATAATATGTCAATAAGACAAGAATATATTTAAACAATAAACAAATATCCAAAATATAAATTGAAGCATACTACTTATTGATTAAAAAAACTACAATCACAGACGACTAGGTGGCAACAATTGCGTCACCTATTTAATAGATTTGAAAATAAATGGAACAATTAACTTTACTTAAGGGAAATAAACACCCAATAGTTTTGTACATACACATATAATGGAAAAGAGTTATTTTCATACTGACTGTCTGACTGATTCATCATCGTAGAGCCCAAACGCGTTAAGAAACTTAAAACTCGGACTCTGGGAACAAACATGAGCAAAATAGAAAAAAAAAAATCGGTGTTCTCTCCTTAATATTACGCGATAGAAACTTAATCAAGAAAGGACAGTATTTTACTCAAAAAAAAAGGTAAACATTATTTTTTTGATTCCTTTTTTATTACTTCTAAAACAACAAGGATAGAACATAATTCAAATTTAATTAAAAAAAATATTAAAAAATTTAGTATTTTGTAGTAAATTGTGGATAGCTGGGGTCCGATACAGGGAAATATAACAAAGTATGGCAAATTGTCAAAAAATCCTAGGTACTTCCCGTTAGCCATTAAAGATCCTTAGCGTATCTCAGCACTTCATATACGACACCGTCCGATAAAGTCAATAAGTAGTTCACGAAGAAGTCGGCCAAAGTGTCGGCGTTATCTTCTGACGAGTGCTGGGCATTTGCAAAAAAATCTCCATCGTCTCGGCCCCACGCAAGCAGCAGTAGTCAACCATACCTGGTTTTCGCTAATTCGGCAATGACCTCTTATTAAAGTGACTAGTGTGAAAACAAGTAAAGAGTCTCATGTTTTCTTTACTAAAAATAAGGTTTTGTTGACTAGGCGCTTATCCAGCTCAAGCTGTTGGGGGTGGAGAGGGGGTATTTTCTAAATGAATTTCTAAATCAGTAAATGTAGTAATATTCTGAGGCAAAAGTTGGGGAATGAAGGTTAAACAAATTAAGGGCATCCAGTGAAAAGCATGTTTTTAGGTCTTGTTATACAGATTCAATTAAGAATGTGTAGCCCTCAATGCGGTAGTATACTTCGACATCTTCAAAATGATTTTTCCTTTCAAATCTAGGCTTTTCAAATTAAAATTTCCATACCAACGCAAATATTTTTTTCCTCTTCCAAAAATAGTTTTAAATTGCGTGTGGGCTTCATTTCTTTAAGTATCAAGACACATTGTCAGGGTTTTTATAAGAGATGATCCTTTTTGTAAATCTATATCCTGCTTTTGTAGAATTACACTAAGCGGCTGTGTGACAGTAAGTATATAATTTAGAATATGTAATCCGCCAAATAACTTCGAATAAGGATTTGAAGAAGTATCCCTATATTTCAACTCGGGTATCTTTTCCAATTCCTCTATTATGCGCTTTATTTTTACTGCAAATTGTAAAATGGAATCACGACGATCCATTGTGCTTTACATAATGGAGACAACTTTGTACCTAGATATTTCAGAAAAACTGTATTACGCAAAGGATGATGTTTTTTTTTTTTTTTTTTTTAAATGGTGGTTTCTTTAAAAAACAAAAAAAAATTGTGTATTATTGGTATCTTGTTGCCTTTTGATATCGAGTTGTTTGGTCTATGGGAATAGCAGAGCGTTTGTTTTGCATATTTTGCGGTTTTTGTATTTTGTTTACTGCTCTATTTTCTGCCAATATCAAAGGACACCCGTCAGTTCTAATCGCTACATGATTTCCCAAATCCAGACCAAGGTTTTTTAAAGCTCTCAAAAATAATGATGATAGTGTGTTCCCATTAATAGATACTTTGATGTCATTGCCTCTTCAAGTGCGTTGATAAAGTCGATAAATTCTTCTTTTACTAACTTGAAGCTAAAAAAGTTTCGTCAAAATTAATAAAACAAATTTATAAATAGTATTTAGCGTCATAAATATGTTTTATTAGAATAATTTTTTAAAATAAGATTATGGAAACTTTGATTTATTTCATTTTAAATTGTTTTTGATATACATATATGAATCATCTAAAGGGAAAATTGGGAAATGGTGGCCAAAAATTTTATCTTCCGCGCCTGCGTTGACTAATGTTTTTTCCACCCTACATCTTGCACCGTCAGCCCAACACTTGCTTGGCCTAAAGAGTTCTTAAATTCTTCGATTAATTCGAACAGAGGAGGTAGGACCAATTCACCTTTAGCTCAATTATTTGATATTTCAGAGTGCCCCAGAACCCAAAAAACTTCGCTACTTTTTTTGCTACTTTTTGTGACTATTACGAGCCATTTAGAGATAAGAAGTTTTGATACTTTTTTGCACATTTTGAGTCAAGAAATATAAGACTTAAGAATATTAACCCGTATGGAGGTCAGAAGTCAGGCTTGTATCCAAAAAAAAATTTAAATTTAACAAAGGTTTTTAAAACGAAATTTTCATACAAAATCAGTTTTTAAAGTCTACTTTAAATTTAAAATTTTTTTTTGCATACGACCCTAAGTTTTTAAATAAAAAAAATAATGTTTACAAAAGTGACGCCTTATGAGTTTGAGAATATGTTTTGGTATTTTTATAGGTATGAATATGTATGTAGGTACATATTTGCATTATATTTGTCATAAATTTTATTTATATAGGTACGTATGTATGTGTATAAGTATGTACGTGAACATGCAAATACAAACACGAAAACATATTTAAATTAAATTTATTACTGTTAATCAAAAGAAGAAATTCAAACAAAAACTAAATTAAGATAGGTATTCAAATCAATGTCAACACTTAATAATTTTGCCCATTGTTTTGCTGTTCTTTGGTTTTGTTTATTATAAAAAATGTTTAATACTTAACCGTAATGGAAATGGAAATAGCCAAAGGAAAGTCAAGAACAAAATACAAATACATACTTACATACAAGCCAAAAAAAGAAGAAAATATAAAAAGAAATCATTTAAACAAATGTCAAAGTAAATGAGGCGCGCGCCGGCTGACAGTTTTAAATTTCAAAACAATTTTATACGTACATACATACATATGTATGAACGAATATAAGCATACATATAAATTTGAAAGTTCACGCACACTTATTCATCTCGGTGGAAGATACAAAAAAATGTAGTCTCCAACATAAAGTAAACATCACCGGTATGGTTGGGAAACACATTTCTCACACATGTTTTTTTTCTTTTAATTCTTCTTCTTGCTTTTGTTGTTGTAGCACATTGAGTTGGGGATACCCAACAACACATTGTTTGTTTTGTTTGGTAAAACTGCTACTGCATTGATTGCCCTTTGCGTATTAAAGTAGATTGCTGTGTGCGTGCATGTGTGAGTGTGTGTACTTACGAAGTTAATGATGGCGCTTTATGTGTTTTTGTTTTTCGCTTGAACCGTTTTTTTATCACACACTTACACAATCTAAAAAGCAGCCATATTGAAATTCATTCAAGTATTTCGAATATCGTAGGCGGAGTTTTTTCTCCCTTTTATAATTCCTATGCTGTGCAAAGTGTATTTATTTCTAAGGCACAAGTGTGTATTCTTGCGTTTGTCAGCCCCTGTTAAGCATGGTTGAAATTCATTATGGCTGTTTTATGTGTGAAAGAGCAGATCAGCACTACAGTATTTTAAAATAAAATAAAGTATGAATTTCGTAAATGTTGTATGTTAAGGGTTTTTGTCTTGTGCATATCCGTGCGCATGCTTAAATAATCAAAGTTGCTTGTAGCAGGACTTTTAGTTAACTGAAGTGAATTTTCAAAATTAACTAAAAGTGAATTTCGACAACTAGTTGATGTTTGCTAATGTATTAGTGGATTTGTAGAGTTGTGTTAGTAACAAAAGGTTTTCGAAATTTTAGGTTCAGAAAATTCGTGCAAGAAATGCTACGTATGTAGTGGTTTCGATAATTTCTCTCACCTATACTTTGGCAAATTATTTGTATTTTCGAAAATTAGAGTAAAAAACTTGTAAATTCGTAAAATAGTTTTAAATTCCATTTGTTACCTTTTTGTTCACCATCGTTTGCTGGATATTTCTTCGGGATTTCAATATAAGAAAACAAGTATGAACGTATTAACGCTTAAAACCACAACACTAAAATTGCGTTTTTATGATGATATTCTATTAGAGGTTCATTTGTGGCGATTGCCAACAATAGTGAAAGGATATCGTTCTGTAGATTTCATTTCCTGCTAGGTAGTTACTTTTTTTTTTGTTGTAGGTATTTACTTTCCAAGTTATTGTAGTGGCGTGTGTTGTTTAAATGAATGTTAGTGACTGTAATATATACTAATGTCCTTAGTAATTATGTCTGAATTTCTGTTTTGTCGTTTCGCTCTGCCATTTAAGTAATTTAGTTTAATGATAATGTAATTTTTTATTTAAACCACACAATAACAATATCAACAACATTGTACCTATTTCTTTACATTTAGATATTAATTTAATATACTCGATTACATACTTGTATATGTGTATTTATGTATATATACATATGTACCTATGTATGTACATATGATTGCATACTACATTTTTAAACTTAGATATTGGGTGATATTGGGTGAACGTTTAAATAAATATGTAGATATATACATACATACGTACGTTCATAATAAACACAAACAAATCACAAAAATTTAAGGCAATGACTTTACACCTAAAATTGAAATTTTACACATATTTAGGATTAAAATATTAAAATAATATAAAATTATTTTAAGATTTAAATAAAGGTGTATTTTTTCAAATTTTTAAAATTGCTACGTCTTGTAAGAGTTACTTATTTTGGTGTTATTTTAGATACTGTTTGGTACAAGGTGCCTTTAATAGAAAATTTGAAGGTGGAAAAAATTTAACTTCATTTTCTTAAGTACTACTTACTTACTAAATATATTAACAGGTCGGTGATAAATTGGGAACTTTTAAACAATTCAAAATGTCATAATTCCTCATTCAAAATAATTAGAAAATTTTGGGTCTTAATTTGGCGCAACTATCCTACAATCACTCTTTATGAATATTTTAGTAGATGACACTATTCCAAAAGTCTGGAAGTTTTTTTCCATATTTTTTTATTATTGAATCTTCACCTTTGGTCAACTAACAATAAGTTTTTATTTTAAATTAATCCAGCCAGTGCCAGACTAAAATTTAAGTTTTCAAATTTAAGTATAAAACATTTATAACGGTCTTATCTAAGTGCCACGGTAGTAGAAAGGAAGTCTGGAAGTTAAGTATGAAAATTAAAATTCCTAAAGGGGGACCTCAAACTTTATAAAAATTTAATGGCTATTTACCGTAGCCTGTAAATCTTCAATAATGTTGCTCTTAACCGGATCTTTAAAACTCTAAATAGGCATTACCATTGGAGGAAGTTACGTTTCGTCCAAGTTGAATGTATGTATGTCGATTAAATAAATAGTATCCGGTTAATAATTAAATAACGAACCAATTATAACATAATCCAGTATTTTACATTTAGATTAATTTTAATGCCACTAATCGTTGTAAACAGTTGCAAACTCTTGCTAACAAAGGTTATTCAGATAAAATAATTGCACTTAAAAAGGCACAAAATAAAGGTTCCAACATAAACGACCCACGGTATTTAACAAAGTTGTCTACTGTCCCCTACTTTTTCAGTAATGTATTTTACAAAGCACAAACACTTTAGGCAATAGTATAGGTGAGGGAGGAGAATTAATTTCATATTTTCTTTACCTTATTTGTACTTGGTTCAACACATAGAGGATCAATTATTTAGCTTTTGTTAAGTATTTCGTAAGTTGTAACACCAGCCAAGAAATATAAAAGGCTCAAAACTTAACATTTTTTTTAAATTATTTAACTATGAAGCTGTGAAGACCAAAAACAAAACACAAACAAATAATTCTTAAAAAAACATATAAGCCTGCAGTACACATTTTTAATACATATTCAGCCCTTTAACCAAACAAAACATCAAATTTTATAAGTTTGTTAACTTCATTTAATTTTCTATTTAAAAAAAAAATATAATTAAGTAATCCATTGACGGTGATTCAGACGAAAAAAAAACAAAAAAACATACGTAAAACACAGCGCAACACGACATGACATGGAATTCCTAAAAGTGATTAATCAAATGCAATAAAACAAAATACATTTTTAAACATAAAACTTTTAAAATTAACGAAAAAAAAAACAAATACGAAAAACAATAACAACTCAACTTGAATGTCAATATTGAAGATGATAGAGAGACGATTCGTCTGAAATGCTGGTGTTTATGATGAACTAGAAGACACTTGAAAGGGAGATAAGTATGGATGAAAAAAGATGTGTTTCGCCATTTCAATAGCACTGGAAACAAAAATATTTTACTTTAATTTTACAAAATTGTTGCGTCTATGCTTAAAATCATTTTAAAATTTGATGCATCATGGTTTGTGATTGCGTGCTTGTTTTTACAAAATTTTAGCTAAGACAAGTGTTGATGGTGATCAGATAGAGAGTTCACACCATCAATCATGTGCATCGGTCATGCCTAAGTCATATATTTATTTCTCTTTTTCTACAAATCAGGTGAACATTTTAAATGTACTTACTTACTTAGAAGCCAATTACAATACGTTTGTTCCACAAGCCGAATGTAGAATCGATTTCCAGGCGCTTTTTCTCCAATTTCTGATACCAAGTCTCAAGATGTCTTTCTCCACTTGATAATTTCATCGGAGTTATGGCCTTCCCCTTTTGCGTGATCCGTCACCAGGTTCGCACTCAAATGACTTCCTAACTGGAACATCTTCATTCATTCTCACGAGTAACTATGTATGCGACACCGGTATTATTTCCTAACACAGATTGGTCTTTCTTTTGAAAACTCCAACCACTGCCTCATTTCTCAAGTACCCATGCTTCAGAACCATATCAAAGCACAGCTAGTGTCGGTGTCTTGTAGAGAGTGATTCTTGTCTGTTGGGAGGGGGCTTTTTAAAAGCAAAGCTTACTTAGTCCAAATAAGCATCTATTATCCTTCTTGTTTTAATCTCAAAACTGATGTTGTTTGCTTTGTTAATGGCGGTGCCGATGTTGAAAAAATCGCCGACTATTTCAAAGTTGTAGTTTTCAACTTCCACTGTCTGTTCAAGACCACTGCCAGACCCACTTTGGCTGATCCTTTCTCGATTTTTTCAAAGGTTGAATTTACTGCCCGCAATCTTTGCCCCATAATATCGTAAGCATAAGCGAGTGAATAGTGTGCGAATTCTATTCACATTTGCGTCTCGTATAACCTTCTCTAATAGGATGTTTAAAAAATTACATTAAAGGCTGCTTTCTTGTCTAAAACCACTTTTGGTACTAAGAGACTTAGAGACATTCATGCCAAACTTTTCTTTTTTTTCATTCATATTTTTATTATTGAATCTGCGCTAATGCGAACTATTGCTTAGTATTCAAATCTTAAAACTAAGTAATTGATATTAGCCCAGCCAGTATCAGTTTTAAGTTTTCATAGTAAAGTAAATTAATTTAAATGGTTTCATCTAAGCGCAATAGTATCACTTATTTTCAGACGAGTATGCCCCCTTTGTTGATGTTTCAAGCGAGTGGATTTGGATGTGTTTCCAGCTTATTTATGTACTTGTCCACACAGTTTAGGATTTTGCATTTAACGAGCGGAACTTGTAGATGCTTGGCGATGTTGCTATTTTAAATATATCACGGAGCACCAGTTATCACTCTTAGGATTTTGTTTTAACGGCGTTGAATTTTTTCTATGTTGGATGCGGAAGCAGTGCCCCATTACTTTAGCATCGACTTGATTCCAAAATCGGTTTCTAGAGTAAACGTTTACAATCAAGTTTTTGCCGATTAGCCAATGGATTTGTGTTGCTTTAAGTTTAATTTGCGTCAACTTCGCGTCTATATATAGCGACGACCCAGCTGAATGCCAAAATATTTCTTCTTAAATCGCTGAGGCACCATATGGTTGTTAATAGTGATTGTAAAACAAGTTTCTTTGCGTAAAATAAAAGTTACGTGAGCACATTTTTGTTCATTTATTTTTATTTCGCATAACTTTGCACGTTTCTCAACTTGGGTTACGTGTTGTTGCAGTTGGTTCGAAGCCTCCTTAGGGTCTTTATGTGTGTGTGAAACTATTTGTTGTCATACCTGCCGTGTAAAGCAAGTACAGAATTGGACCTAGTATACTCCCTTGAGGTACACCATCCCCTTTTGGTTAAGAAGAACTTATTTGGTTTCCTTCTTTGATCATAAATTGTCGGCCGGTTATGTATTTTTCTAAAAGGTTGAAAATATCAGCTGTAAGCTTTAGTTTGTTTAACAGGCCTTTATGCCATACTTTGTCGAAAGATTGTGAGACATCAATAAAAAGCTTGGAGCAGTACCTCTTTTTCTCTTATTACCTGCACCAGTCTGTGAGTTTGATCGATGGTACTATGTTGACTTCTAAAGCCGAATTGGTGATTTGGAATGCAGTTGTTGTCATTCAGGATCAGATTCAACTTGTTTGAAACAGTTTTTCGAACAATTTGGACATGGTGGGTAACAAACTTATAGGCCTAGAAGACTCCACTCCATATATGCGGGATGTACATTAAAAGTACTTACAAATATCTCTTATACCTTAAATCATACCTTATTGTGTGACCAGTTCAAAAAGTTACAAAAATTAGACCAAAACCGTTAAAATATTATATGTAACGTAGGAGTAGGGTTGCTAACCGTCCTCTTTTTTCCGGACACTGTTCTCTTTTTTTTGGCATCCGTACTAGAAAAAAATCGGCGTCCGGAAAAGTCCTACATTTTTTAACAAACGCTAATTTAGTTATTTCGCAAAATGCAACTGCTAAAAATAATATTAACCATCCTTTTTTTATTTTTCCGAAAAGAACATATCTTTTATTGTTAAAAAAAAAAGATGCCAACCTCGTAAAAATTGTGTTTTTTTAACTTTTTATCATGTTTTTCTTACTTACTTACTTGAAGCACCCTGTGTTCAGAATTCTTATCTTACATATTTACTTCAAGTTCTTTGCTACTGAATTACTTTGAAAGTATATTTTTGCCGTTAAAGAAAAAAATTTTTTTTTTTTCAAAAAGTTTATTGTGACTTGTAACGATTCACACAGTGACTGGTCCATCTAAACGATACTTTGCTACCTAAATGTTTCCGGCCGTGCTCAGGGCAAAGGGGTGATGTTCTTGTGCCCTTTAGATAGATTAAGAATCGTCATATAAAATTAAAGATAGGATGCTATCATTGCACATTAACTACAGACCAAAAAAAAACACTAACAAGTGAAGAATTTGATGTGATTTCTTCAAACTCTAACACCCTCCCGGCCATGCTACCAAATCGATAAAATTTCCTGATAGCCCTTACTTGAACTCCTAGCTACTACAGATTTACCGTTCATGGAATAAAATTTTGTTAATCTAGTTATTCATTATTACCATAATTATTTATTTAACATATTTATATAAACAATTAGGAGAAAAATAATAGAAATAATTGTTCAGTGTAATTGTGGATGGTTTTGATTGTTCTATTAGTTACTGTTACGACAGGTATGCGTTTAATTTAAAAAAAAAAACTTTTAATTGAACAAAAAAACAAACTAACAGTGGGGTTAGAAGGCTTACAATATAATATTAGTGTAAATTATGTTTAATTTCGGTTGGCTAAATTTTAATATTTTTTTCATTTATGTACTTCTTTTAGGTGCAATAAAAATTAATATGTAGGTACATATGTAGGTATAAAATGAGAAATAAATAATACGTTTTTATATTTAAAAACTCACCGCAAATTTTTGAAGAGAACAGCAGGCCTGTTGTTATGGGAATACCTAAATCGCGAAATTTTAAAAAGTAAAAATTCTTTCTCATTCTATAACAAATTTAATTTGTAAGTGTTAGGATAGTAAAATATGTGTATATGAGGGGTTTATTTATGTATGTTAGTATTAGTGTATCTTAAATGATCCTAATTAAGGAACTATTTGCCTGCTTACATTTTGCTACAAGTGTAAGGAACAGATATTACATTTTACAAATTAAAAAAACAAAAATAAGGAAACTTTTAACAAAATAAACCAACAAAACCAATTAACTTAAAAGAAATAATCATTTATCGCAAAAATCCGGATGTGTAGTTAAAGTTGGTTTCAGAAAAGAAATATGGAGTAAGTGTGAGGGGGGGGGGGGGGGGTAAAATAATGGTAATTGCGTGGAAGGTTGTGTTAAGTGTTTTTACGACGTAGCAAATAGTTTGTCGATGCAGAAACCACAGGTACACTTGTTGGGTGAAACTCAACAGCTTTAGCTCAGGATTGTCCTCTCCCGAATATTCAGTAAGGATGCCCCGACCACCGTTACTATTTCCTTTCAAGATATAGAACTGTGTTTCCCCCGTTGTCTTTTTGTTTAAAGAACTTATACCGTTTTCAAATTTAATTTATTTCCTGTTTTCCTCTACTTAAAATTATAGTTTTTCCCGTACCGTTCTTATCCTTTAAATCCTTTACCAATATCTCCAGTCACTTTTTTTTATTTATACAGTTTTTGCTGAACCTTTTTAAATTACAAAACGTTTTTCCTCTTTTGTTTAAAAAAAATCAAAAAAACTTTCGATTTAAATTTCAATGTAAAATAAGTTATTTTTTTATGTTTTCCATTTTTAAAGTTTCAATCATACAGTAATTAATTATAAGTACGAGCAGACCTCACAGACTTCAACCTATAACAAACCCTTTTGTTGATGTCCGGAAAAGTTCGGGTTTTTTTTGCGCTGGCTGTCCTCTTTTTTTGAATTTAAAGATAACAAACCTACGTAGGAAGTCAAAAAATTACGTAAAATGTAACAAATGTAACCAAACAGCAACGCTTATATTAGCGTTTATGTTTGTTTTGAGTATACAAAATTACTGAATGTTTAAACAATTTTGCAATAATCAGCACTGCTATTATTAAATTTATTTTTAAACCTACGAACTTCATTGGTACAATTAGATTATTAGCTAAAAACCGTTTCGGGTTTTTTATATGTTTGTTGGTTGAATAATAGGAATAATTTTTCTGTGTATTATTAACTCGTTATTACTCCTTAATAAACTTACTCTTTTTCATACGTAATTTTTTCGCATATTTAAAATTTTTATCAAAAACTATTTAACGCAACTTGTTTTTGTTAAATAAATAATTTTTAAACTTATATTTTTCTTTGTGTGCCGCCGTATTTTAAAATCGTTAATACAGTACCCCAACAAAGAAAAACGTCGAAAATCAATGGTCTAGAACAAGACAGCTTAAAGAAAGTTTTGCGATCTGAATGTTTTTTGCTTGTTTATGATAAGTTTTATTAACAAATATGTATATATGTATTAATATTAAAAATTAACTAATTTAAAAATGCAAACGTACACAGAGCAATTCGATTACTTCATTAAAACGATCTCCATAATCTGACATCATAACAAGTCGTTAATCAATTGGAATTATAATCATGTTACTGATTTTTTTTTATTTTAAAATGTGCATGTGGTTTTCTTTAACTTACAATTTTCAAAATCTTAATAAAATTTACGTATTTTATTACCCAACACAATAGTAAAATATCAGCGATGCAAAATATTTGTTAATATTGTTGTTCTCACTTTTAAAAAAAGACAAAAAAATCTTAATAAAATATTTTGTCTTGCCTTACCAGAAATACATACGTATGAATGTCTGTACAAACATTCGTAGGCAATTCGAATAAGGGTTTTATCTTTTATATATTACTGTTTTCAAGCAAATAATATTTTTCAAAATGTAACCGCTGAAGCATATGCTGCAAAGTATTTTCAAAATTGGGTTTAATGTGTAATTCGTGTTCTCCCAGCCAGAGAGTTTTATGTAAACTTTATTAAGAACATGTGAGAAAGTTAAAGTCGGTCCATCCCGACCATATTCTGCCATAAAAGTTTATATTATTCACGTCAGTACTAAAATCTATTTTTGTTAAGAAAATATGTAGACATATTTACTTATTAGAGTATCTCACTCCCTCCTCCCACACAACCCTTAAAACTTTTCTTTATTAAATATTACCTCCCCCCCCCCCCCCCTCAAATCTTGATCAGGATCCGTGCCTGTTATATGTGGAATATAAAACCATTGCACTGTTACTTAAAAGAAAAATTTCGCACAACTGTATGCAGTTAAAAAAGTGCGAAAAAATAATATGGACACATTTTTTCTTAGAAAGGAAAACACCATTTATTTGATTGATAAAAGCATCAAAAGATTCCAACTGTTAGTAGCAGTGGTCTGGTTTGGTTGTTAAGATACCAAATTGCACATTACAACTAAAGTATTGTTGAGTTGTTAAATACAATAAGGGCCTCAATGGCACGCTTCGTTTCCTTGGCGCCATTGTTATTTGAATATGGGGGTGATTACGCTTTTTGGCGGAGCTTCATATATGGTAACCAACAGCTATCCACTTTTTATTCGGTGCAAGAACCATTTTCTTTTATAACATTTAAGCAAAATTAGTACATAAAAAACATTCAAGGACTTTTGGCATCTCCTCACATTGTAGCCGATTTCCCAGCTTTTGGATAAACTCCGCTACTCGCACCCGTTTTGTTGCCTGAGAGTTTTCAATGTTTTATAAGCTCTTGCTGTGTTAGATATTCTCTTATTAATATTTCTAATTTATAAGCATATTTATGTTATAAATGCATCCGTAGAGTCCTATTGATCTTTGAAAAGTTAATTTCAACAGGCAGATGTACTAACATGACTAATTCGGCTTTCCTACCAATAACAATCCAAAGTATGACATATAAGTACTTGGTGGGGTCTCTAATGGCCAACATACTACCCAAGTTGCGAGTAATTGACGAACATTGTTCGAACTGTTCTTTAATCAAAATTTTAATTTTTCTTACTCGATTATTCGACTGAATTTTGTTGGATTAATCGAGCGATTAATGTTTGAGTGGATACTCCACTACACAGAAAAAATTTAATTGTAGAATCAGTTACGAATTTCAGAGAACTAGTAAACATTTTGTCTGGCTGAGGACCTACAACGGAAATTGTAAATTTGGACAAACAATTTTGCAAGAAATTAATTGAAAAGATTACAGCTTTAGTTTCAGTTAAAAAAATTTGTTGGGCTGGTTAAATATTTGAATTGTCTAGGCAATAGTTATGTTTGATTTAAAAATCAAATTAAAATATTATTAGAGACTATTAAATAAATTTACTAAAAAATAAATTATTTTGAACAAAAATTTGTTTGAAAAAAATTTTCATTAGTTTTTTTTGTGTACATATATTACGCCGTTATTTTAAATGGAAGCAGTTATGGCAGATAAAGTTTATTTTAGGAGAAAAAATTAACAAATTAATTGACATTACTTTCTCACCTAGTTTGGAGATTTAAATATAATGTTTTAACTCTCAAAACTAAACTAAATTTTTTTTCTGTCAAACTATTTCAGAGATCATAAAACACATGGTATGATTTTATGCCTTTAACTAAATATCTTCGAGTGTTATTATGAATTACAAACAGAGTTATATGCATAAAAACTGCACATTCGTATTTATTATTATTAACTCAAACATATTCAATTAATAAAGATACCAACTTCAAGGCGACAAGTATTCAAAGTATCTTTACGTATGCAATTTGTTGTTGCTATTTTTTTTATTTTCTTGCTGTTTTTTGTGTTCGGTGTTTTGGTTACTGTAGTGTGACATAAAATAAAATGATAAATTTCTGAAGATATTTGTCATAATGCATAAATGCTTGAAAAGATATATGCACATTCATATCTCCTATTTACTTTCAAATTGTTATAACTAAGAAAGCAATGTTTCGAGCAAAATGATTTTAAAAGTTGTAAGAGATTCCCATTTATAATTCACCTAAATAAAGTAACAACGTTAACAACTTACTGACCGACTGAATAATTCACCATCGTCTAGACCAAACGAGTAAAGGTAGGGACACGAAATTTTGACTGTAGGTACCTCTTCCGATTTACAGTTCCAATATGACAGGACTTTAGAGAAATTTGATCCCTACTAGGGCCAAATAGGAAAAAATCTATATGTTTTTGTTTACATATAAAACTGCACTTACGAAGTAGCAGGAAGTAGCGGGTTAATTGCTAGTAAGTTAAATTTATTCCCTCTCCACTAGGCAATAAGTTTTTTAATTTTATATGAACAAAATTCTATTTTGTAAGCTACCAGGAAACGTCATAAATAAATATTGTAGAAAATAGTTTTACATTTTCAAATTAAGTTGAGACACCATTAAAGTAAACAAATGAATAAAAAAAATTAACTCGAACGAGAAATATTTTGTGTTGCAAAATAATAAGAAAATTTAAGAAATTAAAATCCACATCCATCCATTCAACAAACTAGAGTTATAAGAACTTATAGTGAATAAAAATTCTCCTTATTATACCCTTCACATACGTGATAAATGTATATATAAGTTTGTCATTCTGTTTATAATTTCTTTGATCTCCATCTGCGACCCCATAAAGTATATATTTTTTTGGTCCTTATAGACAGGGAAGTCGATTTAGTGATGTCCATCTGTTCTGTCTGCCCATCTGTCCGTGTTAACTTGCAAACATTTTCCTAGAACATACTTACCCCCAATTTCGACCCACTAAAGGGGGCTGCCATACACAATTCAAACAAATTAGCGTAAAACTCCTACAACTTCCCTAATCACGCCAAGACGGTTAAAATATGACATCGACCCCTATTTAAAAATTAAATATATATTTCATAAATAAAAAATGGATGAAAATAAATAAAAAGTTTGGGGTTTCAAAAGGCCAACATGAAGATTCGGCACAGCCGAATATAGCGTTGTTACTTGTTTTATTACGTTGTCTTGTATTAGAAATTAAAATTGTTAAATATAATAGACGGTGCATAGTGGTTGTACAGAATTGAACTATTTTTAAAAATAATATATAAATAATATAGAAATAAATTTACTTAAAGGTAAAAAAAATTTATTTAGTTTTTTTAAATGTTCATGAATTAAAAGTTATTAAAAAAAATTTATCCATAAAGGTCGGTACGCAGTTCAGGCTGAATATCAGGCTGCCATAAAAACCATATATAAAAAACTAACAGAAATTCAGACACAAAACATTTTCAGCCAACATTCCGTTTGCCAGTATGCAGGCCAAAAGAAAAAAAAGTAATCTTTGAAATTTTTTGCTTAATACAAGGAGGTCATTTGTTAAGTTGGTGGAGGATTCTTTCCGTCAACCGAAACAAAAACTAGTGTTTCCAAAATATTTAAAAGAATGGACAAATTGCTTTTTTATTTTATTTGTTTCCTTTTTTTCAAATTTAGTTGTATTTAATGCATTTTTTCATGTTTGTTGGTTTGAGAATAATGTCAAATAACAAAAGTTTGGTGCGAGTTTTTACTATTAAAAAAATTCTTTTTGGTAAAACTGTTTTTATAACTCAAAAAGTATATGGAATTTCAGATAATAAAGGTGGATCTAACCTAAGTTATTCTTTAACACTTGGTTTTCTTTAAGCACAAATTTAATTTCAATTAAACATTTATGCACTTAAATATTAATGTCGGGTATTTTTCTTCTCGTAAGATATTTTCGGCCTAAAATTTTGGTAAAAAGCTTCTTTGTTATGACAGCACAGCTTATAAACACTCTACACAATTAAATTTTAGTGTAAAAATAAATGTGAAAATTCAAACCTGAAATTCAGGCATCCATTTGTTGAACTCAAGTTTTCGGACCCAAATAAAGTCGCACAGAAAACGTTTTGGTATCAAAAAATCAGACAGATTTCTGAGGCCATCATTATTTAAAATCAGCAAAACTGAGATATAAGCGAAAACCCAAAATAGCCCATTTTTTAGGACGAAATCCGTGCACACATATGTATGTATACCCTTAGATAGGGGCCTAAATTAGGGAAAAACTTTTTCAGAGAGGAGCAGGGAAGTGGTGTTCAAAATTCAATTGCACATAAATGCAATATATTAGCTGTCGACTTCATATGTTCTAAAAAAATAATATGAAAATAAAGCCTTCATTTAAACAAAATTTGGATTTGAAGCAGGGGATGGGAAGCTCTTTTACAACTGAACAACTTTTATGAAGTTTTCTATGCGATATATCTATCTCGAAAACAGTAGCAGGATCTACTTCAAATGTTCTACAAGAAGTAATGGTGCAAAAATTCTTGCAATAAAAAAACTGTTGGATAGGAGCAGGAGGAGGGGCAGATCCCATTAAAATTTAAAAGTTTGCTAAATCTCGGAAACTATATTAACTGTCGACTCCAAATGTCTTTGTACAATAATGCCTTCATTTTGGAAATAAAATTAGTTGAAGCAGAGGGAGAGGTGTTCATTGGTATGTAAAAACAGCAACATCCACAAGGATTTACAAGTTCAACTAATTAAATGTAAAGTCCTAAACTATGTGGACAGGTATTTAAATAAGTTGGAAACACACCCAAATCTGCTCGATCGAAACATATTACAGCATGCACGAAACAGTCGTTTGAAGAGAAGGGATACTGTCGCAATTAGATAAAACCGTTATAACTTGAAAACTTAAATTTTAGTCCGGCACTGGCTGGATAAATTTTAATTATTTAGCGTTAAGATTAAAATACTTGTTGTTAGTTTGCCAAAAGCGAAGATTTAATACTAAAAATATTGAAAAAAATTCGAGTTTCGTAAACTATTGTGTTCTACGTTTTTTTAACATTTATATTTATTATAATATCTTTACTACGGGGAACTAACAAAACACAGAAAATATTCAACAAAATATGAACAACCAAATTTTAAAGAAAATTGAAAAAACAAATAATTTTTTTGTTTAAATGACACATCAAAATTATAAAAAAAAATTTTGTTACCAGCCATTGTAAATTGATTTCTAAAAACTGTAAAAAACTATGAAAATTTTACAAATTAAATTTATATATGTACAACTGGCTTAGCAAAAACAAATTGTTAGATATTTTAGCTGGTATTCAAATAATTTTTGTTATAAGTGTCATTTTGTTCTATGTAAGTACTTAAATGTTAAAAGTACAAGGTGGGTCAAAAAAAGTCATTCGATGTTGTTTGCGATGCGTTTGGCGGTCGACAGGCAGCAGCTGATGCACGGACTGGACTTTGTACGGGAACACTCTTTGACCAAAATTTGCCTTACGGACGACCGGCTGATGGCTAATTACGAGCCACTGCGTCTTGTCGATGTTTCTGGCGTCAGCTCGACATCCTCGCCAACAGCGGCGATATTCTCGGAAGAACGAGCACTCCGTGGCCGGTCACTATTGGCAGCGTCTGGTGTGGTCGGTCTCATACTCTTCAAGGTTGGTTTCCAGACGACGCAGTGTTTGCGCAGTCGGTGCCGGACACCGGGGAATCGGCGACGGAATTCGCGCTGCACCAACGCCACAGCGGAATTGTTACTCAAATACATAGACATGATTATTCTGCGTTTTATTTGGGAGTATATTGCTTGTTCACTTGTATTCTACTTCTGTCTACTTCACAAATGTGAAAACATTGGCCCCCATTTGTTAAAATAAGAGCATCTTCCAATAGGGTGATTTCTTTTAAACAACCTTGTAGATATAAAATATTTATCCAGCCAGTGTCCGACTAAAATCTTAGTTCGAAAATAAACATTCATATATAATAGCGATGGTTTCATCTTCTTCTTTAAACGAATGTGTGGCCCATGTTGTAACGAATGCAGGTAATCAGTTATAAAGAATAACTATTCAGACCACTGTGCAGCCAATTCCACAACAAAGTTTTTTTTTCTTCTCTTAAGTTAAATATCTTATTTACTTCTACCTTGTTGTTGTTTTTGGTTAATCTATGTAACAGATGAAGAATTGTGTATAAGGTTTAAAAATAGATTTAAGTTAACCTTGAGTAAATTTTTTTTCTTGATTTCTTATGTACAACAACAACCTTTTAAATATTTTTCGTTACCTCTTTGACCTAATTGATATTGAAAATTTAACACGAGATTAATTGATCGTGGCAAGCCATTGTTACAGGCCGAATTCCGCTTACTTAAAATATTTTTAGAACCAAGGACAATTAATGTGTATGGAAAATAAAAACGTGGCAAATTAGTAAAGAAAGAAAAGAATAAAAGGAAAAACGGGAAGAAAAAAAACAAAATTTAATTGGTACGAAATATTTATTTTAAAATTAATAAATTGCCCACCTCTTCGTATAACATACATCCCCCAAGGTCAAATAAAAATAGGGAACAGATCCCCTTTTAAGTAAGTACGGTGCCTATTTTAAAAATGCTAGTTTCTGACAGGAATGTTTGAATTCTAGAATTATACCTTTCCCCGAACTCCTTAAACTAAAGCCATAAGTTGAGTGATTGGTTCTAGAGAGCTTCCAGCGTTCACGACGTTACATTTTAAGCGGAGCGGTTATCCCATTATTTATTTGCCAGGAGTTTATTCCATTAACAATTATAAATAAAAAAAAAAAAAAAAATAAGAAAAAGAAGAAAACCCTATTATATTCGAAGCTACATATACGTTTACTTGTTAAAGTAAATGCAAAAAGAGTGCAGAAACTACTTTTTAAATTTTATCTAGAGTACCATAGATTGGAACTTATAATTGCAGGACCAGTTTGGTATGACGGGGAGAAAAGTGTGTGACAGCATCACAATCCGGAGATCTGGCCAGCCAAAGGATATGTGAGTGAGTACCCTTAATATAAAAATAAATTACAAAAAAAAAAAAAAAAAAAAAAAAAAGTAAAATATTTTTCCCCCTACCCAATATTGCTCTGTATTTATAAGTTCCATTTAAAAAAGAAATAAAGAGAAAAACCAAAAAAAAAAAAAAAACAAAAAAAAAATAATATTGGTACAAGAATATATACAGAAATAATATATAAATAAATTGGTCTCCACTCTTTTTACAGTTACTTGCTACATTTTAATATTCTTGAATTTTGTTAACTTTATATTTAGTGTGAGAATGAAATAACATTTTTGGTTGTTGTTATGAGTTACATAAAGAATTAGTATTATCGTGTCGTCATAACATTGTTGTAAAGAATATTTCTTTGCTTTCCTTTAATGAAAGCTTTAAACTTAATATTCCAATAAAGTAATGTTTTTGTAATGATGAGTTACTAAGATTGTTCTCTTCGACTTAAACCGTTGATCGTTATTATTATTATGGGGATTCTCTTAAATATGCGTTTGATGGAAAAGAGAATCTAAGGTTGGGAGGGCAATTAAAAACAGGGAGCCCAACATCTGGCCCTTGATAGTTTATTTGTTCAATTTACATAGATTCTGTATTAAGGGGAGCGTAATTCAATAGTTTTTTTGTAATTTGGTTATAGAGTTCATTTTAGTTGGTAAGGCACGTAGAAATTATTTTTGTTTACGGATATTGAAAGTTATTATTGCAAAGACTCACCCCGGTTGTCGACGAGCTAGACCCTATCCAGTACGTGCCGATTGCAATCAATAATTTCACCCTGTAGAAACATAACCGTAACAAAATGGCGCCCAACGTGGGGCCTTTCACAACACTTGGTTGTAAACAAATAATACAGCATTGTTATCTCGCTTTAAGCCCCACAATTAAATTCTCGTTGTAGATAATTACTCTCAGGTAATGTTCTCATTTCTGGAATTGCTATAATAATTGCTACGCTATTATTTAGACCGTTGTTAGATATTACTTTTGGTGTAACCCTCTACTTCTGCAAATTTTTAAAATTTAGTTTACTTTCGAACTTTTTCTGAATGTTTTCTTTAAAGTCTGATGGGTTTTATCTGGAGTTACGATAGTTGATTTCACTGTTAGCTTTCGACCGTTTAACTTAACTTTACTTTTATTGGAACTTTCAGAATAACAAAATTTTTTTTATACCTTGGGACAAATAAACTATAATGAAATTAAGCGATCAATTGGTAAAATAAGTCGAATTTATGAGTGTATTGAACTCGGTCAGTTTTTCTATATAATTTGATAAATATATTGCTGGATTTTTTTTTGTTATAAAACACTTAGTTATTGAAGTGAAATATGGCCGTACGACATAGTGGGGATAACTTGCCCGATATGGCTGAAGAGTTGGGAAGTTGCACAGTATGCTGCAATCCGTTGGAAAATGCTAATAATATTGTCAAAACTAACTGTGGACACTACTTTCACAAGAATTGTTTAAGTGAGTGGATAAAAACCTCTCCGACATGCCCTCAGTGTCGCCGGACATGTAATGAACTTAATTTAGTCGAGTTACGAAAGGAGCTTGGGTTAGAGGTGGGTCAGTCGCAGAATTATAGTGGAGCCATCCCTAGAGTGATACAATCCAAAAGAACTACCAGATCTTCTAAAAAGGCTCAAAATGCATTAGATTATACTTTAGATATGCCAAATGGTTGTGCTTCGGCTTTAACACAATTAGCTTCGGGTAATTCAGTTAATCAGGATTCACGATCTTTACCCTCTCACAGGGAAGACTTAAGTGGCAGAATTTCTGGACTAGAGGCGAAGTTAAATTCTGAACTTACTAATATACAACACATTTTACGAGACTTGACTTTACAAATTTCTCAAACTCCTGCACAAAGACCTAATGAACCGGAATGGCCAAGGGAGGAATTTCCTCCAATACAGGGGAATGCGTCGAATGTACGAAACTTTTCGGTTGCGCCCGCAGGTCAACTACGTTCAGGGCCAGCGCCGACAAATAATCATCGGCCACAAAGTTTTCAACCTGGCCAAGCCGCTCCTAACAATTTTCCCCCAAACAACTTCCAACGCCTTTCTACTACTTCGTCTATAGTTCAGAATAGTGGCCGAATAGCTCAACTCATTCAGAGTTGGAATATTTCTTTTAGTGGTTGTTCTACAAAAATGTCGGTAGATAAGTTTATTTATATTGTAACTTCTCTTACAAATAGTAGTTTGGGAGGAGATTTTGAAACACTATGTGAGCATATATATATCCTCTTTACGGGAAGATGTCTTGATTGGTATTGGAGGTATACGCAGGCCGTGAGTAGAGTTACTTGGTCATCTTTGTGTGAGGCTCTTAGATTCCATTTCCAAGATCACCTTTCGGACGGTGATATAATGGAACTCATTCGGGAGAGGAAACAAAAGGAGAATGAAGGTTTTGATGAGTTTTACAACGCCGTACATTATCTCTGCGACAGGTTAAGATATCCTCTTCAGGACCATCAACTACTGGAAATTATTCGTAGAAATCTTCGCCCGAAAATTCGAAGTGAATTATTTTATCAAAATATAACGTCGGTGGCACACTTGCGTCACTTGATACTTCGCCGCGAAGCTTTATTAAATGACATGGAAAAATCAACGGACAAACCAACTAGAAGACCTATACATGAAATAGAGATGTATACTGACAGCCATGACCAACCTAATGAATATGGAATTTGCGAGATGGAAAAAATCTTGTGTTGGAATTGTCGTAAGCCAGGACATCGTTACATAGATTGTTTGGAAGAACGACAGATATTTTGCTATGGGTGTGGGGAGGAAAACATTTTAAAACCGAACTGCAAATTTTGTAAAAACCGGGGAAACTCGTTTGCGGGGGTACAAGGGAAATCGGGATTGTACCCCAAAGAGAAATAAACCCCAATAACTCCCTGAATGTGACTTCAACTTCTACCCAGACCGACTACGGTTTACTTACTAACGACAACCCTTTGAAGCCTGACGGAACCTCCCATAATTTTTTTAATATAGTCCCTTATCACCAGCGTCTTAAAAATTATCTTAAAGTTAGATCTGGAATTTTCTGTGAAAGTGTACAAAAGAAGCCAGTACATAAAACAAGTAAATGGGGCCTTAGATCAAAATTTCGTGTAAAAGTATTTTGGGATAAAATTAGGTCGAATAGAAAGCAGCTAAAGAAATCGGTATTTGCCTTCAATTCGTATAGATCAGATCGTCGTCCTTATGTTAAGGTAGATTTGTTTGGAACGGAAGTTTATGCGTTGATAGATTCTGGTGCTTCAATAACATGTCTGGGCAACCGAGCGGCGAAAGAATTTCTGGAAAGTGGAAGAGAGTTCAAGTCGTTGAACGAATTTGTTAAAACCGCTGGGGGACATGAACACCGAATCGTGGGATATGTAGATACGGAAATTGTGTTTGGAGGCAAGAGGCGAAAACTTAGAGTATATTTAATCCCGGAATTATGTCAAAATTATTATCTTGGGGCGGATTTCTTTGAAGAGTTTGGACTTTTAGAAAAAATTTTGGAATCAGTTTGTTTTGATGAGGATGACTTAAGAGATTCTCCGGAAATGCATACACTAAGTCTTTTGGAACGCCAAGGATTAAAAGCAGTGGTAGATTTGTTCCCCTCATACGAAAAGGAAGGCTTGGGTCGTACTCATTTATTACAGCATTCTATAGAATTGGTAAAAGATACCCGACCGGTTAAGCAACGGTACTTTTCAGTCTCGCCAGCCGTGGAGAAAAAGCTTCATGCTGAAATTGACCAAATGTTGAATTTAAAGGTAATAGAGTTAGCTCCTCCGAACTGTCCATGGAGCAGTCCAGTTGCAATGGCGGAACGAAATGGAAAGGTCAGGTTGTGTCTTGACTCTAGGAAACTGAACAGCATGACTATTCGTGATGCGTATCCGATGCCGAAGATAGACGGTATACTCAGTCGCCTTCCTAGAGCCAGATACATTACTTCTCTAGATCTCAAACATGCCTTCTGGCAGATTGAGCTAGAGGAAAGGTCCCGCAACTATACCGCCTTTACCGTTCCCAACCGTCCTTTGTATAGGTACGTCGTAATGCCATTTGGGCTCTCAAATGCTCCAATGACAATGTGCCGATTAATGGATTTAGTGATCCCGCCACACCTGCGTGATATGGTATTCGTATATCTAGACGATTTACTGTTAGTTTCCGAGACATTTGAAGGGCATCTTAAACTACTTTCTGAAGTTTCTCGATTACTCCGGGAAGCAGGTCTAACGGTTAATGTAGCCAAGTGCAAATTTTGTATGCGTGAGGTACGTTATCTAGGATACGTTATTGGCGATGGAGTGATTAAACCGGACATTTCTAAGGTGTCGGCCATTTCAGATATGAGACCCCCTAGATCCGTGCGGGAATTACGAAGATTTTTGGGCCTAGTTGGCTGGTATCGTCGCTTTATTGACAATTACGCCTCCCTGACCGCCCCCCTTACGGACCTAACATCTAAGGCACGGCAATTCGTATGGAATGAAGTAGCTCAGGCGGCTTTTGATGGGATAAAGGACCGACTTACAACTGCGCCCTTGTTGGTAACACCAGATTTTTCTCAGCCTTTTATAATTCAATGCGACGCCTCTACTTCAGGAGTTGGAGGAGTTCTTTCGCAGGAAGATGAGAATGGGGTCGAGAGGCCTATAGCCTATTTTTCTCATAAATTGAATAGAGCGCAAAAGAACTACTCCATCACTGAGTTAGAGTGCCTGGCTGCACTGCTTTGCATACAAAAATTTCGGGGCTACATTGAGGGACACCCATTCAAGGTAGTGACTGATCACGCTTCTTTACGCTGGTTAATGCGGCAGTCGGATTTGAACGGTAGGTTGGCACGCTGGTCGCTCAAGCTCCAAGGGTTCGAGTTCTCAATTGAGCACAGAAAAGGTAGTTTGAACATTGTGCCGGACACATTGTCCCGGATGGAATGGATAGATTCGCTGGAACCCCAATCTTCCCCTTTAGTTGATCTGAAATCCCCTCATTTTTGCTCTGAAGAATATAACAAAATTTGTAATACCGTACTTGAGAATCGCGGAAAATTTCCAGATCTGCAGGTAATAGACAACTACCTTTACAAGAAGGCGGACTTTTCGAGAGGTAATGCGTTGTCTGAGGAATTGAGTTGGAAGCTTTGGATTCCAAAAGAACTCACATTAAACGTAATTGAAAACGCGCACTGCCCGCCATTGGCTAGTCACTGTGGTATAACGAAGACCTTGGAAAAGATCCGTCGAAATCTCTTTTGGCCCAAGATGGCCGTGGAGGTAAAAAGGTTTGTAAGTGAATGTGAAATTTGCAAGGAATCCAAGGCTTCAAATCAAATTATGAGGCCTCCAATGGGAAACCAACCGAGATCATCCCGCCCATTTCAAAGATTGTATATGGATTTATTGGGCCCGTATCCACGCTCGTTAAAAGGGAACACAGGAATTTTTATCGTGGTCGATCATCTGTCGAAATTTCCTATTATGAAACCCCTTCGTAAGTTTTCCTCTCAAAATATTGTTGAGTTCCTAGAAGACCACGTCTTTACTGTTTTTGGTGTTCCGGAGGTAGTAGTAACCGATAACGGAACCCAATTTAGGTCGAATGTTTTCGAAAGTTTTCTCTCGAAGTATGGAGTGTCCCATAACTTAACAGCCGTATACTCTCCTCAGGCGAATATGTCGGAAAGAGTGAACAGATCTTTGGTGACCGCAATAAGATCATATTTAGATACTGACCAACGGGCCTGGGATGTAAATCTGAGTAGAATATCTGCAGCATTGCGGTGTGCTTTCCACTCTTCTATTGGTTATTCCCCTTACTATGTTCTCTTTGGTCAGCAAATGGTTCTATGCGGCGAAGATTATCAGATCTTGAAGAGATTAGGCCAACTGGAAGAAGGGGAGATAATCGAACGTTTTGACCAGATCCAGCTTATTAGGGATAGTGTACAAAATAATCTGAGGGTCGCTTATGAGATTGGCAAAGAACGCTATAATTTACGATCCCGAACTTTAAAGATAAAACCTGGCGACGTAGTATTTCGCCGTAATTTCGTTCTAAGTAACAAAATCCAAAATTTTAGTGCCAAACTAGCTCCTAAGTTCATTAAGTCAAAAGTAATACGGAAAGTTGGTAATTGTTATTTCGAATTACAGGACATAAAATCAGGTTTGAAAGGTATCTATCACGGCAAAGATGTTAAACCGGGTTAATTGTAGTAGTTACTATGTCTTCAGTTACTTTTAATTATGTATATATTTTTGTGGAAATTAAAATTAACTGTGTTGTAACGAATGCAGGTAATCAGTTATAAAGAATAACTATTCAGACCACTGTGCAGCCAATTCCACAACAAAGTTTTTTTTTCTTCTCTTAAGTTAAATATCTTATTTACTTCTACCTTGTTGTTGTTTTTGGTTAATCTATGTAACAGATGAAGAATTGTGTATAAGGTTTAGAAATAGATTTAAGTTAACCTTGAGTAAATTTTTTTTCTTGATTTCTTATGTACAACAACAACCTTTTAAATATTTTTCGTTACCTCTTTGACCTAATTGATATTGAAAATTTAACACGAGATTAATTGATCGTGGCAAGCCATTGTTACAGGCCGAATTCCGCTTACTTAAAATATTTTTAGAACCAAGGACAATTAATGTGTATGGAAAATAAAAACGTGGCAAATTAGTAAAGAAAGAAAAGAATAAAAGGAAAAACGGGAAGAAAAAAAACAAAATTTAATTGGTACGAAATATTTATTTTAAAATTAATAAATTGCCCACCTCTTCGTATAACATACATCCCCCAAGGTCAAATAAAAATAGGGAACAGATCCCCTTTTAAGTAAGTACGGTGCCTATTTTAAAAATGCTAGTTTCTGACAGGAATGTTTGAATTCTAGAATTATACCTTTCCCCGAACTCCTTAAACTAAAGCCATAAGTTGAGTGATTGGTTCTAGAGAGCTTCCAGCGTTCACGACGTTACATTTTAAGCGGAGCGGTTATCCCATTATTTATTTGCCAGGAGTTTATTCCATTAACAATTATAAATAAAAAAAAAAAAAAAAATAAGAAAAAGAAGAAAACCCTATTATATTCGAAGCTACATATACGTTTACTTGTTAAAGTAAATGCAAAAAGAGTGCAGAAACTACTTTTTAAATTTTATCTAGAGTACCATAGATTGGAACTTATAATTGCAGGACCAGTTTGGTATGACGGGGAGAAAAGTGTGTGACAGCATCACAATCCGGAGATCTGGCCAGCCAAAGGATATGTGAGTGAGTACCCTTAATATAAAAATAAATTACAAAAAAAAAAAAAAAAAAAAAAAAAGTAAAATATTTTTCCCCCTACCCAATATTGCTCTGTATTTATAAGTTCCATTTAAAAAAGAAATAAAGAGAAAAACCAAAAAAAAAAAAAAAACAAAAAAAAAATAATATTGGTACAAGAATATATACAGAAATAATATATAAATAAATTGGTCTCCACTCTTTTTACAGTTACTTGCTACATTTTAATATTCTTGAATTTTGTTAACTTTATATTTAGTGTGAGAATGAAATAACATTTTTGGTTGTTGTTATGAGTTACATAAAGAATTAGTATTATCGTGTCGTCATAACATTGTTGTAAAGAATATTTCTTTGCTTTCCTTTAATGAAAGCTTTAAACTTAATATTCCAATAAAGTAATGTTTTTGTAATGATGAGTTACTAAGATTGTTCTCTTCGACTTAAACCGTTGATCGTTATTATTATTATGGGGATTCTCTTAAATATGCGTTTGATGGAAAAGAGAATCTAAGGTTGGGAGGGCAATTAAAAACAGGGAGCCCAACATCTGGCCCTTGATAGTTTATTTGTTCAATTTACATAGATTCTGTATTAAGGGGAGCGTAATTCAATAGTTTTTTTGTAATTTGGTTATAGAGTTCATTTTAGTTGGTAAGGCACGTAGAAATTATTTTTGTTTACGGATATTGAAAGTTATTATTGCAAAGACTCACCCCGGTTGTCGACGAGCTAGACCCTATCCAGTACGTGCCGATTGCAATCAATAATTTCACCCTGTAGAAACATAACCGTAACAATGTTGTAATATTTCTCTAGCGATTGGATTTGGATGTGTGTTCTAGCTTAGAATTTTGTCTTTAACAATAGTAGGATTTTGCTTCGACGAAGTAAATTTTTTTTTGCTGGTGGGCGAGGCAGTTTTAGATAATTGTTACACCATAGCACCAATTTGTTCTTTATGTATGAATAAGAAATACATATCGACGACGTTTATCCAAAATGGTTTATCTGCAAATTTTGAAAAAAATGAGTTTTTTTATGCCAAATAATTCCTTGTGATGCACTTTTCTTATGATCAAAATGTTAACTTATTTGCGACTTATTAACATTTTTGTTTTGTTTATCTTCATACCCACTTTATTTAAGGGCAGGCAAAATGGTTTATCTACAATATATTTGCGATATTTTTATAACAATCGTATATTAAAACTCTTTAAGAACCTAATTATTTTAAAACCAATTCAACTTTTCTGATGAATATTAATACGAGGCTTTGAAAAATGTTTTTTAAATGTTTTTATCTACACACAGTTTAACGGATAGAAAGTTTGATAATAGGGATAGGATTTTATTACTTTAGCTAAATATATTAAAAGTGAACATATTGTGCATAAAGTATGCAAATACATATGGCAACAATTTTTTCCCAAAACTTCATTTGTAAATATTTTAAATAAAAATTGGTTCTGCTCAAAAATCTGATCGCTTTTATTAAATAAAAAAATTGAAATTTTAAAGAAAATTAAGAAGATGGTATGTAATCCTTCATCGCATCCGTGCACTAATTACTGGTGGAGCGAAACTAACGGTGGTCGTTCAACACCCACATTTATTTTAAAAATACTGCACCATCTTAAGACAAACTGCCTAAAGGATAATTTGCCTATAGTTATATATTCCGATGGTTGCGGGTACTAAAATAGGAACACTTTTCTCGCAAATGACAGGGCAGACTCAATAGAAAACAAAAGAATTATTGAACAAAAATATCTGGGAATGGGACAAACTCAAATGTAATGTGACAGTGCACATGCAAAATTGAAAAAAAAGGTTTGGAACCAATCCTTATATATACCTCATGATTATATCAATATAACGAAAGAGGCACGGAAAAATGTATTAGGTAATGGCAAAAAAATAAGCAAACCGTTTGATACCGAACACTTAGAATACAACTTCTTCAAAAACTTCAATGATGAAAATATTATACGCTTTTCCAGTATTCGTCTTGGACGAACTAGGAATAATTCAACTATTTCAAAACTGAAATCATTTTATATTTACCGAATGGCAATGTAAAATGCAAAGTCAGTTTTAAAGATGAGTACAAGGACCTTTCAATACGAATGAAAAAATACCCAGGATATATAGAACCACAATCACTTCATTAAGAATATCTCCCAATATCCAATGTCTTCAGGAATTGAAACCTGTGATTTCTAATGAATATCTTTCTTTTTATGATAATTTTCATTCAAAATAAATTTAATTAATTTAATAAATAATATTTAAAATCTTAACGTTAACCATACAGATAATTATTTGGATCTGAAATAAATATCTTCTTAATTCTAAAATTATTTAAAAGTAAAAACACAACAGCACTTAAACTTAAAATTTAACTTCATACGATTTACAATTTGGTCAAACAAAATGGTTTATCTACTCATTTTCATTCTTTCATCGAAAGTTTTATAAAACAAAACGGTTTATCTACCGAAAAAATGCGAATAATAAGTTTAATTTTATAATGTATATTTTAGGGAATTAATAGAGCTTATCAATCATATTGTAGAAGAACGATTTTTTTATATAATCACTAATTAGGGAATTAAACAGTTATTTGCTTCTCCTGAACAATCAGGGTTTTGCAGGTAAACAATTATGGATAAATGCCGTCGATATGTTTGTCTGAATTCTTTAAAGCACAAATGTTTTTATTTTATTAAAAATTTTAAATTAATAAAAATAGTTTTCAAAATTAACAGATTTTGTCAAAATTAATTTGGATAATTTTATTTAAATTGTTTCATACATGTACATATTTGACTAATATTTAAAAGACCACACTTATATAAAAAACTGATTTTAAGACATATGCAGTTTTTAAAAAATCCGACGTATTTCAATTTAAGTTAACCGACAGCTTTAGCTTCCTATTTTCTTTGTTCTGCTGATTTGTTTTAATAGATGATAAAAATATTTTCATAAAATATTTTGAGAGCTTGCAAAACATTTAATTGAGAAAAATTTGAATCGAAGCCAATTTAAATATATAATTAATTTTTGAAATATGTACATATGGTTTAAGGTACACCGTTTTTAAAAGCAATTTTTAATAACTAGTTTGTACTTCACGACAGTCTTAATCTTGTTTTTATGCAACAAGTACTTTCAAATCAAAACTATATTTATTAAAAACGCAGAAAACAAAAGAGTGATTAGATTCAAATTTATTGCCATTTGAATTATGAGGGTTTTTAAAGCAAATTTTTCTTTTATGGTCATAGAGTTACAGTCATGAGAATCAAAATTATCTGGTAGTAACTAGTAATTCTTTTGCTCCATTTAAAAATATTCGGGATCACAACTAAGCATTTCAATTGGCCACGATTTTAATAACTACAACCGAAACTGTTTTTTTTTCTGTGTATACTTTTATGTATGAATATAACTATAAACATTTTAACATGTTGTAGATTCTTTGCTACAACAATGTAGTAGATTTTTAAGATCGTTGCTACTCTATGAGATTATGTAAATTGTGTGATGCGTTGGCAGTTCTTTCATGTTTTCATGTAAATTTTATGAAGAATGTTATATTTTCGGTCTGTTGAAATTAATTTAAAATTCTTGTATAAATAAACGATCTATGACGAATAGAAATTTAATTAAATTATTCACAATTATACAAATATTTTTAATGCAAATTTTTTTTTTATATTCTTCTCTGTTTTGTTTTTTGATTTATTTGCTTTTGGGTAAGAATGTTCGAAATGTGCGATATTCATGGTTATGTGATAATCAATGTTCGTATTAATTTTTCTACAATAAATTAAAATATAATTAAAAATAATTTATTTTAGAATTGCATATAAAGAAATTTGCTTTTATATTCATTAGAAAATTAATATAAAATATTTCTATTTGGTTTAATTAAAATGTAATAAATAATATTACTTTCGCTTAAGCTATTTAGTATTTTGTAAATTAATTAATTCGATTGTGATGTTAGGTTGATTGCAGCTTAATGGCTTTTTAATAGGTTTCTGAAATTAGAAAAAAATCTAAGTCAAATAAATAGCATAAGATATACTTAGTTAAAAGAATTTATGTTATTTACCTTGTTCGCAATCATTTGCAAATTTAGACGAAATTTTCGGAAGAAATTGGTTTTACGCTAAGGAATATAATTTAAAAGGCAGGAGGGCTCTTTTTTATTTTTTCGAACATCTTTCTTAAGGAAGCCTATTCTTTTTCTTTGTACCCCATATTCTGATGGATAATCCGCCAATATTTTATCTTGATCAGTTGTGTATAGTTACATGTATTGCAATTCCTCTAAAAATTAAAATAAAGATTTTTTTATATTATTAGTAGAAATTCTTTGGTTTTTCAGTCCTGCATTCAAAACTAGCCTAAATAAAAGGGACTTTTTGAGCAGATAAGTTTTTAATTTATTTAAAATTTAGTTTTTTTATTTTTTAATGAAACTTTTGATTCAAAATAAACTTTTAATATATGACATTAAAAATATAAGCAGCCCAGGTTCAAATAGCAGTTGAGCACAAATGTATTAATTTCTTGTAGTTACTTAAGTATACTTAATTAATTTGCATAGAAAACTTCATTTAACTTTTTGAATTAGGCATAATTGAAAAAATTATAAATATTTTTTTCTGTGTACCCATATCTTTTTTAAAATATCGAATTCTCTTCATTTTATTTATTTAGGTACTAACGATTCTCATTATATGCTTTAAAACCCCTTATTGCAAAAAGGCATTAATGTTTTTAATATTAAAAATTTTTGCTTCTTAAAATAATTTCATTTTATTAGAAATTAATATTTTTCCGTTAATGTTAAAAGAAACTTTTATTTAAAAAAAACAGGTTTTTCTACCGATAGTAGCCGAGTAGAATGCATTTTCGAAAGCAGCTACGCAATTTCATCATCAGTACTCTTTGAACGGTAGTAGTGCCATTTGGCTGTAAACATCATCTATTTAACTTACATGTAACAGTGAAAGGAAAGCGGAAGATCTATTTTATTTTTAAATGTTTTGTTTTTTATTTCTGATTTCTTTATTCTAAAAGTATATATGTATTTTTCAATTATTTTATTTATTTACAATAGTTGTTTTGTTTAAATAATATTACAAATATTTACTCATTTGAGTTTAATATAAATTATTGTATGTAAATACATTTAAAGTTTTTTTTATTATTATTATTTTCCATATAAAATGTTTTTTTTAATAATTTTTGATAATTTCTTACAGAAACAGGCCTAAATTTACGTATTTTGGGAGGTTTGTTTTATTAGTTTTATGTGCCAACTACTTGTTTTCAAATATTTTTAAATAATAATTTAATTTTAAAAGTCCTTGTTTGTAATAATTTTTCAAAATCATTTGCCCAATTTTTATTATTATTTATTATATTTTTACACTTTTTTGTAATTTTCGTTAAAGTATCTATTGCATTTCCAATGTTGCTAAAAGTTAGAGAAATTGTTATGAATCGCCATTTTATTCATTAACGAAACAGTGTTAATTAAGCCTTATAACCGAATTGTTGCAGGCGGTATGGTATGCTTTGGCAATATCAATCTCTTTTGTTGTAACGACAAAATTTCATTTCAAAAGTTCAATAAATAAATTTTTTGGCCCAAACAGCGGAAATAAATGACAACCGTAAAAATTTTAACCAAGTATAATTTAGTTAAAATTTAATTAAGAAAGTAACAGACAAGTTCTGGCTATAAGACATTCAAATTAGAACAATTTAAAATCTTAATTAAATATTTGTTCAACGTGGTTTCTAAATTACGAATAAAATATAATGATTTATTGTTCAAATTTTCTTAATAGTTTAATGAATAATGCAACTGTCTGTAAATTGAATACCAATTAAGTGTATTTTTAAATGAATGCCTTTCCTAATTCAATAAGTAATGTTTCTTAAAATCACATTTAAAAAATTTAATGAAAATTAATGGTTTAACGTTTCTATTTGGATTTTTGTTGTTTTAGAAGAAAACAATCACAATAGGGGTTTCTGCATCAAAACTATTTTGTTTTTTTGTTTTAACTTTATTTAAAAAATTATGAAACTTTATTGTATTTAAAATATTTACAAAATAAAATACTTGTTACAAGGAAAGATTTTTAAAGTGCAAGAATTTTAATTGTTCATTTTTTAAACCCAAAATTTTAATTTTATAAATTTTTATAAAAGAAGATTTCATTGTTTGATTGAAAATTTCCCTACAGCCCATAAAAGTTCAAGTTAAAAACTGTACTTTTTAAAGGATTTACACGATTATGCATCACATTTTTCAAAATAAAATTTTGGGTTAAAAAATTATAAATAATATAAAAATGCCTATTTAAGTCATTTAATTTTTCTTAAAGATACATTTGAAAATATTCTATCCTTTTGAATTTATCAAATGTCTTTAAAATGACATAATTTCAAATTAATAAATAATTTCAAATTATTTTTTAAAATAAAAAAAAAGCTGTTTGTTAAGTTTGACATAAATTAATTGAATGATGCAAAGTTCTGCATTTTAAAAGTCTTAACCTTGTAATTGTTAATTTATGTGCTTTTTCTGTTAATTGTTATATTTAAGGGACTTTGGTATATTTAAAAGGTATTTTTATAAAAAAAATTTATAGTATTAATTAAAAAAGGAATTTTACACCATTTTTTATTTTACATTAGATGTTGAAAAAAGAAACAGAAAAAATACATATTTTGTAGTTAAACTTTTGAAGAAACAACATACATACATATCACTCTACATATGGGCGATTCCATTGTAAGGAGTGTGACGATGAATTTACATTTTCAATTATAATTCAAACATTTCATATTTGTACCCTAAACTTTTGCGATTTCTTAGGATGGTATGTTTTTAAACGCTTAGTCATAGATAGATACAAAAGGAACACGATTTCTGCCAATAAAAGAATGTGCCGGGTGTGAGCGTAAGTATTTAAGTTTTAAAAAATTTTAATGTTAGGTCGGTCATATTGTGTAAAGTATAATAGATAAAGAGCAAAATATTTTGATGTAGTTGATGGCTTAAAGTGTTTTTGCCTTATTTTGATTTCTTAAAAAAACTTGTTCTAAAAAAAAATATTTTGAAAATGTAATGGGTGCGACGTTTTTATTTTTAAACACAGAAAAAATATCTGCAAAATACTAAGTTCATAATCCTTTTAATATTTTTCCAAATAAATTTATAAAAAAACAGTTCATTAAATTTTTAATCACTTTTACCCTTTTTTAGACGTAAATCGATAAATTTTTTTAGAAAATTATAAAACGATTTTCCCCATTAAAGGAGTTGCCCATATGTATGTATGTTAAATGAATGTTAAAATGTGTAAAATTATTTTAAGGGTGTGTAGGACCATGCTTTATAATTCATGCTTAAAATTGTGTAAATCTGTCAATAGGTTTTTGTTTAAATCGGTATACGTTATATCCTGCATCAACATTTTAAACTTAAAAATATTGAAAGAAAAAAAATTAAATTATTGTATTGACTGTTTTCAAATTTTAAATAATTTTATTCTAATTTTGAAGTAAATTTCGTTATTCGTTTAACTTCATTAATTTAATAAAAATTTTGTGTTTCTGTGGCTGGTCAAGGGAAAAGAATGTGTATGTTTGTATTATTAGAAAACATGTTAAATTAAATTTTATAATTATAATTATTTATTGTATATTGTTTGGTATATCTTTGTCTAATATAATGTGTAATTTTTTGCTTTTGTTTTCTTAATTTTGTGTATAAAATCAAACACAAAAGTTAAGAGAAAAAAAAACCAATTTAAAAATTTACATTTTAAAACGCGTGTTTTTTATTTGTTTTGCAATTAATAATTTAATTTAAATTTAATTAATAAAAATTTTTTTTCTTTATTAATATAAATAATTTTTTATTATTTAAAATACACCATATTTATTAAATTTTATACATTGCAATTTTTTTTAAAAGTAACGTTTTTTTAATTTAGTTTTTACATTAATTCTAAGTTTTTTATTTTCATTATTTATTGTAGTTATATTGTTTACTTATATTAAAAATAAAATTATTCTTAATTTTTTTAGTTTATTTTTTTATTTTCATATTAAATAACTTATTTAAATTTGAGGTCACATGAGTTGGTTTTGTTTGAGTTTACTTTACTATTATTTTTTATATTGATTTTACATTTATAGTGAGACAAAATTATAAATGAAAAAAAGAAAAAAAAACACAGGAATAACAAGAGAAAGAGGAACGCAATTTTAGCTAAATAAATTACAAAGTGCTTTTAGTTTCAAATACAAAAAAATATTTCCGAAATTGTGAAGCTTTTTTCTTACTTTTTAATACAAATTCGAATAAAACGGAAGATAATTTTGTGCCAATTAAAGCCCATCTAATATAAATTACATATTTTATATTATTGCTTGATTAATAAATTAAAAAAAAAATTTTGAAATTTAGTTCTTTTAAGTTTAATTTTAATGCCTATTGTTTTTATATTGAGTTTTGCTTGCAGTTTTATTGTGGACTATTTGGCGGTGTTATTTCATCTCCTTCTCCTCCGGAACCGGGTTCACCCTTAGTTTTGTTTTCCTTTTTCCATTTCATGCGTCTGTTTTGGAACCAGATCTTAATTTGCCGCTCGGTCAAACACAGAGCATGAGCAATTTCAATGCGTCTTCTGCGGGTTAAATATCGATTAAAATGAAACTCTTTTTCCAGTTCCAACGTCTGATAGCGAGTATAAGTTTGACGGCCACGTTTGCGTTCTGTTGGTTGATAAAAAATAAAGAGAAGAAAAAAATAATTTTTTTTTATCTGTTTTTTTTTCTTTGTTTTAAGGCAAACTAAAAGTTTTAAGCAAAAACTACATTCAAACTAACTTAAAAAACATTATACAAAAAACACAGCAACATGCTTTTCTAAAATTTTTGAATAAAATTAAAAAAGAAAAGAAAAAATAATCAAATAAGTAAGACTAACGAAAAAGCAACCTTTTTTCGAAATGTGATTGTTGGTCTCGTCTTGAATCCCCTTTTTGGCATTTGTACTTGTCAAAATCTCAACATGTGTTGTATACGGTCGTCGTCTTATTTTGTATCCAAAAAGGGATTTTATGCTCATTATAATATACATATAAAACTTATACATTCAAAGACATTTTCACAGATACTTTGAGTCCAGCAAACATACAGGCAGAAAAAAAACAAGACCCATATATTCTCTTGAAAACCTGCATACATACATACATAAGTATATACAAATATGTGTACGCACATAGTTGTTTGAATACAACCTTGCCTTATTTTTTGGTGTATTTTATTTCATATCAAAAACGTTAAATAATTATACGCACTGCCTTAGAAACATTTGCTACATATTTAACCATCAGAATAATATGAAATAGCTGCAGCGCATTTGCTGGCTGGCTTCTAGCAACATGCTTATCAAACGATTTTATTCTTTAAGATTTTAGCTCTATGTGTTAGGCATATGTATACTAACATACAAGAGGTGTATGTACAAAACATCAAATAAATATAATCATTTAATAGAGAGAAGAAGAAAAATATAAAAAAGAATTTATGTTGCACTTTGCACGTTCACTAGACAAGTGCTATCAATCAAGATTGAATGCAAGATGAATCTATATGTGTATGTGTGAGTCTGTGTTTTTGTTAATCTTCAAAACAAGGTGATATTCAAAGATAAAATTTAGGAAATTTTTTTTAATGCATAATTAAGTAAGTATTTATGTGTTTATTCTTATAGTTGGCGGCAAATTGATTTAAATATATTAATTGCATTTAAGATAAGCATTAGAAGTGACATTGCAATAGCGTGAAATAAAATCTTGCGTAAGATCGACACATTTAATACTCGACGAAAATATTAATACTTAAACAGCTAAAAATATTTTATTTTCATAAATAACTGGTTTGCAAGATATGGCGTCGAAAAGATATCTTGCGCATATAAGATGTAGTTTTAAAAATGCTTCTTTAAAACGAATAAGGAGCCGACAATATAGTTCAAGTTTCAAACATAAATAAGAAGCATTTTTTGGCGTTAGAACTTTCACATACGTGAACGTAAAAAAATCATTATTTCAACGTTATATACTTTTGAATGTTGCAAGCATGTAATATTATTCTCTAAAAACTATAATTTTGCCTTGACTTATTCTTTTTGGGGCTTAAGTGTTTCTTTTTATTTTAAATTTGTGGTATAATTTGAAAAGTAACCTTTTACTTTGATTTATCCTCTCCATCAAAAACAAGTTAAAAAGCTTCAGTCGGACAAGCCCGAGCAAAGTATATCCTTCACCAAAAATTAATTGAAAGGAGGAGACCTCAGAAAAAGGTTTCAACAGGACATACACCTAAGCCAGTGAGTGATAGGCTTGTTGTATGTTTCTAGCAAAGGAAAAAGATTTATGGGGGAGAAGTTCATAGAAAGTCCATTCCCATATTATACCTCCTAGTTAAGCCACCTCTGGTAAAGTATCGGTCATTAAACATCGGGCTCTTGCCTGTGCAAAAGCTGGAAAGTAACACAGAAAATGGTTTATGGAGTTGATGTCCTCCCTGTATGTATTGCAGCAAGCCCCATTCGATGGAAGTTTCGTTTGTAGGTTTAAGTGACCCGCTTGTACACTTATCAGGTTTTCCTAGTTTCAGAACCTCCCATTTTTTCGGAACGCCCCAGAAGATTATTGTGATTATGCCAAACGTCTCATTGTTCCACCGCGCCATGTGGGTAGTGTCTACTTACTCTTTAAACTCGGCTCTTGTCGCAAGGAAAGGCTTCGAATGTCCCAGTTCAACAACCTATTGTTACACAGAAAGAAAACTCGCTTTCTAAAATCAAGAATTTTATTCTTGAATTTATCCAAAATCTTTTTAAGTACAATCCTCACTTACATTTTCTTAAATCAAGCCTATTTGGATTGCTTCAACAAATTAAGCAGAAAAAAGCTTATTGTTTTAATATATTATTTTACATTTGAAAACAAAGTGTCTCGGTGGCCTAGAGGTAACGCGCTTGTACTGCAGTGCAGAAATCCCTGGTTCGAATCTCAGCTTCGGTAAGTACAATAAATGAAATTTTTGAATTATAAATTATAAAATAAAATATAAAATTCTTCTGCTTTAATAAAGCTGCATAAGTCAAAAAATGACATTTCACTTTCGAATTAATCCAGTTTACGGCTTAAATCAATCTTTTTCACGCTTACATTAAGTACGGTTCCAAACTTAAATCAATCCTTTTTTGGCTTAATTGTGGCTAAAAGTAAGAAATTCGTACTTGAAAAATTTTACTTGGAGTAAGAAATTTCGTACTTGATTCAAGAAAAACCGTACTCACCGTACTTTTGACACCGCTATGGCTTGATTTAAGTAAAGTTTGCTTAGTTTATTCTTTGTGTGTACCTAGCTCTATTCGACAGATTCAACCCAAGCGTTTATTACGGGTCATGATATTCCAGCATTCATACAATGCGAAGTTGGCATATTCCAAAGAATCATTTATAATCCTCTTGCATTGCAACTGGTACAGCCAAGACTGCCGACCTGGTATCAGCACAGTGCAGTTAGCTTAAATCCTTACTGAAGGTACACGATCAGATAGTTCTACTGTCCCCGTATAACCCTTTAGTATCAAGCAAATGCGTTGATTGTTGGACCGTTTTTCCTCCAGCTGGAAGTGCCATCTCGTAGCGTACGAGAGTTTTAATGGACTAGATATTCAAAACGCCCTCAAAGCCATCGTCAAAATAGTCCTAATTGCCACGCTTATTTCGAGGCAATATGTACGATGGACCTTCTGTATGATTCTAATCTTGCATTTTCTGCCCATTGATTTTCGCTATACCATCAAAGCGTAGGTCAGATCTAGTACAATAACGCTGCTGTGTAGCCAGTGTGTCAACTTTGGACTGAGATTTCATTTTTAACATAAAGTCCTTCTACATAGCGCCTATTTACGGTAAGCCTTCACTGCCCCCTCCTTCACATAGTGCCAGCAATTAAATCTCAGATCCATGATTACTTCATGGTACTTAACCCTCTGGGGTAATATAAAGATCCTACCCAAACAATGAGGCTCGTCACAGTATGCTGTTTCCGTTTCGCCACGGAAAAACAAATCTCAATCTTGTCCAGGCTCACACTTTACCATTTAGGCTGCGAATAGTAATACGAAATATTTAGAGCGCCCTTCGCTCTCCTACAAGGCCGTTTTGGACCTTTTTCCCTCAGGATTATAACTACATCGTCTGCCCAGCCAACTGGTTCAAATTCTCCTTTAGACAAGATCCTTAGTAGACTATGCATTCTAGTAACCCACAGAAGGGCCGCCACCTTTGAAACTTATGAAGCTTATTCTGACCTTCGTAAGTGCGGTATACATAGTTTTCAGCTAACGTCTTTCTTATATGGTATGTAAGATCGTCAATATCGATTTAGTCATTACATTAGCTGTTGTGGTAATTATAATTAAAAAAACACTTGCATATGTATTGAAATATTTTTATGGCAATATCTATTCGCAGTTCATACAACTTAATTTGATTTTTTGAGTTTTTATGAAGCCTACGGTTAATTATGAACTAGGTTCTAAAGATATGAAACACTTTGTGGAGAGAGTAATATTCGAGTCAGTTATAACTCAAAATGCCTACTCCGGGAGGAAATTTGTATTAGGGCTATGGAAAAAAAATTCATCGCTCCTAACTACTTTTAGTAGGCTTTTATTAAAACATCTGTTCCTGTTCTTTGATCACAGTATAAATACATGCATACCCAGCTGGACGGTACGACCGACGAATATCCTTTGATTCTGGGTGACTAAAGTATTGCCTTGAAAAACACATTTTCTAGGAGGTCTTTTTAGACCTAGCCACACCTAACAACTATTTGTTCGTACGTTTCTTTTAAGAACCAAGTTACGTTTTGACCATATAAAATAATTAAAAATACATATTTAAATATATGATTATTTTTTTTAACTCTGGTGTTACTTGAAAAAAAAAGGTCATGCCAAAAAAAACAATAATTTCCATAAATTTATCTGAACAGATCTTTTAGACAGTAAACAATTTCTGTTAACTATTTAATGAGCGATTTTTAAAATTTCTAATATGACTTTAAACACATTAGGCGCACTTTTACTTTGGCTGCATTTTTTTAATGTGAAAAATAAAATTAGATTCTTCTACTAGCATTTGTTTAACTTTATTTAAGGCCGGTATTTTTAAATTTTTATTATTTTACCATAATTAAAAAGTAATATCAGTTCATACTGCAAACCTCATAAAGCATAATTATTTTTAATGATTTCCTCTGCGTTTAAGTTGGGAATTACAAAACGCACCTATTTGCCAGACTTTCATTAACTTGGTGCTGCTTGATTGTGGTGGTGGTTACAATCAAACATGGCCAATGGCCAACTTTATTTACTATGGAAATTTTAAAATGTAAAAAAATGTGTTTTTTTTTCTTATTTATAAAAAATGGCTGCCTAATCGCTATTTAATTACAAGACTTTTTTTAATATCAAAATCCAAATGAAAGAAAACATTACACATTTGAAACTAAAGAAAACCAAAAAAAAAAAACAAGTAAAATATTAAAAAAAAATCTTGTTTAACAATTGGTTAGTGTTTCTGTGTGTTCTTTCTAATAATAATTTCATGAGTCTTTCATTTCACAAACATCATTTTGTTTATGCTTTTGCTAAGATTAAGGGTAACTTTTTAATAATTATTAGTAAAATGCGTGTGAGTTGTTGGCCAAGGCAAGAAAAAAGATCTTTTGGCCATATAATTTCTACAATTTTTTAAGTTAAAAGCGATTTGTCATTTCTAGTTTTTAGAAAGCATAAAGGTCGCTTTTTTCATTAACGTCTTTTGATGTTTGATGAACAATATCAATTTAATCAAATTTATCACTTTTTATAAAAAAAAAAAACAATAACAACAGCATAAAACAGTAGAATGAAAAACACGTTAAAGGCGCCTTGCGCCATGTGGAAATATATTATAAATCTTTTTTCCCTTTATTTTCTTTTTTTCCTTCTTGCAGGTCATCTTAAAACCAAAGTCATTAAAATGTAATTTTGCTTATGCCTGCCCTTCCCTTGTGCGCTTAAAACAAAAAGCAACTTCTTCATCTACTCCTGCTGCCAATCATAAGAAAAAATATATTTCAAGGTGTAAAACTCATATTTATAATGCTGCTGTTGCTTTTTTTTGTGAATTTTTTCATAAGATTTTACGCAATTTATCAACTGTATTTAAGGCAGACATGCTTTTGTTCAAAGACTGCAAAAAAGAATAAGAAACTTAAACACAAGCGAATCCAAAACACAGTCTCCATGGGAGATCGTCTTAAACCAAATACAGAAAATAATAATTTTTATTAAACTTAACAAAAATATTAATTCAGACAAATAATCATAGACCAAAAACCTTATTACTATTATTGTTAAAATAATGCATTCTTTTCTCAATTTAACTTCGGGTCTACACGTTGCAATATTTGATTGGGTCAATTGTCAAACTGGATTGCTTCAGCGAAAATTGCGACATGTGGACCGCAATTTTCATAAGTAGCAATCCGTTGCACAATGAGGAAGTCGATTTTGACTTAATATATTACACACCAAGAGGGGTGTACAGTGTCCACTAATAGAATAATAGCAAATATAAACATCAAGGCAAGAGTTTGGGAGTAGTACAGACTTCCAGATAATTACAGAGTTTTATAGTCGGAGATTATAGCAGTGTTGAAAGAGGTAAATACGGGGGGCGGAGGAAGCACATAACAGTCTAAGTATGTCGACAGTCTGCCTTCGCTTAAAGCTCTACAATGACATAGCGTAAAGTCTAGACTTGTAGACGACTGTTAACGTGCGTTCATATAATCAAGGCTACACGTTCCGTTGGTTGTCAGGTTACAGTGGGGTCGTAAGGGGGAGATAAACCCAAAGTGTTTGGTTGGGTTGTAAGACGTCATGGGTCCTGGTTTGGTTGGTCTTGATTGCGAGATCTCCAGACTTTTGTGGCTTAAGCTGCATGGAAAAGGTACCAGCTTTTTTCTTAATAAAAACAGAAGGGATATGAGGCATTAATTGTGACTCTCACGTGCCACTTCGAAGTGAGATATATTGCCAATAAATGGGATAGGAATATTTCGGGATCTGCTCAAAGCTGCAGATCCGCCGACAGGATTCATCAAGGGTGCCGGGTGGCCAAGTAAGAAGCAGCTTTCTATGGGCTTAGGCCTTTTCGCATGGTTTCACAAACGCTTAGCTTTTCCATCCTCTTACTTTTCTGTTTAAATATTTTTTTAACATTTTTTCATAAAAAAATCTTAGGGCCTAATTACGTAAAACGCAACGCATAATAACGCAAACAATTGTATGGAAAAAAATAAAATTTAAAAAAAATTTTTGCATACACTTTGTTTTTGTTTTAGGGCGTTGGCGTTAAGGAAATAAGGGGGTTAAAGAACTTAAGCAAAATTCCAAATTGCAATAAATGATAACTAAGGTACTATTTGACTGTTAATTGTGTTATAATCTCGTTTAGTGGAATAAAATAAATTAAATTTTATTTAATATAACAAATTTTTTAATTGATAATTACAAATTAGAGCTTTTTTTCACAAAAACACGAAACCATTTATATTAAAAACACATTCCTTTATATCTCTGCTTACAATCAGATTAATGAACATAAGCAAGAGAACAGCAAAAACAAATGAAATCAAACAAAGTAAAAGCTGAAGCATACAAAATAGAAAATATATACAAAGTTTGTTACAAATCCAATTTTTACATCAGCAAATGATTAAATATGACCGCCTTAGGCTAGTTAAAAGCCAGCCAAAGGCAGAGATATATGTTTTTTGAGTTTAACCAGGTCGTAAGCCATAATAATAAGAATAATATAAAGAAATTTACAAAAACTAAGGAAGTAAAAAATGTTATGTTGCGGCTTGTTCCTTTAAATTACTTCTTAAACAGGATGTGGTTTTGTTTAATAAATTTCAAACTTACATTTTGCCATTGATGACAGTTTAGCGTGGACATTTCGTCAATGTGTATCAAAGAAATTAGTTTGGCTTTAATTGTAATATTTTATTAGTATTAAGGTTTTGAATGTGAAACAGACCAAAAGTATAATTTGAGACAAGTGAAACAAATCTTACAGTTATGTGGGTTAATTTTTTTACTCAAATCACCATGTATGTAATTATGAAAAGCACTGCAATTATTTTTAAATAGGCTTTCATATTAAGGATTTTTTATTTTTGGAAGTTTTTAAACTCATTTATATTTTATCAACTTCAATCTTTGGTCATTAGTTCTATTATTCGGTATAATTGTACTCTTTTTAAAAAAAATGGTGTAATTTTGTGGTCTGCTGCCATTTGTTTTTTTATTAATAAAAAAAACAGGATAATTATTTTTGTATTTAAGTACATTAAAGGCATTAACAAACAAAAAAGAAACAACGTGTCATTCAATCATTTTGGGTCACACTTAAACTAAATAAATACCTGAAGTAAAAATTTTGTTTTTCAACATATTTCCCTAATGCAGGGGGTCGTATTTATCATTTTAATGCAATTTTTTAAATTAACTTTTATGAAACAGGTATTAAACTAACAGTTATATTTTAAAAGTTCCTTAAACTTTAGCTCGTATAAAATTATACAACAAAACAACTTATTATTATTGCGCTTGCTCTAAAATCTAGATTAAAAATAAAATTTCTTTAAAATTAAAGTTCACTGATTTTAAAATGCTTTTAAATATGTCTTTATACAAACAAAGTATGTAATAATTTTCCTTAAGTAATAACACAAAGAATGCTAAAATCAATCGACATTATGGGGTCATTCAAAAATGTTAACTAGAACGATCCTTGGAAATTCGTTAAATGTTTTTACAATTGCAGAAATTACAAGCTTAAGAATCAAAATTAATCTGCTGTGAGCAAAAAGCAGTTAAAATAAAAAAGTCAGTCATCGCGAACTAATTTGACACTACAACCAAATTTAATAGAAGTTGAAAAAAATCAACAGTAACAATCAATGATATTTTTAGGTAACTTTCAACAGTGCGGCTAATATGATATGGAAACAATGAATTTAATACAAATATTTCCTTTCATACTGACGAGCGTAAGGTTTACGACGGTAAGCACTCATTCCGAGTATATTAATAGAACTGTAATATGGTAATTTTCAGAATGAAGAACATGGCATTAGTACGCCTTTAAAGCGTAAAAAGTATTTTAAGAAATCTGGGGCCAAATTACGGCACTCGTGAACGAGTAAACTTTCGTATCGAATGAAATTTCGTCACGTATCGAATGAATGGATTACCGCATTCGATAGCTCACGTATCGAAATTAAAATAGAATGTAATAGATTTTTTTTGCATTGTAATTGAATGAAAACACACGTTTTAGTAAAAAATTACAATTTTGTTAAAAAAAGGAAACACAGTATCATTTAAGGTTTGTTAAGCGTTTTAGAGTTTCAAAAAAGGCATTTCATTTTATTCTTTGTGAGCTAAATTTTGAAGGGCATATGTCTACTGCCTTACCACCAAAGCTGCAGCTGGCCCTTACATTATCACTTTTAGCCAGTGGATCTTTTCAACATACCACTGGAAATGACTATTTAATTGGAATAAGTCAGAGCGGAGTTTGCAAAACGGTTAACAAAATGATGAAAGAAATAGATAATAAGCTGTGTGCAAAATTTATTAAATTTTTACCAGAACAGTTTGCTTTATGCTCGGAAGCGTTCATGCAGAAATTTAAACTCTCTGGCGGTAAATATAAAATCGCAATATAATGCTAGCTTTATGTAACATTTCCTTTATTTCTTGGTGATTGGTTGTATAGACGGCACTCATTTTGGGTTGCAAAAAACCATCTCAAAAATAACATATGTTTGGTAATTTATTTTTGGCCAAGTTAGGATGATCAACCATAAATTGAGCCATTATATCCTTTTGCTTTCCATTTATTTTGTTAATATTGGTCCTAAAATGTTTACATTTTGTCTACCTTCACTGTCTATTGTTGCACATAAAATAAATTTCGAATGCTGTTTACCTCACGAACAACTTTTCGTTAGCCAGCACTCGATAGCGTACTCGTTAACGAATGCTATCATCAGAAATTACGATAGCTCTTACTCGATAACGAATGCGGTAATTTCAAAAACAAATATTACGAACAATTTTACTCGATCACGGATGCCGTAATTTGGCCCCTGAAAAATTTGTTTTCTTTATATTAAATTTAAAGTAACAACCCTACGAGGATGTGGGCCGGCCCAAGACTATTGACGTGAACGGCTCCTTAGGGTAGGGACTGGTTCTAGTTCTTGCACTTTATATGAAGAGAACCTGTCACTTTTACATTGCGTTGTCATTCGAGGGGGCAATTGGTTCAAAACTAACACCTCAGAACGGGTAACAGGCCAATCCTATATAAGCAAAATTTGCACTAATTGTTTAAGATCCTGTTCAATCTACTTTGTTTGTATTTACGCGTGTGTGTGTATATATAAACAGATGTATGTTTATGTGTAGGGACCAGTATTTATATTTTTTCTCCTAAACCCTTTAACACTTTTTAACCAGTTACTTGATGTGTGCCTTTTAAACCGATCACGACCAATAACTTTTGTCCAATTCATGTTTTGTACCTGTAACAGGACGACTACGCCGACCAATTTACACCCATTTGCCGCAGGGAATATATAAAAAGCAAAACAAATATTCTGTAAGTGTTTTGTGTGTAATCTACGAGCATTTAATACGAGGATGCGCACGCAACAAAAAATGGAAGTTACTGAATCTGGAAATGCAATAATATGCGAATTGCAATGCAATGTTTTAAAGAATGTTTTTTGATCAAAAGTGCATTTAATATGTGTTAAATAATTCTACATATTTATATTTTTATGAGCATTTTAGACACCTACTATATTATAAGGCGAAGTTAACAAAGTTATTAAGAATTAACTACGGTATTTAGGCACTTTTGATATCAAATGTTTATCATAGGAGAGAAAATGCATATCCTTGATGCCTTAAACATTTAATTTCCCTTAAACATCTTATTTGTGTATCTCCTTTATTATACCAAAGAAAAGAAAGGTTGCTAAGTGCTGTACCCATTTGAACAAAGCAAATTCTTCACCTTAAAAAAAATGTTTTTACCTTAAGTTTATTTTTGTTAACCACTAGAATACTATCAGAACCACTTCCTTTACATAAGGTTAGAAAATAGTTCTTTTAAATTATTTTGCAACTGAATTTAACCCAGACATCGCATTTAATATACAATTTTAATGAGAAAAGCGACATACGTTCCTAAGAAAATATTACATTTAATGTGGTGATTTTACAAAAAACTGTTGTTTTGGTTAATACGATCGCGGCGAATTGATAGAAAACGTGTTTTATGGAAAGGAATGCGACACTGAAATACGAATAGAAAAAATTAAAAATTTTTCACTAACCGGTACTTGTTCAATAATTTTTTATTTTATTATCTTAACTTGTTGTTTTAAGATGGATCTCATAAAATAAATTCAGTCGGAATATAAATATTCAATATATAATTACAAAATTACAGTTGGCAAGTACTTTTTCTAGTAATAACTTCTACAATTAGTTTTAAATATTTTATTTAAACAAATAAGGATACTTTTTTTATTATACTTTAAAAAGAAACCCATTTCATTGTAAGCCTTTAAAATTCCGATCTTGGGTGGTCTGGGAGAAATGTTTTTAAGCAAAGAATCGTAAAAGAAAAATTGGAATCTTACAAAACCATTTTTTAAACATTTGGCATTCCAAACTTACTTTTTGAAGGGACCTTAAGAACTAAAAGATTTTTTTTCTCAAAGTGTTCCAGCAAAACAGAAATAGAATTTAAAAATTCGCGAAAAATTAGGCGATTTATTACATCATATTTTGTATGCATGTATATGTGTGTAACGCCTTTTCAGTCGTTAAAACATATCCTGGTTTGACGTGAAATCGGTTAGAGTTATGTACAATTTGCAACCGACTTTGTTGATATGCTAGACACCTATTTAGACAAATTTTGTGTGATTACCACACGTACTTAAAATATTATCATGGTCAACGAGTCAAAAAGACAGACGGACCGATGGTCTTTGTAAAACTGTGCCGATCGTCATAATTTAAGGTAAGTATTAGTTTTTTACTTTTAGATGTTTCAAACAACGCATAAATAATACCCAAGTGTAGGGTACCAAAGACTGATATTGACTTCCTTGAATTCTTAGGTCACTGTAAAAGAAACACTAAAGCAATTTTCGTATACCTACATGTGTATATATATGTACATATATGTATGTATGTTACAAATGTATTATGTATGTACGTTGTATTGCATATACCCTGCCGTCAAATGAGTAGCTAACTACAAAAAAACTAGCTTTAAGTTAGCTTCTATAGACTAACTTAAAGCCAACTACTACGCAATGCAAAATTTGCATTAACCAAAATGTATACAAACACTGCGCAGTATTTTTTTTTTTTTTAAATAAGATTGCTTTAACAAATCAAGCAGAAGAAAACTTGTTCTTTCAATATATTATTTTACATTTAAAAACAAAGTGTCTCGGTGGCCTAGAGGTAACGCGCTTGTGCTGCAGTGCAGAAATCCCTGGTTCGAATCTCAGCGTCGGTAAATACAAAAAATAAAATTTTTAAATTGTAAATATTAATTATTAATAAAATATAAATAAAATATAAAGTTCTTCTTCTTTAATAAAGCTCCATAAGTCAAAAAAATGACATTTAGTTTTAGAAATAATCCCGTTTACGGCTTAAATCAATCTTTTTTGGCTTAAATCAAGTACGGTTCCGAACTTAAATCAATCCTTTTTTGGCTTAACTGTGGCTAAAAGTAAGAAATTCGTAACTTAAAGTTAATTAAAAAAAACCAACTTAAAGCTAACTTAAAGTAGTAAGTTTATAGCTAGCTACAAAAAGTTAACTTTAAGTTAATTAACAGTAATTGACAATTGACTACTTCCTAGGACATCGCAATGTTAAAATAGTTAGTTAATTCCATATAAAAGTAATGCAAGTGTCAACCACCACTACTTGAGAAATAGTTAGCTTCAAGTTAATTTTAAGTTAACTGAATGTCCGACAGGGTATGAACATTCTGTCAAGACTTTTGTTTGAAACGAAGAAATACTCCAACATACAAATCTCTGTATGTGCAAAGTAATGAATCTAAAGAATATAAACATTAATGCCAAAATGGTCACAAAAAACAGTCACATATTATTAATAATAATAAATTTATTATGCCAACAACAACAACAACAACAGCGGCAACAAAAGAAAAAAATCTTTTGGCTAAAACAATGCAAAAATTCATATAAAAATTCGTGTGTGGCATTTGTAATGTCATCAAGTATCAACCAAACAATGGAACCACGAGGCACATACTAACTCACACCTCTTGTGTAACTTTTACTGAAGCATCTTTTAAAGAATTTTTTTCAATTGTAATTTTTTACAAACGAAAATGGCCAAATCATCATTAAGTGACTTGTTAAAACAAAAAGCTCGACAGGAAAGGGACAGAAGAAGACTTTTTTTGAGGTAAAACGTTGAATAGAAAAGGGAAGAAACTTTTAGAATTAAAAAAATTATAAAATGTAAAAGAATGCTAAAAAAAATCAAACAATTTTTTTAATTTTGTTTATAATCCGAAAGCTTACGGTCAGAGCCAAGTTCTACTTTAATCCTTTAGTGTGTGGTTCAAAGAACGCCGCACAAAAACAAATGAAAATAAAGCACTAATTCTCCCAGGATGTACCCAAATAATATTTTAATATTTTGCCATTTTTTTTCTTTTCTTAATTTAAATTTTTTATGCATTTAATGTTTGGGCGAATATGTAGTATCAAAACCAAATGATATTCCCAAAAGTCAACTTTCTATGAAAAGAAAAAACTTTCATTTTAGTTTTTTGACACATTTCAGCTGTTTTGTTAACTTTTTTGTTGCCCATCTAATGTTGTTACCAGGAGTTTCAAACCCACGCCATGAGTGCTTTTGTCAGGGAAGGCCTAGTTATGGCACGCGAGTTAAAATACATAAAAATGAACATAATAGAAAATTGAAATCATTTGTAGAAAAAAATCTTACATGATTCGGTGTGTTTGCTAAATTCATAAAAACAAAATATTTTGTTTTTAAGTGAGCATTATTAAAATGCTCGAGAAGAAAATCATAGCAAATGAGCGGGATGCCGTAAACCGCGCTGTTCGTTGTGATTTTAGGTTTAGGTTAGGCTAGGTTAGGTTACGAAGGGTAGTTGCGCACTAATTTAATTTTAATAATTGATTGACCAATGTATAATACGGCTTTTTAAAGCAATCTGTCCTACCATATTATTAATCGCATCTGATAAGTTATTTTTACAAAAATCTATTTATTCGAATAAAAAAATCTTTTAGAAAAGGTAACGTTGTGCGATTTTCATCACAACGTAAAATAAGAAGAATCGATTATTCAGAATGTGTTTATTTTATAATTTTGCAATAGGTATATATAAAAAGAATAAATAAAACAACTTTTTTTACCTTTCGATAATTTTTCCCCCTTTTAAAAGAAAATTTATCGAAACTTTAAAATAAGAAGAAGATTGTTTTCCCCCACTTGGCCCATTTTATGTGCAAGTTAATACATGTAAATAATTTAGTAAGTTAAGGGCAATTTTGAGCATGCGCTTAGATAGAACCAATCGTAAATTCTGGACCAACCAAAATAATTTAAAACCGGCTTGTGTTAAGTATTAATATGGTTTCCGGGTAAAAGCCTTATATTTGCGTTGGGTAGAAAAATCATTTCCATATTAAGCCATCGAATAGTGGGATTTTAGGCTTTTTTTATTCTAAGGCTTAAACTAAGTCTAAAATACTAAGAGAGAGTATATTTATCCTAAAATAGAATTCTAAAAATTAAAATAAAATCCAAAATTAATTGTTGTGCGACCTCAAGTTTGCCTACACTGGCCTTTTCATGTTACATTCAAACCAAATGTATTTTTTTTTGTAACAAATGTAAAAATGGTTTGATGACTCTTGACAGTTTCTGACCATAGAATATCTATGGAAACAGGAACTCGAACAGCAAAAAAACATAAAATTCAAAATTGTTATATTAGAATAGCGTTAAAACAAATAACAAAAAATAAACTAAAGTTGATTAAAAAATTTTAAAGGAGATTGTCAGCCAGTCAGCCAAAAAAAAATGGAGAATAATAATTGAATGTGTGTTGAAGAGTAACTTGTTATTTTTTCAGGCGATATCCAGGGATTTGATGGTTTGTTTAAAAGAGAACAAATAAAAAAAATTGATTAAAATTTTGATTAAATAGTTGAAAAGTTTTTATTTAATTAAATTTTCTTGTTTATCCCTTTTTTTGTAAATGAGGCAAAACGCGGACCAAAAATTAAAAACAAATTCTTTAAAAAATTACTGTCTTCTTTTAACGAGTCCACAAATCTAATTTCCAGCCTGAAGGGTATAGCAGCATTCTTTTATTTTGGTTCCTTAAACAAAGGGTTAAATTAAAATTTAACCTGTTGGAATGATAAAAATAAAAGAATATTTTTAATTGTTAAGAGTTTATAATCATCTGAATACACATACACACATTCATACAAACATCTTTTTTGTAGTTTTTATTATTAAACTTCTATTTAATAAAGAAAATAGTTTCTTTGGCTGCTATGTTTCTTGGTTTTTATTTCTTTAATTCATTTCTATTTCATTTTTGTCAGTTACCAAATGTTATGTGCAGCTCAAACAGCTACATATAAGAACAAATAGAACATTTTTACCATTTTGGAAATTTCAGCTTGGAACCCATGTCAAAATATTTGACAGCTGACTAAAACATGCCATGTGAAGCCCATGTCCCATTGCGAAGCGTCCAGTGAAGCACAAACAACAACCATGATAGAGGGAACAGAATATAAGAGTGTTTGTTATTATTGTAGAATAAAAATACAGAAAAATGTTAGTTATGAATTTTTTTGGCCATATACATACACACACACATACATACGTAGTTGTGAATTTCATATTGGCCATATTGATTAATAAATACGTACGAAACCATTTTATCAAACAAACAGTGGGTGTGTGATTCTATTGCTGTTTTTTTTTTGTTTTACTAAAATTAATAAAAAGTTAATAAAAAATTGTGTTTCTAAGCAAATTGTTTAATTTTAGTGCAAGCCTCTTTCTAAATATTTTTATACTTATTTAAATTTAAACATAAAAGTGGTAGCAACATTCCTCTCATACTTCTTGAAATTTACACGTGCTTCCTCTAAAGTGTTATTGTATTAAATTTGTTTTTATTAAATCTTATTGTTTGCAACATCTATTTGTTATTCAATGAATGTCTTAAAGATTCAAAACAAAAAAACTTTGTTTTTAAGAAAATAAGACCAGCATCGTCACACAAGTTGAAAATTATCTTTTGATCTGCACTTAAGTGTAGCAGTAAAGCCAAATGAAATGGAAATTGAAGTAAATAAAGATTATTTAGCTTTAACTTTACAGGGATTTTCTATATTAACCAAAGGTTTTTGCTGTTGTCATTTTCAAATTATATACAATTCTGTCACCGGCTTTGGAATATTGTACTCACTCGTATTAAAATATTTAAGCTTAAGCATTATAATGATCTCTGCTTTCCTTTAGTATTTTTATTAATTCTTTATATATATATAGGATTACGAAAAAATTAATAAAAAACAATATTATCATTTTATAAACGGGCATGTCCGACGATATTATACCCTTCTCCAAAATTTTTTTTGCAATAACTACCCACATATGCAAGACATGGAAGCAGGTTCAGATCACTTTGAATAGTGGAACTTAAAACGAATCCATGGAAAACAATTAACCGATTATCGCAAGTTTTGGGCATATATTTTTTTTAATTAAAAAATTTCGTATTATTAGCATAAGGATTTTATTTAAAATTTAGTGCCATAAGTTTTTTAACACTTGCAAAATTTTGTAAACACAGCATTATATCCGTGGACGTAATAGATTTGAATGCTTATTCCTGCAGGATATTTGTCTAGGGGCTCTGTGAAATATTGGGTTGATCAGCACTTGTTTTAAAAGGCTTGGTCCCAATATTGAAAAACTTATCTATTCAATTATTTTAATAAATGCGTCGTGTACCTTAATAACGAAATAACATTAACGCTTATCAAGATAGACGAACGCACGGAAGTACATGATCTAATCGACTTCGAAAGTAATTCTGAGTCGATCGATATAATCAAAGGGGGGTCTCAGGCTACTACTTTTTGACTTAATAGGCATATACAGAAACACATAATAATATAATTATAAAAAAATATTTCTACTATAGTACTTACTCAATTAAAGGAACATCCGTGAGTCGATTAATCGCTTAAGGAAGAGTCAAGGCAATTTCGATTAAGGAATAACTTTAAGTAAAATTAATTTCACCTTATTTGGTTTTGAGTGTTTTGTGATCAAAAAATCTAACTAACGCTTGCTTTGGAATCTGTTTTTGGGTAACGAAAGTATATATCATGCCAACCAATCAGATATTATCTTGTGAAAATATCTATAAAAACAAGAGCTTGCAAAACTTTTCTTTTTGTGTTAAACTAATTCCAATTTTATTATTGTTCTTAAACTTTTACTATAAAACGTACTTTTATATTTCTTTAACATTTTGACTTCATCGTTTTGCTTAACAATTTCTTATAATGTTTTCTTTTTCGAATCCTCTATTTTACCATACAAGTTTCTTAAGACATTCATGTCACTTTAGTTTTCTTTTATAGTTTTAAGCTTAGAAAATCGTCTTTTTAAGTAGTTGTTGTCTTTTCATTGAGAATATCCTTGACGTTAGCGCACTTTTGAAAAATCCCAAAAAAGAAAAACTTTTCAAACACTTTAGAAAGTGTTAGTAGGGACAGACGATGTGAGGATAGAAAACAAAATGAAAAAAGAAATTACTGACAAAGCACTAAAAACTTTTTTCGCTGGATGGTTTTGTTGTCGTAGAAATTTAACGCTGAAAAGTTTAAGTAAAATTTAAAAGTAACTTTTGTATTTTTTCATCAAAAAATGAATAAACCCTGTTAAGAAGCAAAGTTAAGATGAAGTAAAATTAAATGAAATACACTCAAAATAGGAAACAGGTTTTAAAGTTGTAAAAAAAACTGTTGTTGTTGTTTTTAATCGGGCTTAAAAAGCTTTCTGATTTGGAATTCCTCTAGCAAAAGCTACGGTTATGGTAGCGCATTGAGAAAAATAGAATTCGACGGATGCATTGATGCTTTGTTTTATAGGAAACATTGATTGGTCGGGACAGCATTGAGCGTTTAATTTTAGCGGCAAATATAGACAAGGACATGTAGCCCACAGTTTATCGTTTAAATGCTATTCTAAGAGAAATTTTTCCTAAACATGTTATTTTGTTGTTGGCGGAGTCAAATGTCCAGCTTCCATATCCGCTGAAATTTTTCTTTGGGCTATTTTAAGAAAAAACTGCATAAACATCAAAACTAAACTATAAAAAGTCTTAAGGGAACTATAAAGCAGAAAACTGATCTGCAAAGTCATAAAAAATAACCAGAAGAGACTCGCTTAGTTTCTTATCAGCTGTGACAAATACTTGAGTGATGTATTTTATAAACTCGTTGATTTAAAATGGCATTAACTATGTCTGATTTCCAACAAATAAAACCCCTTTTACATCTTCATTAATTTAAATCAATTTAAATAAATTTAAAATCGAAGAATTTTTTCTGTCTGTCTTGTACATATTTGTGTGTTTATGGAGATAGTTATAGCTCAGAGGAGCTTCACCTGATTGTTAAGTGGCACCCAGATGGCTGAAAGGGCTTCTTAAAACTATTAACAGTTATCTTTATTCAAGCTGCCAATGTTTTAAAACATTCAAACAATGTTAAGTTATACTAGTTACCTTTTCTGTCTATAAGTAACCTGTATTTGGTAGCACCACTGGTGCCAGAAATTAAAAAAAAAATTGGAAATTGTGGAAAAACTAAGGTATTGAAAAAAATCTCAAATTTGTTTAATTGTGCCTGGAACGGTCAAAAGCTATGAGTTCAGACATAGGACAATATTTTTTTGGGTTGTTCCATCTTATTTAAATATATTGATGGATTTATATGATAAAGTAAAAATATCTCTATTTAACTTTAGATTTAGATCTTGTACATGAGGTTAGGTTAGGTTGAAAGGAGGAGATCCTAGAGAAAGGCTTCAAGTCCCGCAGGACATATACTTAAGCCATTGAGGGAATTTCCCTGTGCCTAGCTAGCAATGAAAAAGAATTTTGAACCGATTACAGAAGTTTGGATGTACTCACCCAACATTTCTCATTTTACACCTCTCAAGTAAGCCAAATCTGGTATAACATCAAACATTAAACTCCGCGTTCTGGCCTATTCAAAAGCTTGGCAGCAAGTGATGTTATGCTCTCCATTCATGCCCTGAAATTACTGGTCCCTACAATCTCTTTCCGATGGAAGTATGCTTGTAGATTTAATGTACCCGTCAGCACTATTATTAACGTGCTTAATTCAGTTTTCCCTGGTTCAAGATTTCGCTAGTCATATCCTCATTCTGCTGGCACCATAGAATTATCGTCATTCTGCTAATTGTTTCCCCTTGCCACAGTGGCCTGTATACAGTTTCAGCCAACTGAGCTTTTGCTACAACTAAAGGCTTAAGGTCCCTTAAGTAGCTCAACTGTCTGCTGTTTTCTGACATTTATCTTTTATAACTTTTCATTATCCTGATACCGAAGAGATATTTACACTTCGTCAAATCTTGGAGAAAACCTACGACAATTACCACCTTTTTATCGATTACAAGGCGACTTTTAAGAGTCCGATTCGTAAAACGGTGTTTGAGGAAATTTCTGAGTTTGGCATACCTGCAAAATTGATAACATTGTGCAGAATGATCTTAATGGTTACAAAACAGTCTATTAAGATCGACAAAGATGCCGATGATATCGACATCATGGATCGAATCTTGGAAAATGTCACTGGTGCATTAAATGGAGACAAGACTAAGTTAATGGCTTCAACGAAAAGAGAAACCACGACATAAGGACAATATATGAATGTTGATAACTAAATTTTTCAGGTAATAGAGAAGTTCGTGTACCACGGAACCGCCATAAATAAAACGAACGCCATCAGTTTAGAAATAAAGCGAAGAATTTTACTTGCTAATAGATGCTATTTCGGGGAAAGCAAACAATTTAAGAACAGGGCCCTTTTTCTGCACACAAAGCTCATAATATACTAGATACTTATTATACCGGTACTTCTTAACAGCGCGGAGCCATGGGTACTTGCTTAAGCAGATGAAGGTGTTCTTGAAATGTTTGAGAGAAAAATACTTTGCAAGAGATATGAACCAATATCGGCATCGTACGAATCAAAAGTCGTATGAGCAATATGCCGATATCGATGTAGTCAAGGAAGTAAAAACTCAAAGATGCAGAAAGGGACGACCAAAAATTCGATGGAAAGACCAAGTTCAGGAAAAGCTTTTTAAACTTAATGTCACGCATTGGATAAGATGCGCAGAAAAAGTGACTAGAAATAAATTTTTAGTTCGGCCAATGGCCACATGGGTTGCTAAAAATTAAAAAATAAGCAGGAAAGCAATGGCCAGGCATTCCTAAAATCCGTATTTGACCATATTCTGTAACCAGTAATGACCATTTGCATTACAACACAATCCTAGATTTTACGCTCCCAATTGTACGTACCGACTCTGGGGTATCCTTGGTGTCTGTGCCCTGAGCCACGAAAAAAAATGAGCGACTGCTTAGACCTATGCTTGTAGAGCATTGTTGTGATCAGAAAGGCGGAATTAGATCTTGGTATCTGGCTTTTTTTACAAAGAGATCCAGTTCCGTTACATTCCCAGCCGTATAACAACTAATTTCTTTGGCCATCTACCCCAGAGTTCCATCCAACGGAGACTACCGTTTTGGTATCAGCGCAATGCAGTTACCCTAGACCTAAGCATGCAGTCGTTTCCGTAGCTCTAGAAGCGTAGATAATAAATTTATAACCCCCATCACTCTATTTGCTCCTTGCTAGTAGGCGTTTTGCCGCAAGTACACCCTCAGAACGTAAGAAAGTTTCATTACTTGGGCTAAATATTTAAAATCGTCTTCAAAACTATCGTTGGAGTGGTCCTAACTGTCCGGCTTATTGCCAGGCAAAATGTGCGTTTGAACTTTTGTCCACAAAAAAACCGAAGCGTTGGTTAGTATTGAACTAATTATGCTTTTATATAGGCAGTCTGTCATCTTGCGACTAAAACTTAATTTTAAGCCTACGGACCTAACGTTAATGAGTTCTATGGCACATATGAACCCTCATAAATATTTCAAATTTTGTTCCTTCTTTAAAAAATCAACGTTATTGCAATTTCTTTCTGCCATTATTTTTTTTTTTTTTGGTTGGTTGCCTTGCCTGGCTTGCTTTTTTTTTAATATCTAAAACATGTGCACATTATTAGCTCAAATAACAAAAAGTATGAATAATAGAAAAAACCTACAACAACTGCATATGTAACAATTTCATAATATTTTTTTTTTTGTATTTTAAGTATTGCATACAAATTTATTTCATATTCTGTACCACAAACAACATGCTCCTGCACTTGGAAATGATTACGGATAAAGCAAAAACAATTTTAATATGTAAAAAATAAGGAAGACACTTGTTGCGAAAATTTGTTGAATGTCGCTTAAGGAAGCAAAACAAATTTATGACCTCAACCGAGAGCATGAATAAGAAAAACGCAGGAAAAAGGATGCAAATAAAATGTATCTTAAATTAAAGGATTTAAAAATGTAAAAAAAAAAATATTAACCAGCAGCATAAATGTTTAAATATTTTTTTTCATTAAAAGTAATTTTATCTTTATTTGTTAATTTTCTTTAACATCTCAATTCAAATTTTTAGAAACTTCTTGGTGTTTGTATTCTTTTTCTGCTCTCCACTTGATTTTGTTTTGTCTAAAATCGTGACCTTAGATCCAAGCGAGGCTTAAATTTTATTTCAAAGGATTTTGTACAATTTTTTTATTATTATTTTTTTTTAAATTCAGATTTTGCTTGGACTTTAACACTCAAACATATTTTAGAACTTAGTCACGTTTATAGAACTTTAGTGTTTTTATACTTTGTGGATGCTTTTTTTGTGTGTGTGTGTGTGATATTGGAGACCATAGTTGGGTCATTTATAATTTTAATGGCTACAAGCAGCTTAAACAGGCGTTAAGTGGTTATAAACGACAATGAACTGTGTGTCGTAAAGGCTCTTATTTAGTTTTTGGTAAACAAATGAGGATTTCATTTAGTTTTAAAAGTTAACAAACCACTGTGGTTTGACTTTGCAATAACTGCTTGTGGTTTGTACAACGAAAATACTTTATAGACATATTCTGTTAAATTTTTGTAAGCAAAGGTGTTTACACCGGCAATAAAAATTTAATTTTTTTAAAAAGTATAAATTTTTGGTAATTTTGAAATTTTCAGGAAAAATTTTGTATCAGCATTACAACTTAATTGCTGGTATTTTATATTCATAAAAAAATTTCAAACCCTTTATTTATAGCCCGTGTGAAACATCTTCCTTGTGCAAAGCAAGATTACTGCTTTTGGGAGCGTTAAATCTTAAACCCTTTTGCAATGAAAAACATGAATGAATGGAATTGTATTTGAAAAAACAGCAAAAAAAAAACATATAAATAAAAAGAGAGAAAAAAAATTAAAAAAAATAACACTTTTCGTTTGTATAAAAACGCGAATCGTCGTGTTCCAAAGATTAATAAATTGATGGCATCCATTGCAGCACATAACGTGTTACTAATGGCTGTAATCAATTTTGCTTTACATCTCAATCTAGCAACAATAGCAGGCAGCAATAACAACAACTCCGAATACATCACGAAAACGAATAGAGACAAATGTTTGCATTCAGGATTCAAACAGAAATAAAAATTAGGAATTTTTGTTTAATTTTTTTGATTTCTAAAAATTTTCAACTTTTCTTAATTTTTCCAACACGTGGTCAAATAAAATATTGATTTGAAAAAAAAAAGAAAATATTTGTATTTTAGAAAATTTGAAATGTATTTTTTGTTTAACACATGTAAGAATGTAAAAATTACAAAATTTTACATAATTTCTTGTTTTTGGATTTTTTTTTTTTAATTTTTCAAAAGCACATATGCATGTCCTACATGCTGTTAACTTAAGCCTTAGCATTAGTTATGCTCTAACTTAAAACGGTTTGTAGCAAAATGCCAGTGTAGACAATTTAAATTATTTGTGTGGCCGACCATTCGCCTTTTATTTTTGCAAATATAAACAACTAAGAAATAAATTCTGCCTAAATGATTCTTATTCCTTGCTCTATATGACTATGTATGTTTGTATGTATGTTTAGTTTTATCCTTTTTTGCATTTAATCCTGTTTCAAAGGAATCCTTTAATTCAGTGTGTTACAGTTTTACTTTTGTTTTCGATTTACTCAAATTTTTGCTTCAATCTTACAACTTGGCAAACGTAACAAGATGGTTTGAATCCTTTGTTGTAATTTTGTGCAAATGTCAGGTATTCTGTCGTCATTTACAATGAAGTTTGCAAATCTATTGATTGATTAGTAAAGGCCCATAAATTTAAATGTCTACCATCAAAGGTTTTTCTCGAAAACAGCTATTCGTCAAGTCAAGGTTAATTGCAGTTTTATCGCTACAGCCAGTTAAGTAATGTCAAAGGGATGCAGTTAAAAAAGGTGTATATTTTTTAGGTCCATTTACAATTAAATAATTAAATCGAATACTGTAAGGGACACAGTAATTTAGTAATTAAAAATAGGTTTGCCTTAAAAAAGAACAAGCATGTTTTTAATTGGACTTAAAATACATAATTATTTTAACATTTTTTATTTCTTTTAATTTCTCAGTATTGATTTCTAGAAAACGATAAATTTAGATCTTACACTAGTGAGCAAGTAAGTTGTTACAATAAAATCAGTTGGCCCCGAGACTACATAACAAAATTTTAAAAAATAACACAAGATAATATTTTTTATAAAACTCTTGTTAAACTAAAGATTAAATTTCGAACAGTATTTAGTATCAGCTTAGCTTTCAGATTGCCCTTAACTCTGGGTAGAGGCAGCTTTTGTTAAAAATCTTTGTGCACATAATTCAACTAAAAAGTTTATCCATTTAAAAATACATTTGTCTGTCCGATAGGTTTCGGCTTTGCATTATAAAAATTTCCGCCACGAACTGAAACTTTGTTAAAATTTAATAAATATATTTTTATTACTTAAAGTTCGGTTTTAAGGCAAATTTCACTGCTACACCATTTACATAGTGCTTAGGGTTAAATAAGTTTGTAATTTTTACAATATTTGTTCCCTGACCCATAAAGTACATATACACATATATACTCTGGATACTTAAAAGTTTGGAAGTCCATTAGGCAGTGCTCGTCTATTGATATTAATTTTTCGAAGCCAAGGTAAATCCCCAAAGTGGTTGCTATTTAAAATCTGTTAAAATCGGTTAACTACAGACCGATAAATAAGCAGAAACCCTAGATAACCGATTTTTAAGAACGAAGTCTATGCCATACCAATTTATCTTAGTAACTAGGTCACTGTTATCATAAAACTCTGAATGGAGACTTAAGAAAAACAAGCTAATTTGTGAATTTTTTTTAAATAAAAGCAAGCGAAGTGGTAACCCTCTTATAACTGCATACATTTTAAAAAATTTTTCGATATGTTACAGCTATTGATTTCAAACCTTTTGCAAGGTTATGATTTTTACATTTTCGAAGTAAGAGTTGTTGGATAGTTGCACGGGGAATGGTATTCTCCATACAAACGGACAAACATTATGAAGTGGTTTCTCTTAAAAACTATATTAGCTTTTGTCTTCAAACCCGCTACAAGGAAATTTATATATAAAAGAAATATCCCTGGCTGACTAACTGATCAACATACAGTCTAAATGCATAAAGTTGGAGACCTGAAATTTGGACTGCGGGTACATTTTTTAATTGTCTTAGCTACACCAAGATGGGTTCCCGGGAATTTTGGGCCCTATTAGGGTTAACATGGACCAAATAGGGAAAATTCAGTAAGTTAGTTTCCCGTTATCTACACACGATAAAAAAAAAAATTAAAAACTATCATATTCTCTTGAAAAAATTACCGTACCCGTGTCTGGCACTTTTTCGAAACTTTGGACAATTAGGTGTAAAATATGGTAAAACTCAATTTTGATAGTGTGCAAGTTCACATTTTTATTATTAAAATAATAAAAATAGAAATATAGTTTAAACTGCATTTGACAAATTTAAAATTTTAGTTCTTAGATGTAAAAAAAGAGTTTAAAAAATCTGTTACTTTTAAGGTACTTTTTAAAACTTCTTAGCTGATATAGAAAGAAACATTGCTCAGGTTACAAAGCGTTGGAAGAAAAATTGTAAAATATATTATTTGGAACTTTTTTGCTACTTTTTGCAACTTCTTAGCCAATAAAGGTAAAATATTTGTTAAAAATGCTTTTAGCAGGCTCGGGCAAATTTTAGATATTTATTTGATACTTTTTTAAAATTTTGAGCCCTTAAGGGTTGGAAAAAATTTAGTTACTTTTTGTATCTTGAAGGTTAGTAAATATAGAAACTTTAGTCAATAGGCGTTTAAAAAAATAAAAATTTAAATTTTTTTCCACAAGGGGTATAAAAGATGACACTTTTGAGATTTTGAATACAGATATTATCATATAGGACGCCGGTAAAGGCCAAAATCAACAAAGTGGACAAAAATTTTTTTTTATATTCTTCGGGTACTTTCTTAACTTTTTTTTTGGATATATAATCTACAAATATGAAATTTGCGACTACTGACACGAATTTTGGTCGAAAACTCCTTTTCTTTACTTACTTTTTTTTTTTAAAGATTTTGTATTAAGATTGAACAAAGAATCACGCAATTTTGGTATTTTGTTTTAGTTAACATTTAAGACTGCGCAAACGAGGTAGCTGGTCAATTGCTAGTTTTATTATAATAGTTACGTTTTAAAATCAATTAATGTAGATCGGATCACAAGTTTCATAAAATGACCAATGTAAACTGTATTTAAGATTCGACATTTAAAATTGACTTACTTTTTGAATAAACACCTGATTGGTTCTTGGACACTACAACAATATACTTAACAACTGTATACCGCAGCAATATAAGACAAGCATTATAGTTCCGATCCTTAAACCCAAAATGGACAAAACGGCTACCAACTCATATCGACCTATATCTCTAAACCCTTGTATATCAAAGCTTCTGGACAAAATTATAGCAAATAGGCTATGGTGGCTTGTCACGGTTAACAAGCTTCTCGATAGTCACCAACTTGGATTTAAGAGAGGCAAATCAACAATTGATTCTCTACTTTATGTAGACTATCAAATTGCGAACTGCCTTTCCTTAAGAAAACATATGACTTTAATATCCCTAGATTTCGAGAAGGCTTTCGACAAAATCGGCATACACGCTGTCATAGACCAACTGATTCAGTGGAAAGTGGGACCAAAGATTTTCAACTACATAGTCAACTTTATGACGAACAGAAAAATATTGGTTAGAGTAGGCAAGTACTACTCTAGATGCATGCCCTTACAAAATGGCATCCCCCAAGGGTCACCATTATCAGTGATCCTATTTTTGATAGCATATAATAAACTCTGTACCAAGATATCTCTATTTAAAGAAGTAGACTATATAGCCTATGCTGACGACTTCCATCTTTTAATTAGATCTGATTCAAAACGGAACCCCATTATTGACCTTCAGAACCTCTTCCATACAATTGAAGAATGGTGCAAGTACTCCGGGGCAGCTTTATCGGCCTCTAAATCAAAAAGTCTACACATATGCAGGAAAAAACATTGTACTAGCACGATACTTTTCAATAACACTCAACCGGTGGCTGTTGAAAACCTCAAGATTCTCGGACTTTCTTTGAACAAAAAATACAATTGGAAAACCCAAATAGACGACCTAGTAGTATCCTTATCCAAACAACTTAATATTATTAAATGTCTTTCAAGTCCTAAGTTCAATTGCAACACCTTTACACTGGTATCGATCGTTAAAACGCTTCTGTTGTCGAAAATAAACTACGCTCTACCCTTTTTTGGGAGCGCACCACCATCACTGCTTAAAGGCCTTAAGTCTAAGATTTCAACAGCTATACGGTTTGCACTGGGTGCTTTTCGAACAACACCTGTATTCAACATGCTGTTTGAAAGTAACCTACTACCATTTGACCAACAAAGGGATATAGCGACAGCCCGCTTAATAAAAACACTGTACAACAATAGAGATGCACCCCTTAACAAAATAATTTTGAAAATAATTAAATCGAAAAAGACCCCTAAAGTACCATCGGTTTTGTACAGAATTATTGAAACTGCAAAGAAGCTAGATATACCCGTTCAGAGGCCCTTTACTAATCTGAAGCCAAGACCGCTATGGCATTATCGACAAGAGGCTATAGACGTTTCTCTTAGTAGATTCCCAAAATCCTCCACAAATTCAACAACATATAGTAAAATGTTTGAAGAAATACGTAACAAGAATAAGGAACATGTTTTTATCTATACTGACGCCTCCAAAACGAAGGACGTAGTAAGCTAAGGTATAACAACGCAAAATGACGTCATTTAACAATCTTTACTACCCTGTTTTACTACCATATTTACAGCTGAAATAATAGCCATTCTGGAAGCAATAAAAACCATTAAAAACAATTCTGGATATTTCGCAATTTGCACCGATTCCCTTTCTGCTCTAAACGCAATAGCAAATGTTTCGAGTAACAACTACTATGCCCACATAATAAGAAATATACTTATTGAGAAGTCCCCCAATATAACGCTCATCTGGACCCCAGGTCATTGTGGTATTAAAGGGAACGAACTCGCGAATAAAACAGCAAGCAAGGCCTCGAAATACCCCCTTTTTTCAACCCCAAACTTTAATACAAACGACATAAACAACTTTACAAGAACACTCCTCTCCAACAAAAATAGCTTGTTTATGCACACTTCTAATTGGTACAAAATGATAAACTGTAGGGAACTTAGCATCGACAATTTCCTGAGAAGTAGGGATAAAAATCTTAACAGAAGAGACATAATTAAACTTGAAAGACTTCGCTTAGGACACTCTAGACTCTCCCACGGTCAACTCATTAATATAACAACCCCGCCAGTATGTAATTGCAACATTCCATTACCTTTAATTCTTAAGCACATCTTTACCTCATGTCCTAAATTCCAGAGACAACGCAGAAATATTTTCCTAAACACAAAAAATCCTTTACAACTGATCTCAAACCCAACCCCCGAATCCATAAAAAAAATCATTTTATTCTTACGTGAAACTAAACTGTATAATATAATCTAACAATATTGTATATAAAAAACATGTATATAAAATAACAAAACATTGATTTTAAGAGCCTAAGGTCCCAGTAACCATGGCCTCAATATCATTAGTCCCTAATTTGTAATTATGTACTAATGCTAAATAAATAAATAAAATAAAAAATGTATAGAAATATAAAAGCCTCATTTAAAATGTTCCTAAGACTAATATAGGAACAAGAAACTGCAATTTATTTTTAATTTTTAAAATATTTTTTTTTTTTAAATCTATTTGATTTAAACAGTTTACATGCTTATTCATCTATCTTTTCCAGCCCTGACTAATGTTTTATGTGCCATCTGTTGTTTAAATTTATAACTTTATCTGCTTATTTTAGCTATGACCTAAACCTGTACATTTCACATGTCTGTAAAAAAGATCCTTGTTATACATTTAACCACAAAAAGCATTTGTTTATACATATGTACATATGTACGTACTACATCAACTAGATGGTATTCACAGTCTGATTAAAAGGATTTTCTTAAGTTTCTGTTTTATGTTGTTTTATCAGTTTTTTTTATATAAAAAAAATAATAATAAAATCACTACCAAAAAAAAAAAAATCAAACAAAGCTACTTCATTTCCAAATTAAGTATTTTACACTTAGATTTTATTTAGGGATACCAAATAAGTTCATTTTAATTAATGTCTTTCGATTGTAACTGCACTTGTTTCTTCACCATCTTCATTTCATAAAAAAAAACAATATTTTTATATTGACTTTTTTGTATATGAAGTTTGACATTTGTTTTGGCATACATTAGTTTGGTTATGCAGTTTAAAATTCCTTAGATTACTTAATAACTTGTTCTTTTTCAAACAGTTATTTTGTAGTTTTGATTTTACATAATCATGTGTCTTAAGTTTTTCAACATATAAGACACTAAAGAACAATTAAGGGAAAGGTGACTTAAAACCGTGGTGTATCATAATATTAAGATTTGGAATATATGTATTTCCGATTAAATTGAAATTTATTGTAGAGATTTTGCTTAAGTGAAATACTTAAGCATTTCTGTAAAACACAAATAGACTTTTGATACTTTTTGTTGTGTTTGTTTTACACTATATTAAAGAACATTAATTTTTTTATTTACTTTTTTCTAGTTAAAGTTTTACTATTTTTTTTTTTTTAAATCACGATACGTTCACAAAATTAATAACTTATTATGTTGCTAGACGGAAATTTGGCATCCCTAAAAACAAAATTTCTAACTACACTCAAACAACTACTAATTTTGTAGAAGAAGAAAAAATTCCACTTTATACGTTTCGTGGAATTGTCGATCACTTTCCTTGACACTTACCAAATTGACTTCGCATCCAGGGATACAGCGGCGAAGGCATCCCTGATGGTTGCGAATTTGGATTTTGTAATGGTGGTGTATGTTGACCAGGATGTCCTTGATGCATTTGTGGTGGTCCCTGACCTTGATGCATGCCCATACCTTGTGGTGGTACACCACCAACAGGCGGTCCACCGGCTTGGTGGGGACCATATATGCCCATATTATGATGATTTTGATGGACCTGAATGTAATTAATAAAAAAAATATTAATATGCGAGCAAACATTCTTCGTAAGCACCTTAAATACATACTATGATCTACAAAAAAAAAACTTTTCTAAAATTTATAATTTTAACTTCAAACTTTAAGTAACACAAACTACTTTATTCGGATTTACATTTACTATAAGGAGTTTGTTTTAAACATCTAAATCTTACCTCTGAAACATCGGGTACTCCGACATCATTGTAACCCAACTAAAATGAACAGGACAGACAAGATCGGGCATTGAATATCATAAATTCATAAGCAATTATTGTTTTAGAGAATCATTTAAAATTATAATTATCAATTACATATAATTCTAATCTAAAAATAAAACCCGATCGTCAATAATATAAAAACTAAAAATCAATATTATTTTTGACTCTAACCCCCAAATAGTATCTTTAAACGTTTAAAAAATCAAAAACAAGAAATTTAATTTAGAGGTCGTTTGGTAGTTAGTTCACACTGCCGCAGCGGACCTACAGAAAATCATATTTGAAAAAAATAAGTAAATAAAAAGCATTAAGTTATATACCAGATAAAAAAAATTTCATTCCAACAATATTTATGTCCTCTAAAATTATGTAAAGTCCTCATGCAGGTAAAAAAAATAAACTCCTATTTTCGGGAAACGATATTAAATTTTAATAAATATTACAATCAAAAATAAACAAAATACCCACTTAATAATTTAGCAAAACCCCAACAAAACTATTAAAATTTCATTGTCAACTAATATTAGTAAAGTGTTTGATGGTTTATTTGAAACTTTTTGAAATTTCTTGTTGTTCTACAACTAAAACTATTTGCTTCGTTTAACAGAACAACGTTTAACACTTACCTGTGCTTGTGTGTGCTGCATGTGATGTGGCATTGCCATTTGTGGATTCATTGGATGCGGCCCAACCATTTGATCGACCAGAGGAGGGGAACCACCCTCAGGCACCATACCTAAACCGCCAACGGCTGCCTGCAGTTTACAGCTGGCATAGACGACAGGTTGCTGTTGTTGTTGCAGATGTTGATGCGTTGTCACATGTTGCGTCACTTGCGGATGATGTTGCTGATGGGCATCATTTAATGGTGACTGTCCAACCATTTGACCACCATTCGCCTGCGAAGGCGGCATGCCACCCACCTGACTCGAAGGGCTGTCGGGTCGCGAATAGACTTCATGCTGCTCCATGCCCTGACCATTGTAGTAGGGCATGCGATCATAAGGCGGGAAACGTGGATAAGGCATATTGCCTTGATGATTTGGTGTCTGATTGTAGTGATGCATTTGTTGGGCATCGAGATCGGTAACACCATTACCCGGATAGTGACCATGGTGCATATCTGCACCCATATAGGAGTTGGTGAAGTATGACGTCATACTTTCACAATTATTTGTACTCATAGTCATCTTGCAGTTTGTGTGTACGTTTGTATGTGGGTGTGGGTTTTAGTGCTTTTTAAGACCTTAAATACTAGTGACTCTTTGCCAGAAAGCAAATGACTTTAAAACCTTAATATTAGAAATTAAATAGTTTTCTTAAGTTTGTTTATTGTTCCGGGTGGTTGGTTTTTTAGAATTTAATCTATTTCTTCTTGGTTTTTCCTAATGTTGCTTGAAGCTATTTTGTTTTTCTAATACAACTTATATTTAAAATATAAATTATTTGATTCCTTATCTATGCATTTGCTCAGTGTAAACCTGTAATAACGAAAAAAAAAACATTCAAAACTTTTAATTCTGTTAAACAAAAAAAAACTCACCTTAAAATTTAAACACTTAAGTACAAATTTACAATTTAGTGATCTTAACGTATAGGATTTGAGGTATAAAATTATTTCTTTTATTTGATGTTTCTTTTAGTTCTTTTTTCTATTCGTCTACTTATGTTTCCCTTTTATTACTTTCCATCTACTTTGTTGTTTTTAGTTGTAATAAAATCCAAAAAATCTTAACTGGTGTAAAAAGTGCTTATACGAGAGATAAATTAGATATTTAGCAGCAAAAATATATTTCCAAAAATTAGTTTTTCTCTTTCAGTGATTTGTATTTCAGGCTTTTAGGTGATATTTTATCCAAAAAAATATTGATTTGTGGTTGAAACTCTGTAAAGAAGTAGAAAAAAAATTACAATTAATGAGATTTACTGCTTCACTTAACGATATGTTAAAAGAAAGAGATTGAAAATTTATTTTCTGTTCATTTAGAAGTTTTCCATTGCTTTTAGTATGGGAGTCAAAAAGGGGTTAATAAAGTGGTTTGCTACATATACAGTCGTGATCACTTGAATTAATATGCGTGATTTTTTTTTGTATTTGGTAGATCATACATTTTCAATCAAGTTAACGAAAAATTTTTATAGTTTTTTTTTGTTTGAAAAGAGCCTCTAAAATACTGTTGAATTTAGTTTTTAAGTTGTTGCTGCAATTACTCCCTCAGATGGTATTAAAAGTGCTTAATTTGAAAAATCAAGTCGGTCTTATTATTAAGACATTTGTGCACGTGAAAGGAGTGATATTTGTTTTTGCTGATGTTTTTTGCATCTAAAAATATGATGTATCCTCTGAGATTTATCTTTTTTATTCAGACAATTTAGTTTAAAACCACTTATACCATATAAAAACATGTTACTAGAATCAAAAATAAAAAAAAAAAGATTTTTTTTTGGAAATCGATTGAGGCTCTATAAATATCCGAAAATTACCAAAATGAACCACGGATTATGAGTGAATATAATATGTCCTTCCTTTGCGTCCTACAAGGACTACTAAGATGATGCATTTTTGCGAATTACTCCACATATAATATGAGAATCGAGTAAAGTACATACATATGTACATATATAAGTATATATTCTTAAGCCTTTTATATTTGTAAAAATTAAATTAAAAAATTAAAAAAATCAAAAACCTTTATATTTATATGAAAAAATCTGTATGGCCTTTCACACTATTGTTACAAAGTCAATCATTTACGAGAACAATGCTATGACAACTATTGCCCTTTGAGTTTAATTGCTTGTTTCTTATTAAAAGTTATTAACAGTGATAATAATTTTAATTATTTTTTAGATTTTTTTTAATATTGTTTAAAAATTATTTAATTAAACAACACTATTTCAATAATGTACGGTTAAATATTCATTTCTATTTGTAAAATAATTATAATCAATGTAACCCCAACAATCCTTCCGTTTAAATTGATTTAATTTCCGAGACCTTTGTATTATTAAAATAGCACTTGACCTCATAAATCATAAATTTCAAACAATAACTATGCATCTACATGCAGACTTACATACTTGTGTATGTAGACAGCACGACATTTAACATAATCAAACATATGAAAAGAATTTTGCATTCATTCCAATTATGTAGATTTTAGCATATCACGGCCAAGAGGATATTAGGAATGTCTATAGCATTCCAACAAATGTAACCAGCAAAAAGGGAATTTATTTTGTAGTAATTTTAAAGGGTTTCCACTTATACATACAAACATAATAATAATAAAAGATTCTTGGAAATAAATATTTAACTTAAAGTTATGAATTTGTTTTAAAAAGTTTCTTTTCTTTTAACTCTGGTATAAAAGAACTCGTCATCTTTTAGTTTTTAAAATAAATTTAAAATTTAAAAATTGTTAAAGATTTCTTAGAAAACTGTTAGCAGCCCTCATAATTACGAAAAATCTTTACTGTTGTTTACTTTTCCTTCTTTTCAAAATTTTCTCAACCTAAACGAGACTTTGCTTATTGTCTAAAATCAACTGACTTTGGTGGGGGAAGAGAGTTAAACATACAGTTAAACTGACAAAACCAAAGCTTCCGTTTCAATTATGCCGTTATGGCAGAACAATGCTGAACCGGAAACAAATATGCGAAAACGCCAACAACAACAGCAACACAAAAACAAATAATGAAATGATAAGAGTAAAATGGCAGCAAGCATTTAAACATTTTCAAGCAGCAGCCTTTTTAAGTAAACGGACCAGGCCACAAGAATAGACAGACAAGACAGAAACACAAACTTGGTTATGGACACAATAAAGGGCACTCACAACATACATTTATAGTACAGACATTGTGTGCATGTGTTTGTAAGAACCTTAATAGAAATGTTTACAAACGGATGTTGATCAAAGTCTGTCTGTTAAGTTATCTTTCCTCTTAGTTAAATTTAATTTTATTTCTTTATTTTTATTTAGGTGTGCGAAGCCAAAGCGAAGATTTTTTTGTTAAACTTACAAAACCAAAGATTATTTACGTTTTTAGACTATTTACATACACATATGTATGTATATGCATGTGGCTGTAAAATATTAGTCTAATACCTTAACAAAACTGCTAACAATAAGTTTAAACAAAAAAAAAAACTATAAAATTCACCCATGTTGAAGAATTAAGATAAGACGCACGTGTTTTTAAGCAACAAAGCAACAAACATTTTCTTGTGGAGAAAATTAAATTATTAACAAACTATCAAAATAAAATAAACAGATTTTTATTTTAAAATAATGTATTTTACAGATGAAATTGCTTGTTAAAATATTAAACCGCACACTAGTGTGAGTAGAAATAGCTACAAAAACCATTGCCTCTTTTAAGGCTCCGTCAAATGTTTGACTGCCCTCTAGTGTTTAGTAACGAAAACGTCAATCATTGTGAACTGACTAATTAAGTATACGTGGTTGTGGTCTTTAGTTGCTTTAAAAGTCTATGCTACTTAACAATAGGGGGAACAAGATTTAGATTCATACAAATTTCACAAAAAAAATGTTAATCCATACTAATATTAAACAATGTTTTCTTATGCATAAATTTATATTTAAAAGGTCTGAATTTAATGAAACAACATAACCACATTATGAATGACTATTTCTATTTAATATAAACATGATTTTAGCATTCTTAAAACCTATAATATTTTTTTTAACATCCCCTTAGCACATTCCCATTTATATTTAAAGGACACTTTTTCTATTAATTCAAGGTTACATTTAAGTATATGAATATAAAACTGTTTAATAAAAAACTGATCACTCAGCAACAACTCGTATATTTTTCAGTTAACTTGCAGCAAAGGACGTCTTAGAAAAACGTACAGGACTTTTAAATATTTAAAAAGATAACATAGTTTAAATGCAAAAAAAATATTATTATTTTTATTATTATTATTATTATTATTATTATTATTATTATTATTATTATTATTATTATTATTATTATTATTATTATTATTATTTTATTAATTTGATTTTTTAATACAACAAGATACAGAATCTAATAAATTATAGTATTAGAATCAGACAGGTTAGATTTAATATTAATATTTCAGCTTTAATTTTATAAAATAACAAATAAAATTAAAGAATGTTTTTTTATAAAACAATTTGATTCATTTTTTTGTCAATGCAACAAATAAAATTTGCTTACAAAAGTTTAATTTTTTAAAAATCTAAATCTATTTAAAAATCTGTGTTCATCTCTATTAATTTGACTTAAGAATAAAACTATGTTATTGCTAACCCAAAACAAATATTTTACCTACAGTACATTTTCATTTAACTTTGTATTTGAACAGTCATATTTTTTAACAGATTTCGCTTTCTTAAGGGCCTTTAAGCTTTTTTAAGAAAGAAAAGCCAGGTTAAAGTTCTTAAAAGGTTAAAAAAATTTTAAAAGCTTAGCAAAAAAGTTTAGCAATAACTTTTAACTTAATTGTTTCAGCACAGAAAGAAAAAACAGGTTTTTTTTGTTGAGATTAAGGTGCTTTATCTGAAATTGTCACTGAAATCTAAGTTCAGTTTCACAATGTACTTAGGTTTCTTGAAACAAGTTAAAACGAGACAACTTTAAAAGATTAAGCTTTCAAGAAAGCTGCAGTTTTCTGCCGGTATTGCAGGTGGTGATCCTAGCTGCCAAATTGGCCGCCGATCTTGCCTTGTCCTCTCAGGTAACCATATTTATCAATAGGCATTCTCCACGAAGCTCAACTGCTCCTTAATTCTTCAGGCGTGCTAAGAATCCATTGGTAAATTGTGTACAGTGGGTCAAATTCACAGCTACTGGGTGCAGGGACACAGGGGAATAAAGGGGAATAAAATGCAGATAAGCTGGTGAGGCAAGGGTTCCATTTGCCTGTGGAAAGATCAATGAACGTTCGTGCTCCACTTCAGTTATACAATAAAAGTATATACTTTGCGGTGAGGAACATAGCCACAGAATTCTATGTGAATATCACTTCGTGCAGAGCTTTTAAGATTATGTTGGAATTTTATGGACCGCAGGCGACAAGGTTTCTTTTACAAAGAGCTACTACAGATGATGATAGCAGGTCAGCAGTTAGGCAGCGGCTCATGCCAAAAAAGCAGGATGACTGGTCAACGATGAATTTGTATTGTGTAGTTTTCCGGGAGATAAGCTGACTGTTAAGCAGTTTTTATGTCACTGTCCAGCACTCGTGAACTCAAGAGCAAACTGTCTAATGTTTTATTTGTTCCAAAACAAGAAGGAGACGTCTGGAGTCGGTAAGAAAAGTCTTCTCGCAATTGCCAGAAGGGTGTGGAGCATCATGGAATTAATTACATCGAGTGAGACCGAAAGGGTCTATGTGAGATCTTCGGGACCACCTAGTCTAACCTCACCTAACCTTACCTAGAGATATACAAGACAGAAAAGCAATATTAAGTTTTACTTAGAATAAAAAAAGAAATAAATAGAAAGTTATTTATTGTTCCATTTTTCGTTTTGGCAAAACACAATCAAACTTAATGCATATGGGCAGTTCCATGTGATTGTAAAAAGAGTTTTAAATTTTTAGTTTACAAAAGAAAGAAAAGATTCCCAGGGATGGTACGTTAAATCATAGATATACACTGAAAGAACCGAGTGAAATTGCGGCATTCGATTTGAATCAAAATTTAAGTTGTCAATGCCTTTATTTTATAGAATCGAATGCCGCATTATTGCTTATCATGCATGACCAATAACTAAAACACTATAACGGGTGTGATTTTACAATTTTTTATTTAAACAAATTTGGATTTAAAAAGTATTTTTTGATTGTATTTATTTAAAACAAACCGTTTGGTCTTCAAAACCCCTCTTAGAATATATGGGAGTTGTGACACTGTTACAAAAGCGGTAAAACGAAGATTATATTATATAATTTAAGACTATTTTATACTCTAATCAAATTAACGAATTAATGTTTTTTAATGTTTCTAAATAAGAAAATTAATTTTCTCCCATTGAGGGCCATTACAAACATACGTATTTCTTTCAATTTTTATATACCTATATATTCCAATTAGAAAAACTTTAATCTACCTGAATACTATGATTCCAGTTAAAATTAAATGTAAAAAAATTTCTGAGTAAAATATTTATGCGTTTGGGCAGATGTTTGTAACGCTCTTATATAATCGCCTGTTATACACCTTAAATTATACCAATCGATTCAGAGTCAGTTTCTGAGTTGTTTAAAGCATGTCCGTCAGTCCGTTAGTCTGACTGGGTATCCCCTAGTGGATGCTCTTATTTTAAAATATCCGATATTTATATACCATCGGCCAGATTTTTATATAAGCAGAATGCATAAAGCATATATTTTTATACATTTCTGATTTTATTCCTCATATATTAGAGATTTTTTTTTTAAATCCTTGTTTATAAAATTATATACTTAGTTTAATAGGTTAAGTAAAAACCAATTACTTTTTAATATTCGTGCACATTCAACTCATATACATACGATTATATACATATAAGTACATATGCACTCAAAAAATCATTTATGTAGAATTAACTAGAAATCTATTTAAAATAACTGGTTATTCATTAAAAATCCCTCTAACAGATAGATATACATTTAAATTAAGACAATATTTCATTTTAATTCAGGGGGAAATTACGGCATTCGATTTGAACCGAAATTTTTCTCTATCGAGTTGTCGATGATTTTAATATAGGAGTTTGAATAAGAATTTTTAAATTTCGAATCGAATGCGGTAATTTGCCCTCAGTATTTTCGAGCAGTTGAGGCTTTAAATAACTCTTTAAACCAGTTAAAAATAATATTATTTAAAAATTTTACTGTTTTTTCATTCAAAAACAACTTTACGAAATAGGTACTAACAGTCAGTTACTCTAATAATTTTTTAAGTGTGGATTTAAAATTTCGTTAACACACAGTATATAAAAACGCTTTCATCAAAAAACATGACCGAAGATCTAACGACGTCATAAATTCATTGTAAATCGATTTTCACATCTCTAAAGGTACGTTTAGACTACGCTAATATTTGCCCAAACACAACAAATAATGGTTTGGGCTAATAGTATGGTTTGTGACTAATATTTGGGCATGCGTTTAGATTGCACTAATATTTGTTTGAATTTTATTTGCACAAATAACAGAAGGTTTGGTGTCAGACATGTTTGGTACAAATATTTGTATACCCCTTTACACTGCACAAATAATTTTATTTGTCCGGTGTGTATGACAAACATCTGTCAAATAATGTTGTTGTTATGTTTATGAAATCCATCTGCCAAATAGTATCAAATTGTGTTTGTAAAGCAACGTGAAAAGATGAGGCGCCATTTACCCACAACCAAACTCCTCCATTTTTTGCCATATGTATTTTTTTCCAAGTCTTAAGGTACGTTTAGACTACGCTAATATTTGCCCAAACACAACAAATAATGGTTTGGGCTAATAGTATGGTTTGTGACTAATATTTGGGCATGCGTTTAGATTGCACTAATATTTGTTTGAATTTTATTTGCACAAATAACAGAAAGTTTGGTGTCAGACATGTTTGGTACAAATATTTGTATACCCCTTTACACTGCACAAATAATTTTATTTGTCCGGTGTGTATGACAAACATCTGTCAAATAATGTTGTTGTTATGTTTATGAAATCCATCTGCCAAATAGTATCAAATTGTGTTTGTAAAGCAACGTGAAAAGATGAGGCGCCATTTACCCACAACCAAGCTCCCCCATTTTTTGCCATATGTATTTTTTTCCAAGTCTTACAAATTAAAAGCCGGGAGCACTTTAAAATCTCGTTGCAAAAATTTTCATATATCACTATGCCATAGCTAATGTATATACACACCCTACAAAATAATGGACTTTTAACAAATTTGACGCAAGATAGCTGCTTTAAGGGCAGTTAATATAGTATAAAATAACTAATAATATACAAATATTATATATAATTGAAAAGGTAAACAGATGGAGATTTGCTTACATATCATATTTTTTACCTTTAGAAAAAAAATAAGGGGTCAGATTAAAAAAATTCCAAAATATTATATTTAGTTTTTTTTTTGTGAAAATTTTTTATATTTGAAAGTTTATAAAATATTGTTGATTTATGATAACGTAATGGATTTTAAAACTTTATTATAATATTATGTTATTTATTATTTAAATAAAAAACAAAAAGAGTTAAGTAACTTTAAAGTTATTTTCTGAGCTATTATATTACACGCATCTTAAAACTTGCCTATATTAATAACATTTACCCTCGTGACCCCATTTTTGAGCGGGCGGTGAAAAACTTAATTAAAACTGAAAACTCAAAAGATAAGTTATTTTAATTTCGGGCCAATTTTTAAAAAACTGGCTTGAGTTTTTTTTTCTCGGCCAATAAATTTAAAATTTCGTTGACAAATTCCATATTTTCGACACTATGCCTGGCGTAGGGTGCACGTCTAAATCCTTTCAAAAATATACTACTAATATATACTGAAGCCTACTTTTTCCAAAAACGTTAAAAAAGAAATAATTATTTTTACAAATATTTGCAAAAAAAGTTAATCAATTGTGCTAAATTTTTGTCAAAATTATGCCATTTTTGAAATCACCTTGAAAATTTTGACTTTGCATATTTTTCACGGCTAGACGAATAAAGATAATTAAATAAATTTTTTTGTGCAGGCTTAACTAACTTTTTAGAAATACAAAAATATTTTAAAAAATATTTTTAGCATAACTACAATTGCAGACATTTGCAACAAACCAAATAAAGTCTAGGTCAAAAACAACAATTTTAAATTTTAAACCCAAATATCGTTTAAACTGTAACAGGTAATAAGAAAGAGTGATAATGTTTTCTTTTCAGATTTCAATTTTCATCAAATAAATCTAAAAATCATTGAAATCGGTTGATATTTACAAAAGTTATAAGCATAGAAATGTTTTGTAAGCCCGAGGAGGTCAACTTTGGCACCCTGTAGCTCAATGTATGTATATACAGGGCAGTCCAATATTTTATTTTCTAAAACCTTGGGTCCTCCTCTACGACTCCTTCATACATTATTTTATAATTGGACAAATAGTTTCGAAGATACAGATTTATTACCATTTTTTTGCGTTTGGCCTCACTTTACCACGTTTCTACAATTATTTGTCGCTATTTGTTCCGCCAAAAATATTGTAAGAACAAACAAAATATCGAGGCAAATATTTGTAACGACGTGCTGACAAAGTGTTTACACTATGCAAAGCTTTGTTCACAAACAAAGAATTTTTTAGCCAACAAACAGTCGAAAAATATTTGGTGGCTAACAAATTCGAGTGTTTACACTAGGACAAACAAAATTTTTATTATTTTGCACAAATATTAGCACAATCTAAACGCACCTTTACAAATTAAAAGCCGGGAGCACTTCAAAATCTCGTTGCAAAAATTTTCATATATCACTATGCCATAGCTAATGTATATACACACCCTAAAAAATAATGGACTTTCAACAAGGGCAGTTAATATAGTATAAAATAACTAATAATATACAAATATTATATATAATTGAAAAGGTAAACAGATGGAGATTTGCTTACATATCATATTTTTTACCTTTAGAAAAAAAATAAGGGGTCAGATTAAAAAAATTCCAAAATATTATATTTAGTTTTTTTTGTGAAAATTTTTTATATTTGAAAGTTTATAAAATATTGTTGATTTATGATAACGTAATGGATTTTAAAACTTTATTATAATATTATGTTATTTATTATTTAAATAAAAAACAAAAAGAGTTAAGTAACTGTAAAGTTATTTTCTGAGCTATTATATTACACGCATCTTAAAACTTGCCTATATTAATAACATTTACCCTCGTGACCCCATTTTTGAGCGGGCGGTGAAAAACTTGATTAAAACTGAAAACTCAAAAGATAAGTTATTTTAATTTCGGGCCAATTTTTCAAAAACTGGCTTGCTTTTTTTTTCTCGGCCAATAAATTTAAAATTTCGTTGAAAAATTCCATATTTTCGACCAATGCCTGGCGTAGGGTGCACGTCTAAATCCTTTCAAAAATATACTACTAATATATACTGAAGCCTGCTTTTTCCAAAAACGTTAAAAAAGAAATAATTATTTTTACAAATATTTGCAAAAAAACTTAATCAATTGTGCTAAATTTTTGTCAAAATTATGCCATTTTTGAAATCACCTTGAAAATTTTGACTTTGCATATTTTTCACGGCTAGACGAATAAAGATAATTAAAAATTTTTTTTTGTGCAGGCTTAACAAACTTTTTAGAAATACAAAAATATTTTTAAAAATATTTTTAGCATAACTACAATTGCAGACATTTGCAACAAACCAAATAAAGTCTGGGTCAAAAACAACAATTTTAAATTTCAAACCCAAATATCGTTTAAACTGTAACAGGTAATAAGAAAGAGTGATTATGTTTTCTTTTCAGATTTTAATTTTCATCAAATAAATCTAAAAATCATTGAAATCGGTTGATATTTACAAAAGTTATAAGCATAGAAATGTTTTGTAAGCCCGAGGAGGTCAACTTTGGCACCCTGTAGCTCAATGTATGTATATACAGGGTAGTCCAAAATTTTATTTTCTAAGACCTTGGGTCCTCCTCTACGACTCCTTCATACATTATTTTATAATTGGACAAATAGTTTCGAAGATACAGATTTATTACCATTTTTTGCGTTTGGCCTCACTTTACCACGTTTCTACAATTATTTGTCGCTATTTGTTCCGCCAAAAATATTGTAAGAACAAACAAAATATCGAGGCAAATATTTGTAACGACGTGCTGACAAAGTGTTTACACTATGCAAAGCTTTGTTCACAAACAAAGAATTTTTTAGCCAACAAACAGTCGAAAAATATTTGGTGGCTAACAAATTCGAGTGTTTACACTAGGACAAACAAAATTTTTATTATTTTGCACAAATATTAGCACAGTTTAGACTTAGAATCCAGAATATATATTTATATACTTCAAGGGGTTGCATATGAATATTTCCAAATTATAAACGAAATGATCAAGTGATATACATACATACGTACATATGTACACCCTTATCACTATTTGAAGGGTATATATGTACATACATATAATAAACGCCTACAATTCTCAATAGTGACAATGAATATATAATGGTGAATGGCGGTAAATTCCATTAGAAGTAGAACAAAAGTAAAAAAAATTAAGTTGTGGCAGAATTAAAAAAATGATACCCTCCTTACCGGCAATCCGTCGTTTTAAGAAAACACAAGATGTGCGTTCAAGTGTGTAGTTTTGGTTTTTTTGTCTTCATTTTTATTCATTTTTTGTTTCTAGGAAATAAGAATAAAGTTTTAATTTCTTGGAGCGTGTAGATTTTCTCATAAGCCTGGACTATTTTTAATTATTGGTCTGCCTATAAGCTAACTTTAGCGTAAGTGGATAAATGCTTGATTATAATGGAGAGCACAACAAAGAACAAACAAAAAAAAAGAAACAAAATTAAAAACTTTTGTCCGCAAAAAAAAAACAAGGGAAACAAGACTCAAAATCAGCTTTAAGTAAAACGGAAGTCACCAAAAAAGATTTAACATTCATACTCAATAATTTGTGTGTTTGTTCTTATTTAGTTCTTAAACCAGCATTTTTTTGGGGGCTTTCTGTTTACAAAAAAGGGGAGCAAATTTAACTTTCAAATGTTAAATACAATGCCCTCAAAGCTGTTTTGAATAAAATATTAGATACAACAATAGACGAAAAAAAAGAAAAATCACACACTTTGTAATAGTGAAGGCAAATAAGCATTGGCTTACTCTGATGGTTGTGATGATGATGATTATGTTGACGACGCATCACTGAGTTTCTACGCTTTCAAAGCAACAATATATAAAAGAAATAAATCAAAATGGCTGATAGCTTAATGTTTGAAAAAATAATAATAAACTAATATGTACTTATAAAGATAGCAGAATTTGTTTTTTGTTTAATAAATAAGTAAAATATAACAGAACTTTACCTGTGATAGGTATTAAATAAATAAATAAAAAAATTAAAAAAAAATCTAGTTAAAATTTTAGAAACAACACAATACACATCAATAGGTATATATGAAAGAACGTTTTCTTTAAAAAGTTACTAATTAAAAAATTGCATAATTAAAAAAAATATTATACCTATACGTAATAGAAAAACTCGAAATACATATTTTAAATAAATTACTCATAGAAATTAATTATTGAGTGGGGTTAAGCAAGTCACGTTCTCTGTTTGCTAAACATTTTCATTTTACAATAATATTACATACATAAGTACACAGAAAAAGTACAAAGATAAGATCAATTTAAAAATGTGTAATTCCAATTATATTTGTATTGAACCTCAGCCTCTACTTAAACTTTTTTATGGATATGTCCTCTTATTGTGTAGTTTATTTAATATTTACCTATATTTTAGATAATATTTAATTTAAACTACAAATTTACAATCTCACAAATAAAATACAAATAATTTTACTTTACATTACCAGTCTCAACAGCGACTCGAACCACCTGTGGCCCAAGGATGTCAGATCTGGAGATTTCTCGCCAAAAGTTGCGGATTAAAAACTTGTTTGGAGTCCTAATTTTTAATTTGGCGATATGGCAATTTTTTGACAATTTAGAAAATAGTTGGCAATTTTGTTGGCTACTTTTTACAGTCGTGAATTTGCTTCAAAATCGCTAAATTTACATAATACGAACAAATAATAATTTTATTCTGGTACGTTTATATATAAAGTTTGAGGCATACATACGAACAAATTATTATATTATTATTATTCCAACTAGTAATGCATGTGTTGAAAGAGTATTTTCAATAACGAACTTCACTAAGACTCGTTTTCGAATGCAATACGAACTTATTACGAGTTAAAAATTACATGAATATAAATGAAACATGTTGCACTTTTTTTGCACCTTCGCAAGATATGTAAAAAAATATAATTTCTACACAATGTAATCCAAACAAAAATAACACGAGGAATGCCTGACGATGAAGTGTATAGCGCTTTTATCATGGTGACCTTTTTTCTATTTTTAAGGAATTTGCGATTCAGATTAAATTTATTTTTTAGGATTCAGAAAAAATATTTCTTATTATTATTAAAATATATATTTTATTAACAAAAACTAAAAAAAAGGCCTTGGCAAATTTGGTTTATATTAGCTTTTATGTTTGCATTTTATTTTTGTATACTCAACTTAAAGTGTGTTGCATACTTCCAAAAACAACGAGGGTAACGCTTTTAAACTACAAAATGTCTATGCAAAATTATTGCTTTTTTTAAAGATTCTTAAACAACCATAACTGCTATTTTATTGGGACAATTTTATTATTATTTAAACCCCGTTCGTTCGTTGCTTAAATAAAATATAAGAATAATTTTTTCTGTGTAGGTACGTATTTGAACTTTTGCTTTGTGTAGTTATTTGCTAAAATATTATTTTACACTCAAAAAATTATTAAGGTAAAATCAACTTGAAATCTATTTAAAATAACTGGATATTTATTTAAAAACCGTCCAACAAGATATTCATTAAAATTAATAAAATATTTCATTTAAATTCAGACATCAAAAAATTAACTTACGTATTCGTCTAAAATTATAAAGATTTTTTGTCATTTACAGCAAAGCACAATGTATCAGAAAAAAATAACAAAGTTAAATATTACTAAAAAATAACTGTAAAAATTAACTTCAACTGAAAATCAGTTTTTTTGTTTAGCTGAAGCTTTGAATAACTCTTCAAATCAGTTTAAAAAAATTTATTAAAATTTAACTGTTTTTTTTATTTAAAAATAACTTTACGGAATACTTCCTAAATAACTTCCAGTCAGTTACTGTAATAATTTTTTAGGTATAGTAGGTATAAATTTTATTCTCTGTACTGCTACTTAAGCATAGCGCTCCTGCTTTTTAAAATGGCTATAGTAAAAAAGACAGCAACAAAGCTGTATTGGCAGAACACATAAAAAACACCAATTATAATTGTAATACAAGATAGAAAAAATTTATGTTTGAATGTGTGTGATTAAAATTATCCACCATACTTCTCTAATAATTATTCCAGTATCACACAAAGATCGTACGTACATATGTATGTATGTAAGATTGTTTATTGATATGAAGTCAAGTAAATAAAGAAGGAATGATTGATTGTTTTGATGAGAGTGAGCAGAGTTTTTCTTTTATGGATTAGATTAGGCAATGAGTGTTTGTTATCTCTTTTTCACAAGGAATGATTAGTTGTTTCTTATTTTATGAATGTTTGTTGTAAAAAAGGATGGCGTCTTTAATCAGAAATGGGTATAAAAAATTTAAATATGTATGTATGTATGTATGTACATAAATGCTCGTTTTTCAAGTATACATACGTACATACGTTTTTTTATATTTGAATATGTTTTTGTTCAAACCAAGGTGTTACATGTTGATATATTAAAAGGGTTTCAGTATTTTAAATCTTAACTGATTGATTAAGCCTTAAAAAAGATTGTAAAAGATAACGTTTAGCGTAAAGGATTTTGTTTACAGTTAGATACATATCGAGCCTTTGGTGCAATACCGTAGTAACTCAAAATTTGAATTTTTTCAGCTGGGTATGCAGAAATTATCTTTGGAGAAATATCTAACTAAAGAAAAAAAGATTATGATTCCACCTCTAACTATTCAGATTCTACAGCTAAAAATGTCTTTATTGCCTCTAGGTATTTCCAACAATATTTATTTGAAATAATGAAATATTTCCTTTATGACAAGAAATTTACTAACAGAAAGCAATTTACGAAAAAAGTATAAAGCAATATTATTTTTTGCTACGTTTTAGGCACAGAAACACAACTGCAAAATTTGATTTCTTTTTTACTTGTTCGTATTATTTCATATTACAACTTTGTTAGAAAAAAAATAGTTAAAAGTTTATTTGCTATAATGATATAGGTATTTCGAATTAATTTTTAAGTTTGTCATGGGTTTTGTGACAATAACGATACATCATTGATAGGTTGATACAAAGTACTTAAATATAAATAAATATTTTATATTCTTAATCATTTTTGGCATTTTTTTATTTAAAAACATTCATTTTTATTTAAAAACTTGTAAAAAAATAACTTTAGTAAACGAAAATACTATCAAAAAGATGGTTCAAAACTTCAAATGCATTTTTCTCAGTTTACGATTTTTCGGATTACTACGGTATTGCACCAAAGGCTCGATATGTACTTATTTGTGTTGTGAGAAATTGATAAAGTTCAAAAGATAAAACAAATACTGCAACGTGGTCTGTAAGAGTACCTATAAATGTACTTGCAGAATAATATTCGAAAACAGTGTTATCTATAAAAGAAGATATTATTTTCAATTTTGAAAGGTAACAATCAATTAACAAAAAAAAACAAGTAAGAAAGTTGTCGGCCAAGCACAACTACTTATAATGCCCTACGCCATAACTGTTTTTGAGTTAAGTACCAACGTACCCATGCCTAAAACGTACGCAGGCTATGGTAACGTTAAATGAAGTTAACATAATTATTGGGTAAACGCCTACTATGGGGGGAGGTGTAGTCTAATACCAATCATCCAGTCTTATGTAATAGAAAAAGGTTGTCGAGTGGTAGGTACCTGGGTCCCATACTGATTAAAACGGATCATAAAGGGGGCATAAAATTATGCACATACCTACTACATATGTATGTAAAAATTTTTTTATTAAGAATATGTGAGGTACCGCCAGAGTTGGGCAAAATACATGCTTTGCTGTATTTGAAATACAAAATACAAAATACTTCTTCCGCTTGTATTTCAAATACAAAATACCAAATACTTTCAAGTCGAGTATTTGAAATACAAAATACAAAATACAAATTTGGTTTATATTAGCTTTTATGTTTGCATTTTATTTTTGTATACTCAACTTAAAGTGTGTTGCATACTTTCAAAAACGAGGGTAACGCTTTTAAACTACAAAATGTCTCTGCAAAATTACTGCTTTTTATAAGGATTCTTTAACAACCATAACACAAAAAAAACTGAGTTGTAGAATCAGTAACAAATTTCAGAGAATCAGTAAATATTTTGTCTGGCTGAGGACCTACAACGAAAGTTGTAAATTTAGACAAACAATTTTGCAAGAATTTTAGTTTCTGTTAAAAAATTTTGCTGAGTTGGTTAAATATTTTATTTGTCTAGGCGAAAATTTTGTTTGATTTAAAAATCAAATAAAAATATTATTAGAGACTATTAAATAAATTGACTGAAAAAATAAATTATTTTGAACAAGAATTTGTTTGAAAAATTTTTTTTGTAGTTTTTTGTGTGTAACTGCTATTTTATTGGGACAATTTTATTATTATTTAAGCCCCGTTTTGATTTTTAGTAAGTTCGTTGTTTAAATAAAATATAAGAATAATTTTTTCTGTGTAGGTACGTATTTGAACTTTTGCTTTGTGTAGTTATTTGCTAAAATATTGTTTTACACTCAAAAAATTATTAAGGTAAAATCAACTTGAAATCTATTTAAAATAACTGGATATTTATTTAAAAACCGTCCAACAAAATATTTCATTTAAATTCAGACATCAAAAAATTAACTTACGTATTCGTCTAAAATTAACAAGATTTTTTGTCATTTACAGCAAAGCATAATGTATCAGAAAAAAATAACAAAGTTAAATAATACTAAAAAATAACTGTAAAAATTAACTTCAACTGAAAATCAGTTTTTTTGTTTATTTGAGGCTTTGCATAACCCTTCAAATCAGTTAAAAAAAATTTATTAAAATTTAACTGTTTTTTTTTTATTTGAAAATAACTTTACGGAATACTTCCTAAATAACTTACAGTCAGTTACTGTAATAATTTTTTAGGTATAGTAGGTATAAATTTTATTCTCTGTACTGCTACTTAAGCATAGCGCTCCTGCTTTTTAAAATGGCTATAGTAAAAAAGACAACAACAAAGCTGTATTGGCACAACACAAAAAAAACACCAATTATAACTGTAATACAAGATAGAAAAAATTTATGTTTGAATGTGTGTGTAATTAAAATTATCCACCATACTTCTCTAATAATTATTCCAGTATCACACAAAGATGGTACGTACATATGTATGTATGTAAGATTGTTTATTGATATGAAGTCATGTAAATAAAGAAGGAATGATTGATTGTTTTGATGAGAGTGAGCAGAGTTTTTCTTTTATGGATTAGATTTAGTCAATGAGTGTTTGTTATCTCTTTTTCACAAGGAATGATTAGTTGTTTCTTATTTTATGAATGTTTGTTGTAAAAAAGGATGGCGTCTTTAATCAGAAATGGGTATAAAAAATTTAAATATGTATGTATGTATGTATGTACATAAATGCTCGTTTTTCAAGTATACATGCGTACATACGTTTTTTTATATTTGAATATGTTTTTGTTCAAACCAAGGTGTTACATGTTGATATATTAATAGGATTTCAGTATTTTAAATCTTAACTGTTTGATTAAGCCTTAAAAAAGATTGTAAAAGATAACGTTTAGCGTAAAGGATTTTGTTTACAGTTAGATACATATCGAGCCTTTGGTGCAATACCGTAGCAACTCAAAATTTGAATTTTTTGAGCTGGGTATGCAGAAATTATCTTTGGAGAAATATCTATCTAAAGAAAAAAAGATTATGATTCCACCTCTAACTGTTCAGATTCTACAGCTAAAAATGTCTTTATTGCCTCTAGGTATTTCCAACAATATTTATTTGAAACTAGCTGACCCGGTGAACTTCGTACCACCTACCAATTATTGAATATATGGATTTTTTAAAAAGAGTTCAAAGTTTATGTAGTCAAATAGTTCATTGAAATATATTTATAAAGAAAACAAAAATTCAAAAAGATTACAAAAATAAGGCGTTTCAGGTAAAAGCTGTTAAGAAAGCAATGTATTTTCGTGCATGGGTTATGTTTAGGTTAATTCCCTTCAGTGCAGTACCTTGTGATATAAGAAACTTTTCGTTTTGTTATTAGGCGCAAGTACAAATAAAGCAGATGGTTTGCTCACACGTGAACATGCAACGTATATTTGGCCATGAGAAAAACATGTATTTTCTAAATTAAGACCACAAATACTCAAGGATTGTCCTTGTGATTTGTTAATCGTCATTGCAAATGCAAGACGAATAGGAAATTTAATTCGCTTGAACTCAAAAGGCATATCGGTTGGTATCATCGGAATTATCGGTATGAGAACTTCTTCCCCTTTGAATTTTCCTCTAAGTATAATTGCGTGAATAACATGAAATATAAGTTTTGTTATTACCAAACGCGTTCCATTGCAAAGTTTTGGTTGGTTTAAATTTCAAAGCACGATAACTACCGAGCCAACCTTCAGTTGTAAGTTGTGCGGGGGTAAGCCAGGCACATCCAAGGAGTTAAGAACTTCAGTTGGCTAGTTTGTGGCTTCATCTTCGTTTGTTACACAATCAAAAGACTTAAAAGAATGCAGAGTACCAACGATTTGATTCTGAACTATTTACAAAGTTTAAATCATCAACATCTATATTTTTCCCGTTAGCAATTATGTTGGAAAATACTTTCCAACTCTTTTTTTGACGATACAAAATTACAAAAATTTTGAGGAAACGAAATCAATCCGTTTGATTCGTCGACAGGAATACGGCCATTACCGATAGTCAACAATTGGTTGGAGAAATCTTGAGGTGATATACCGTTGAGAAATGTAACTTTCATGTTTTCTGTCATCTGCAGTATCTTTGGAAAACGCCACAGACTTGAGGATTTAACGCAAGCATTTTTTTGATCAGCCGCCGTCGATCTTGGAATGACTGGCAGACAGTAAAATCATTGCACCTCCAAAACATCTTGGGTCACTGCGCAGATAATGATTTTACACGCTACTAAAACTTTGGACATGACGAAGTTTTTTCGCAATGTTACATATTGGTTGCTCTATATTTTGAAGGTTTAATGGCAATTTAAACGCTGAGTGAGCTGTGCGGCATCCTTCTTACAATGTGGCCGCTATTCCAGATGAAGCTTCGGCTGCAGCAATGTTGGATCTCGCACGAACAGTGGCTAAAATCAATGACATGACGAATGTCTTCCCAGTTCCACCGGGGGCATCCAAGAATAGAAAACACCGTTTCCATCATCAATTGCCTTCAATATTATATCATAGACTTCTTTCTATTGGAGGTTTAAGAGGGAAACATTAATTTGAACTAATTGGTTCAACTCATGTCGATCGTATTCCCGTTCACGCTTCAATTGTCGATTTAGTAGCTCATTCAATTCATGTTCTGGTGCTGGCAGTCCTAATCTGACTAACAAACTGCCGCAAATAAGGTAACACATGTCTTCAATTAAGAGCAAGTCCCGGTTATGCATCTTCGCATTGACTTCAAGATTTGGATTTCTCGAGCAGACACGATATTGATGTAAAATGTCTTTTGACATATTGTCCTTGTATTTGTTCCACAGGTCACTTGGATTTGACGGGAAGCATGTCAAAATGATAATATCAAGTAATGTTCGTATCTGGCGTATCCCAATGAGTATCGTTTTCAAACAAATTGAGTTCTTGACACGCAGCACGAAATGTTAGGCAGACTATACCATAAACAGTACGAAATGCTGCAAATGATGTTGGACCACGAACATTCACCAGCAACAACCGCAATAAAAACATTCTTCAGATGAACTGTATAAATGCAACCGAAAGCATCACCTAAACGCACATCCGGATGCCCAGGAACCATATTGCCTTTCTTTTGACGTTAAAATTTTTTTGAAGAAGCGTTCCAAGTGTAATACCGTGGCATCTCCGAGTAAAGTAAAGTTTGTGCAAACGGATCGCTTTGACAAACAGCAAAGAAACTTGTCAATGTTGCCGCTGTAGGTATTTCAGCACGTTGAACAACATTTGTCGCAGTGAAATATACTCGTTGGCCATTCTCGAGATGCACTGCTAAATGTGCAACAGTGGGATGAATAGGAAATGAGCAATACGCCACGCCGCCTCATTTCAGTTCACATATCGCCCAACTTGATAACCTGTAATTTTGTCGTTGCCATTGGAGGTTTGGATGCTAAAAACAGCCATATCGCTGCTTTTCGTGACATATTTGCAGATGTACTTGATCGACTTCACTGAATTAAAATATTCAACATTTCAATGTGTCTTAAATGATTTGGAAAGAAATGGCGAATATGGCACAGTCCAACTGTTGTCAATCACAAAATCGTTTCCTTCTACTTTCTTTGTAATAGTTTGACCGTTGTCATTGGGCCATCAACGCCGATACAGTGGATAACCGTCATGGCCAGTGATAGTTTCCGCCGTCAATTTTCGTGGATAATGTTTGGAACACTTGCCGTTGACCATGCACGGAGATTGGGGGTTGATGGTGCCACACGGTCCATGAATAATATTTGTAGTTACAACATCATGTAGTTCTAGATCTGTATCGGGATCAGGAATCTCGGCACTTATAATATAATCTATCTGGTCTGGTCGAACTTTTTCGACTTACCAAATAAGAATGTGTGTATGCGGCAAGCCTCGTTTCTGCCATTTTATTGAATACATCCAGCATCGAGTATCTCCGAACACGTATTGCTTAACAATATATATAATTAGCAAACGAATTTTTACCTAAACACACACAATTCACGAAACATTATCCTTAATAGCATGTCAATAACGTTATAAACATGTTTTTTTTTGTTTCTTTGATAATTACTGAAAATTACTGATAAATCGTGAATAGAAAAGCTGTAGCCAATCGCATCTTTCATGATGGGAAGCTATTACCAAGAAAAACTTCACAAACAGTTCAGTTTATAATGGCTTCATTATTTTGTAGCCCTTGTAAATATTTTTTTTATTTTTTTAAATGTTTGTTGTGATTACAAAACAATGTATAGAAAAAAATTGCGCTAATGACTTGTTAACTGAAAGACTTGAAATATGTATTGGTTAATTTTGTAGCTTCTGAGCTAAAAAAAGAAAGAATTATAATATAATTTACGCTGGACAGGTTTCAAAGTTATGAATGCTTTTTTAGTACTTTTTTTGAAATATTAGACCACCAGAGGCGAGACGGGGTAAAAAACCTTATTCTGAAACTATTTATATCCATTTTGTACCTTCGGAACCGAAAAAGATAAAAAGGGGCTCAAATTATATATTGTTATTGCGTTCGACAGTTCTCGAAAAAATATGTATATAACATTTTGATAATTTTGATCCTAAGTGGTAAAAGGGGAAAACATTTTATTGGTAATTTTTAGGTTATTTCTGTTTCTTTTAAACTAATAATTTAAATTGTGTTCAACTGGTTTAAGAAAAATATGAACACGTTTTTTGAAGTTTTTTTACAGTTATTGGGAGGTGCCATGCCCATTATTTTCTTTTCTCCTAAGTATATTAGCAAACATAAACATCCATAGACAATTTTGAGACTCCAGCTATAAGATTTATTGAAGTACATGTAAAAAAAAAACAATGGTATGGGAGGTGCCACACTAAAAAATTTGGAGACCTTAGCTGTCACAGTTAATGATATACACATATAAATATTTCCATGCTATTATAGGTTCCACACCCATAGTTCACTTCCTGCCTTTACTCATCTTAGTTATGCATATTAGCATAATAAATATCCATACTAAATTTGGAGATTTCAGCTGTTACATTTATTGACATATATATGTAAAAGATTTTTTTCTTGTAAAGGAGGAGCCACGGCTATTATTATCTTCACGCCCAAACTCAGCTTAATTGTAAACATTAACATTATAAACACCTACACAAAATTTGGAGACTTTAACCCATACACAGCTGAATTATGCATATTACCATTATAAACATCTTTACAAAGTTTTGAGAGTTCAACTGTTACAGTTATTGAGATATATAAAAAAACCTATTTTTGTTGCATGGGAGATGCAACGCCCATTTCTTTTTTCCCGCCCATACAGAGCACAATTATGCATATTAGCTCTATAAACATCCGCACGAAGTTTGGAGACTTCAGCTATTACAGTTGTTGAGATATATTCAAAAAACTATTTTCGTTGTATGGAAAGTGCCACCCCCATTTATTTCTTTTCGCCTATAAAAAGCTCAATTATGCATATTAGCACTATAAACATCCGTACGAAGTTTGGGGACTTCAGCTATTACAGTTTTTAAGATATATACAAAAAACTATATTTGTTGTATGGGAGGTGCTACGCCCATTTATTTCTTTCTGCCTATACAAAGCTCAATTATGCAAATTACCACTGTAAACATCCGTACGAAGTTTAGAGACTTTAGCTATTACAGTTATTGATAGACATATACACAAAAAACCATTTTCGTTGTATGGGAGGTGCCACGCCCATTTATTTCTTTCCGCCCATACAAAGCTCAGCTATGCATATTAGGACTATAAACATCCGTACGAAGTTTGGAGATTTCAGCTATTACAGTTGTTGAGATATATACAAAAAACTATTGTTGTTGTATGGGAGGTGCTACGCCCATTTATTTCTTTCCGCCTATACAAAGCTCAATTATGCATATTACCACTGTAAACATCCGTACGAAGTTTAGAGACTTCAGCTATTACTGTTATTGATATATATACAAAAAACCATTTTCGTTGTATGGGAGGTGCCACGCCCATTTATTTCTTTCCGCCCATACAAAGCTCAGCTATGCATATTAGCACTATAAACATCCGTACGAAGTTTGGAGATTTCAGCTATTACAGTTGTTGAGATATATACAAAAAACCATTTTCGTTGTATGGGAGGTGCCACGCCCATTTATTTCTTTCCGCCCATACAAAGCTCAATTATGCATATTAGCACTATAAACATCCGTACGAAGTTTGGGGACTTCAGCTATTACAGTTGTTGAGATATATACAAAAAACTATTTTCGTTGTATGAAAGGTGCCACGCCCATTTATTTATTCCCGCCTATACAAAGCTCGATTATGCATATTAGCACTATAAACATCCGTAGGAAGTTTAGAGACTTCAGTTATTACAGTTATTGAGATATATACAAAAAACTTCTTTTGTTGTATGGGAGGTGCCACGCCTATTTATTTTTTCCCGCCCATACAAAGCTTAATTATGCATGTTAGTACTATAAACATCCGTACGAAATTTGGAGACTTCAGCTATTACAGTTATTGAGATATATACAAAAAACTATTTTCGTTGTATGGGAGGTGCCACGCCTATTTATTTTTTCCCGTCCATACAAAGCTTAATTATGCATGTTAGTACTTTCAACATCCGTAGGAAGTTTGGAGACTTCAGCTATTACAGTTATTGAGATATATACAAAAAACTATTTTCGTTGTATGGGAGGTGCCACGCCTATTTATTTTTTCCCGCCCATACAAAGCTTAGTTATGCATGTTAGTACTATAAACATCCGTACGAAGTTTGGAGACTTCAGCTATTACAGTTATTGAGATATATACAAAAAACTATTTTCTTTGTATGGGAGGTGCCACGCCTATTTATTTTTTCCCGCCCATACAAAGCTTAATTATGCATGTTAGTACTATAAACATCCGTACGAAGTTTGGAGACTTTAGCTATTACAGTTATTGAGAAATATACAAAAAACTATTTTTGTTGTATGGGAGGTGCCACGCCCATTTATTTGTTTTCGCCCATAATCAACTCAATTATGCACATCAGTAAATAACTTCCCTATACCAAATTTTGAGACTTCAGCTATAATAGGTATTGAGGTATGTGAAAAAAACTGTTCAATTTGTATGGGAGGTGCCACGCCCAGTCGGAATTTCCAAAAAATGATAAGCCTAAAACGCATTCCCAGATATCGGGTATGCCTTTTTTTCAAGTTTCATTTAAATCGGTCCAGCCGTTTTCGAGTTATAAGCGGTGTCACTAACAAAAAAAAAATTGTTCTTTTATATATAAGATAATGAAATATTTCCTTTATGACAAGAAATTTACTAACAGAAAGCAATTTACGAAAAAAGTATAAAGCAATATTATTTTTTGCTATGTTTTAGGCACAGAAACACAACTGCATAATTTGATTTCTTTTTTACTTGTTCGTATTATTTCATATTACAACTTTGTTAGAAAAAAAATAGTTAAAAGTTTATTTGCTATAACGATATATTTCGAATTAATTTTTAAGTTTGTCATGGGGTTTGTGACAATAACGATACATCATTGATAGGTTGATACAAAGTACTTAAATATAAATAAATATTTCATATTCTTAATAATTTTTGGCACTTTTTTATTTAAAAACATTCCTTTTTAATTAAAAAATTGTAAAAAAATAACTTTAGTAAACGAAAATACTATCAAAAAGATGGTTCAAAACTTCAAATGCATTTTTCTCAGTTTACGATTTTTCGGATTACTACGGTATTGCACCAAAGGCTCGATATGTACTTATTTGTGTTGTGAGAAATTGATAAAGTTCAAAAGATAAAACAAATACTGCAACGTGGCCTGTAAGAGTACCTATAAATGTACTTGCAGAATAATATTCGAAAACAGTGTTATCAAAAGAAGATATTATTTTCAATTTTGAAAGGTAACAATCAATTAACAAAAAAAAACAAGTAAGAAAGTTGTCGGCCAAACACAACTACTTATAATGCCCTACGCCATAACTGTTTTTGAGTTAAGTACCAACGTACCCATGCCTAAAATGTACGCAGGCTATGGTAACGTTAAATGAAGTTAACATAATTATCGGGTAAACGCCTACTATGGGGGGAGGTGTAGTCTAATACCAATCATCCAGTCTTATGTAATAGAAAAAGGTTTTCGAGTGGTAGGTACCTGGGTCCCATACTGATTAAAACGGATCATAAAGGGGGTTTATTTATTAACTGGTTGCCTATGAATTCGTGCAAAACATAATCTGATAAAATATACGATCTGTACTTTGAACACAAGATTCCCAGCCAGGCGGATCGTCCGAAAAGCTTTAATATACTCGGAAAGTGATTCTGAATCGATCGCTAAAATTGAAGTTCGTTCTCAAAATATTTTTTTGGGCGTTGCAAACACCAACACACACAAAAATACCTACTCCCTATGTGGTGTCGGTTAAAAATTAGTATTTATATGATTATAAATTACAAAACATTTACAAAAAAAGGGTCACCTTCACAAAGCCAAGAGTACACAAACATACTTATGTTAAACAGGTGTTCTAATAGAGAAACGAAAGGCTTCCTTCATAAAACTTTAATGAGATTTTGCGAACTTTCATTTCCTGACGTTAGGAAGGCAGTTAGTTTTCAAAAGAAACAATTTTTTCGAAACCTCCTCTTACCGGGGTAGAGGGAATTTTTGTTTTCTTTGTTGTAAGACAATATGACCTGATATAAATAGGGGAGAACTGAGGAGGCAAAATCCTCCCTATGGGGTTTTGCTTTCACAGCTGTTTTTGGCCATAGAAATGATTTCTTTTTTAAAATTAAATCTCTATACAATTTTTTCATAAGGATGGTTTTTTGATATTGAATAATTGGTATCTATATATCACCTCTACTGATGTACATGTGAATATACTTTTTAACGCCACAAAGAGTGCTGCTATTTAAAATTGATAACATGTTTTGAAAACTCATGCCACTCGGATGGTGTCGGAAAATTTGTAATTGAATTATTAGAAATTAAAAACTAATTTCTTTAAAATAAAAAATCTTTAATATTACAAAACTTATGGCAAAAAAAAAATTTGTTTTTTCATAGTTTGCGCAACAGAAATCTTGTAGTTACATACATACATATTCTAAATAAAGATTAACCAAAACCAGCAAATACTTTTTGGCAACTGGAGCACAAAATATTTTCTATAAATTTTTCTCACGCACGCAATTGTTGTTCTCCCTTGCTTGACAACAAGAACATATTCACAAAAACATGGAATATGAGACACACAAATATATAAATATATAAAGGAAAACGTGTTAAAATAATTGTTTAATGATAAAACGTTTTATTTAGTGACGAAAAAACAAAACAAACTAAAATGACTCAACATATTGATTCTTAGTCAAACACTTAAAAAGCCATTAACTAGATTCTGTTTTTTTTTTGCTCCAACGCCGGCTACTATTTCCCATTCCATTGTAAAAAGATTTAATAGAGAAAATTGGCAGGAATCTTGCAAACACGATAACCACAAAAAAATCAACAGCATATTTAAAATATTATACAATTAAAAAAGAAGACGTTTTTTACAAATGTCTACTATATCGCACGCCTAATTCAAAAGTGACTCAACGCAAAATTTTAAATTTTCGGGGTTATATGCAAAAGCTATGTACAAGTTATGATTATTTTTATATTTTTGTTGAACTTATGGTTTTAAGACAAATTTATGCTTTTTATTTTAGCTTAAATTCATTATTTAATTTAGTTTTATTAGAAGAAGTTAATATTTTTAGTCAATGTTGGAAAAAGCTTTAATTGAATAACCAAGTTTTTCTACCGACACTAGAGCGAAGTAGAATGCATTTTCGAAACCAGCTACGTACTTTCATAATCACTACATCAGTACTTTTTGAACGGTTTTTGGGTGTAAACATCACCTATTTAACTTAAATTAAATTTCGTCCTAAATTACAAAATATTAACTTTTAATGAAAAGAAATGAAATAATAAGCTTAAGCCAGAATAAAGCAATATTGTTAATAAATAAATAAAACAACCTTTTTAGATCATAATATGTATGAATGTTCTACAATATGGATCGAAGTTTTTGTTTTTAATTGTTTTTATTTGGTCAGAAACAGTTTTATTTTACGATATCTAAAACTATAAAATTTTGAGTTAAGTTACTTTCGAACTAGGTGTGTGATATGCGGGTTTTAAGTTCAAAGTGATGTTTATTTAGCTAGTTTTGTTGATAATAAGGCTTTTTTACATTTTTATTCTAAAGACAGCTTAAGATTGATTATATAAATGTTAGCTTTGTAAGCAAAACATATGTTTTAATATGCATTTTGAAGAAATTGCATTAACGCTTTTGAACTAATTTTTTTATTCATAGTTTTGGAGTCACGTGTTATATACACCCCTTCGAAAACTGTGAAACTATTTTCTGTTTGATATCAATTAGCAACACTTGCTGGGTATTTAACTCCCTCTTACTGCACTCGCAATTTATCTCTGCTGCATAGACCTAAAGTAACCAAGTATGCGTGTTTTTACGCATTTTTGGTTACATTTTCTTGAATGTTTCAAGATTCCTATAAAGCGATCGTGATGTTATTTTTCTTTTTTACTACTTTTAATTTTTCATTTGTTTTTGCCTTGCATCTGATGACGTATTTATTTAAGACTTTTTATCTTTGGTTTAATTCTAGCAGTGAGTTTGAAAAAATCTTACACAAATCAAATTGTGATCGTGTTCAATGGAGTTGCATTTTTTATTTCAAGTTTATTATTTTGGACCATATTGTAGGTACCCTGACGCTCTCTGTTGTTGCAGTTTGGTTGCTTGATTGTGCTCATGTGTCAATCAATGTTCCGTGATGAAGTTACAATATCTTTGAATATTTGTTTAATTCTGTTCTACTGCTGCAATGGTCGTGGTGGGCGCTGCAGACGGGAGTGTGGACAAAACAGACAGAAAACAATAACAACAAAACATGAGTTGCGAAAATATTTAATAATGCTATTGGTGCTAAAGCAAAAGCTTTACTAAATATGAAACTTGAATTGTCGAGTTTTTTTTTGCAAAATGTATGAATTCATTTGTGGGTCCAATTTATGGCAATGGCTTGATAGTGATATGAGTGAGTTTTTTTTAATAATTTGGGGAATAAAACGTTTCGAAGCTAAAAGTTTTAAGCTTAAGAAAATTGTACTTACTGCCAGCACTAAATTATAAATAACAAATAAGAAAGCTACAGCCGGTCAATCCCGACCATATTATACCCTTTGATACTATGTATTTAGTAGTGGGTTAAACATGAACGCCTGATAGGCACGGCCAAAATTAAATCAATCTTTATAAAATTTGGTAGTAATTTCTCATGCTTTTAAAGGAACATTGAGAATTAATAACAGTTTTTATTAAAAAAAATGCGCATATTTCGATAGCCTTGTTAATTTGCAATTATTGCGGTAAAATATGATTTCTGGATCTTGATTAACTATAAATTGGTTATAATCATGGACCATAATTATTAAGTCAAAAAATTTATCTCAAACAACAATGTTTTTTTTTCATTTCTATAATTTTTGTTAAAAAATAATTATTATTATATAATTTTAATTTTTTTGGCTGAAATAATTATGTTTTATTTTTTTTACAATTATGATAACAGTAATGATTATTATTTTCATTTTTACATTAATTGCAAATAAAACAATTATGTTTGCTAAAAAAATAAGAATCAAAAATTTTAAATTTTTTGACAATAATTAATTACTTTTTTAAAAAAACTTAAAAATTTTTAATTAAAAAAGCACTTAGTTTAAAAAAAAATCTAGTTTCAAAATCATGAAGATGGTGTAATTTACTTGTCTTTCCGATCTTTTTTTGTACATGCTTAAATGCAAATTCGAAAAAAAAACTATTATTTACAGTCCCTGGATTCGATTTACCATTGGGTTGCATAAGTTGATATATATGCACAATACAGTGATGCCAACAATTCAGAGGCAAAAAGAGCCAACCGAGAAGTCAAAAAGAGCTAATAGGAGCTAAACTTAAAAATTGAAGATTTTTCCGTTTTGAATTTATGAATGTATTTATTAAATAAAATTATTTTACAGCAGCAATTAATACAAATCTTTTTTAACAATATGACCATACGCATTTACATATAAATAAGTTAAGTTAAAAAAGAACAATCATTTTCAAAAAGTGTAACATTTTCTTCTACCGGCCATAGATTTGTTTTATATGGATACAATAATATTTTTAAAACAAACAATGATGCACTTCGTTCAAAAATTAAAATTTTTTAAGCAATTTAACAGCTTTTCAAATTCTTTAAAATCATCTTCAAAATCTTTTGTAACACATAAAGTATTTTCTAAATCCTGCAAAAAAACATTTCTTACGCTAAATGCTGAAATTTATTTTAACATCTTAAAATTTGTTGGAAGCTTTGCCCTAATTTCATAAATGAGAGTTTTTATGAATTGTATTTAATAACGTTTAACGATATGTTTATCTGATTCAGTTATATTAGAATCTTCGCATGCTTTCTCAAAGTTATATCCTAGATAACAGTTGTTATTTATTTAAGCTTCAAATTCTGCAGCTATATAATCGAAGTCATCTGTCGGTATAATAATTTTATTTGTCAGGCTTTGTATTAAATGAAATAAATCAGTGAATAGTTTTGTATGTTCCGTAAATGCCACAAAGAAAAAATAATAGAGTAAAAACGGAAAAATTTACCATGAAATGCAAAAAGTGCCAAGCGTGTCGTTTCCACAGTTGAAAAGAGCTTTGTTATCCCCTTTTCTTAAAAGAGTTAATGGGAAATTTTTCGAGTTAGAAGCAATTAAAAAGAGCTAAATCTAGCTCAAAAATAGCTAAGTTGGCAACGCTGGCTAAAAATGCTTATAAGCTTATAAGCTACGTCTTATCTATTGCAGAATAACTTAGCTATACTAAGTTTAGGATACGACCTGCATATCGATTACAAAACACATGTGAATCCCGTCAGACGGACACATATGTTTTAGTCAATTTAGGAAGTGTGTTGGAATCGATCGGCTTTAAGGGTTTATAAGTACAAACACACCAACGTACTGGGGGCTTAAAAACAAATAAATATTTTAACCGAATATATAAGTTTTGTATAAATATCAGAAAATAAAAGCAAATAAGTGATTTGAGAATCCTTAGCAGTTTTTTAAAAAAAATGTATGTTTTGCGATTTAAGGAAAAAGCTAATAAAGCCCGCTTACACATTAACGCATAAATATTTAATCACATTAATTAGATAAAGGCTCACTAAAACACTTGGCAATTAAAATCGTTGTTCATTATGCGATTAAAATCATTAATTATACCAATTAAAAACCAAATAATATTGTTTGTTTGTGATAAGTTTTTTTTAATTTGACTACAAGGGTTTGTTTTTGCGGCCAACCTCTTACTCTTGGTCACTGTCTTTCTGCTTACTAATCGATCATTACAATGATATCGATAATGAATCGGGAAGTTTTTAAACTCATTCTGACTGTGATTGTTGTTATGTGACAATTAGATTTATTATCAGTAAATGCTGCTTAGCTGATTCACTGTCAAAGATAAGATATTTTGATGTGATTTCGATGTTCATATGTTTTTTTTATTTAAAATGCATTTTGCTAAAAGAAAAAGCAAAAACTGATTGAAGATCGAACTCGTAAATGTGATTTGCTCATTGTCTCTGCACAATTCACTGGTTTGTTTCAATTTTATTCAGTTTTTAGTTTAACTGTCTAAATGTCTGTTACTTGTCTTAAAATTTTTGGTTTCTTATTTAAGTTTATTTTCTGTGACTTTTTTTTTTTTTGTTTTAGTTACCTGTTACCTTTCATATGATCGCTTGTATTGTTTTCATAACTTTACTTATGCACGCGTTAAAAAATGTTTAGCCAAGTTAAATATACTTTAATATACTACAAGATGTATGTATATGTATACCAATGCATTTTAAATGACTCTTACTACATGTTGCAAGATATTCCCAATGGTAATAATATTACATTGTACGTTTGCCTTTAAAATCCACCCAACAATCTTTAAGATGCACGTCTTGATTTAAAAGAAAGGAAAAAAAGGAAAATTTAAATGAATACAAAAACAGCCAGTCAACAGACAACAGCTTAAAGTATACAGACAAAAAGCTCAAGCAGAAGTGAAAAAATATCTTAACTTTGTAGTTGTTCCTCCCCTGACGCAATCATTTAGTAAAGCTTAACTTAAAAATGTTTACTTTTTGTAGCTAAAGAAAATTCACACATTTTGTGTGTGTATGTGTGTGCAAAAGAATCGAAATGGGTTTGGATAATAACTCGTCTAGATCAACAACAGCTCCAAACAGCCAGCCAGTCCATGACTGTCCTACTAGTCCGTATGAATACCACTCCATACTTCTTATGGTACTCGTTTGCTATTAATGCTAAAGTATATTAACTGTCAAACTTTGACAGCGCATACTGATTGTGTGAAATGGTGTTGAACTTTTAAACAGGTGCAAGCAGAGAACGTTTGCCATTCTCCCATACATACACTTTGTCTTCCAAATCTACTTTAGTTTCAGCTTATTTATCAAACTGCAAACGCTTTCTTAACCCTCCAAAGAACCTTATTTTAATTGGAAAACGGGTTTTTATTGAAATATTATCATAAAATTTTAGCAAATATCTACCCAAAAGTAAACTGATAAATAATATTTACTCTTTGGTCTAACAGCATTAGGTTTTCCAAAAGCTAGCTTTTTCCATAATTTTTCTTTATTCTTTTCTTAAAACTTACTTGTGGTCACTTAAGGTTTAATATTTTGATTTATTTTGTACCTTTTTTGTGCGCTAAAACACTTGCTGCTGTAGTCTGTCATTTGTGGCAGTTTTCAATACTGTTTATGGTTACAATAACAGTTTTTTGCTTAAAATCTTTAAATGTTGTTGAAATGTGTCCTTTTTGTCAGTTTTATTTGTGCTGTTTGTGCCACAATTATTATTGAGCCTTGGTGTCATTTACTATTTATAATTTAATACAATTATCAAATAAAAGTCATGTAGATTTATTCTACAACTATTACAATAAAAAATCTTTTTTAAGTTAAATATATTTCCCGCAGTTTCCGCAGGTGATTGATTATATTTACCATTTTTAAATGTTAATTTTGAAACCGTTTGCCAATTATAGATTGTTAAATGTCTCAGAAATAGAAATGGAAAAGGATTTATTTTACTTTGAGCATATGTGCAATTTTTTTTATAAAAATTTATTAGAATCAAAATAGCCAGGAAGAGGAATAAATATTGATTTTCGAATTTTTAGCAGAAAAAGGAGGCAAAAGGAAACATCAAAAAGTCAAGTAAAGTACGCAATTCAGAATGTATTTAACTAGAACTTTTTTTTTTCATATATTTTATTATTGAATCTTCGCTTAAGCGAACTAACAATAAGTACCAGACTAAAATTTAAGTTCTCATAACAAAGTAAATTAATTTAAACAGTTTCATCTAAGAGCAATAGTATCCCTTTTTTTAGGCGGGTGTGCCCACTATATTGCAGGATGCTTCGAGCGAGCGGATTTGGATGCGTTTCCAGCTTGTTTAAATACTTGTCCACATAGTTCAGGACTTCGCATTTTACTAGTGGAACTTCTAGATCCTTGTGGAGGTTGCTGTTTTTAATACACCAAGGAGCACCAGTTATCATTCTCTGAATTTTGTTTTGACGACGTTGTATTTTTTCTATGTTAGAGGAGGAAGCAATGCCCCATAATTGTATACCGTAGCACCAAACTAGAACTTTTGAAAATCAAAAGTTTTTTAAAACTTTTAATTCTTCGTTATTTCTCACAATATATATTTTTTGTTTTTATTTCAGAAATATTTGTACTATTAATGGTTTCTATATATACGTATATTAAATTGATATTTGTTTCTCTCAAATAATAAAAAATAATTATTACTTCTGGCGGAAAAAGAATTGATTAATTCAAAAAAATTTTATTTCAAGAAATTAATTTTTTTCTGGCACAGTTATTTCGGCCCCTGAAAAAAAATACACCAATACCTCACTTTGTGTCGTGACTACGTTCCCAAAAAACACGATGCAAACTGAATTATCATTTTCTATTGCAAACCATGGAAAGATAGAAGATATGTTTCAGGGTTACGAAAACAATACTTTTTAAAAAGAAAATTTAAAGTAAACATCAAAAACAATATAAAACTTTATTACATATAATATTTAAGTTATTTCAAAAAGTACCAATAACTTTAAAATTTCCGCCCGAAACAAGCAATTTATGCTTTAACTACCTGGAATATTGCTTTATATACAAAAAATTTGGCATATTTTTAGGGCTTATGCGACAGTTTTTAATGGAATCCTATAATAGTTAGTCCATGGTTTTCCATTGGCCATGTACGGCCGTGTTCTGCAAATAAAATTAAATCGCATAAAATGCGAATAAATATTAGCATATGCGCAAGTCTCTAAGCTGAACGTACCTCTTGTAGTAGGCGTTTACCCAAAAATCAAATTAACCCGTTCACGAAAGTTAGCATTTTGTGTGGGTGATGTAGGGTATAATGTGGTCGAGATTAACCGATTATAGTCTTTTTAAACTCATTTGTCAGATTTATATTGAGGATTAATTTTTTAAACATGCAGATTTCATGCTTAAGAAATATCATTTATTAAATAAAAACAAATATTTTTCTCGATTTGTATTTGCGTAGCCAAAACTAGAAAGAAGTTAAAGAAGCCTACTCAAAATATGTCGCCTTTGTTGTTTGGTAATGTGACAAATGAAGAACAGCAACAACAACAATGACAACAAAATAGTTGAAAGAAATTTTAATATTCTTGGCACCATGAAACAAAACTGACAAATATTTTGTTGCATGTTCTTAGTTTTTTCTTGTTTTAAACTTAATTCTGCATTCTTTTAGTTTTTGCTCTTCCACTTAAGGAATATTTTTGCTGTCAGTTTTTTATTTTGTTGTTGTTGTTACTATTTCTTTATCATATTTAAAGACTTAAATAATTCATTTATTTATATTAATTTGTTTCTTTTTAATGCCCTACACATAGCGAAAGGAGTTAATATCGTTTGTCATTCCGTTTGTAGTTTCTGGGTAAATAGAGAAGTCGGATTTACCATATCCGACTATGTTTCTGTTGAAATGAATCTTCCAGGTCAAATCCGAAGGACTACGTTTAAGTGTCAAACTATCAGCAATATTCCTAAGCAATATCGGGTCACTACTGGCCGAAATAAAATCAAAAACCATTTTCGTAATGACAAAATCCATGCGTTTGTCCCAAGATATGTATCCCTGTAAATATGTATATCAACGGTTGCCACCAAACTTGGCACACCTAATTTGAGGATTTTTTTTAATCTGGCGAGAGGAGAGGTTGCAGGTGGGAAACAGCTGCACACATGTTATACATTTTTTATAACACTACCTCCTAACAAACCAACCACTTTTTTTAATTTTTTATATCAAATACCTTGGAAACTGTTAAAGACCATAAAACCATAAAACATTTAGGAACCACATAGATGGATCAGATGACTGGTTATAAAAAAGGACAAATAAATTTTAAAAACAAACATCCTTACGGAAAAATTATATAGAAAAAAAATGTTAAAAAAAACATCTCTATGGCCAAAAACAACTGGGGAAGCGAGAACCGATAGGGGGGATTTTTCCACCTCAGTTCTCTTCTACTAAAGGGTATACTTTTATAAGATTCGAAACAGTCGAATATAGCGCTATTAATTGTTATTATGTGAGTGAACACGTTAGCGTATTCGTATGTAAGAGAACAACTATATCTTAAGTCTAGAAGATTTGCTTGTGCTTGTCTTACTGAAGGCTGACATTTCTCTGACAGGCCATGAACAATAACAACAACCAACAGAAAGTTGTGGAAAACACACTCTAGCTAAGAAAATCCAATAAGAAAAGAACAATGAAAGGAAATTTTTTTATTTTCAGCCACTGCCGCTGTATATTTATTTTTTCCAACTTTTTAGTTTTTACACTCAAAGAAAAATGTTTGCTTTTTTAGGTATTTAATATCCAAATAACAACCAAATTAACACTTGCAGTAACCTAATGCAAATCAGTTGACATTTTATTTATATTTTTATATGTATTTTCTGTTGGCTTAAATAATAGAAGGTTAATTGAAGTTCATGGTTGAGAACTTAATGTTTTAACATATTGTTCTGAAAAAAATCTTCAAAGGTAGGCGAAAGTAATAACTTTTGCCTGTTTAAAGCTTCAAATAATTTAATATTAAGAGCTTTCAAAGAAATAACCACTCTGAATGTAAAATAATTTTTTAAGAGATCTTTTAAACAACAAAATAAAATTATTGTTAACATGACATTACAACCACCTTTTCATATCGAAATATGTATAAGAAATTATAAATTTTTGCATCAATATTAAAGTATGTCTCTGCATACATATAATTATTTAAATAATATATACATATATGTACATAGTTTAAAATATGCAAAATTTTTCCTCTCATTTTTAAATCCTAAAATCTGTGTGTGTTAACCACAAACTCATTAGCCTCCATTGGTTGCACACTAATTTGATAATTATGTTTTGTTGTGGTAAACCTTTTAAAACATTTACAAATAAACAACAACAAAACAATGTACTAAATACCTTCTATATACATTTACATACGTATAAACATTCAAATATACTAACTTTGCAATGACAGATCCTACAAATAAAACAAACCAAAATGTGTGTAATGTAAAAGAAATGTACTCCTATAATCCAACATACCGAAATTGTTTATACAAACAAACATTCGTTTTCATTTAGGAACATGGCTAAAAACAAAAACAACAACAAAAGCCGAAAAAAAAGAAAATTATAAACAAATGTATAACATTGCTTTGGCCTGACTGCTTGCTTGCCTTGGCCACAAAGCTTTTGGGGTTTTTGCAAAGTTTTTCTTTTGAGGGGGCCAGAGCTTGCACAAATAGCACACGTCAATGTTAATTCAGTCAAAAGAAACAAAAAAAAAACAGGCAACCATGAGGTAATTCCATGGGGCATTTACTACACTTGCTCTGCTTGTGCATGTGTGTTTCAGATCAAGCCCAACTACCGGGATTCATAGTCATGTTTTGGCCGTGGTTTTTATTTGTAAATGTTGCTAATGTTATTTTTTTTAAATACCCTGCAACAGTAGTGAAAAATATACAAACCTGTTTAATTTTCAGTAAATTTCAAAATATGCAATTTAAACTTTATTTATTGACAGGGAAGATGGCTAAACCTTTTTGGATGCCGGTAAAAAATTATAAACAAACGTATTTGGATATTTTATTATTTAGCAAATAAGATACATATATTCCTTTTCAAGTTTCTGCCTCTACGTATACGTACTTAATTATCCCGTTTTTGTCGGTATTTCGGCGACAAACATGTTTGCAAAAAGCATCTCAGTTTCAAAAAATATTTTAGTGTAAAGACTACTAGCCTTTGCCTAGTTAAAACATAAAATTAAATAAAAAGAACTTTATGGTTTACCTATAGGGTATTACATGTTCGGCGTAGCCTGCAGATAACACTTTCACTTGTTTTTTTTAAATAGTTTTGTTTGATAAGTATGTATTAAGTTTTTAGCTGGGCAGGGATTAGAATAGGACGTTTGAATATGTCGTTGCTGGATGTTTGCTGGAGGGGGTTGTTGTACATGAGTGTGTGTGGTTATGTCAACTTTTATAAAATTTGTTTAGCTGGCAACATGATGAAGTGAAATAAATGAAGTTAACTGAAATGTACTTGATTATCATTATTAACACGCCCATTAAAACCAAAAATAAAATGAAAAAGTATAACGAAATAGAGGTAACATACATTAATAAAACTAAAAGCATAAGCAGTCCGTCCTAATGCAAAAATTACTCTGATTAAATAAAATGTCAACCTTCTGCTAAGTAACTAACACACGCTCAGCTCACATTTGTCATTAAATTAATGTGGGAAAGCGCAAAAAAAAAACAAATACACAACAAATTTAAATGAAACAACCTTATCTTAAGACTTGTTAAGGCTTAGAAAATTTGGGGTAAATTTTAACTAAAAATAATTAAAGAAAACTGAAAGTTGATTAAGGAAAATAATCGTTTTCTTAAAGGCCCGGTTAAATTCTGCACAATAGAAAATTCCGTTTTTTAGAAAGGGAATCTAATTCTTGAATATAGAGATCATCATTTTACGTAAGATTCGTATTTTGGTTTTCCTAAATTAGCCATAAAAATGTTAAAATTCGACAATAAACACTTAATTAACTTTTTCATTTCTTAATTTTTTTATTTTTTATTTATTTAATAATTCACAAAAAAAAATCGATTTCTATTTAAAGCTGTAATTTATCCTGCCCCTAGGGTTTGAATTTCGATGGCGAAGACGAACGAATTTCTACAAAAGAGTGGCAACATTATTTCAAGAACATAGTAGAAAGCACTATAGTTTGGAAATAATTAAACAATTTCTAAACGGCTTGCCGGATTGTCAATTCCACACGAACAATTTAGAGGAGTATTCGAGCTTATAAAATGAAAAAAAAACATTCCCCCAGCTCAGGGGCGGCTCCAGGAATTCGCAAAGGGGGGCATCACGGAGAAGAGACACTTTCAATGCTTTCCATTTTTTGTTCATTGTCAAATTTTAACATTCTTAAAGCTCGCATAAAGTTTTACAATTAATTAAATAATAAATTAGTTAATTATACCCTTTAGAAAACAGAAATTTCGAAGTCCTTGGTCCAGTTTTTTCAAACATATCACATTACCGATTTTCCTTAATTTTTTTTATTGAAAATTTGTAAGCGTCAGCAGCACTTAAAATGTGTATTAATAATTTTAAAATATACAATTTTTAATTTAGCAAATCGAAAAAAGTGGAATTAAAGACTCTTATCTCCCAAAAAGGTAAATTCATTCTTTTGTCTTTAAAAAAACGTTAGTTAGAAATGCATTACAACTTCATATCTTTTTGAAAGATATTTTAACATTAACTTTTTCAAAATAAAAAATTATTGTATATAGGCATTTTCATAGAAATTTCAACCGCAGTCTAAAAAAGTATGTTTTTTTATAGCAAATCTATAAGTTTATGTCTAATGGATATTCGGCTAATATGGAAAAAAAGTAAACTGGCAACAATGGCGTAAAATATATAACCACATAGCTCTGTCGAATACAAGTTTAACTTTATCTGAGTTAGTCATTGATTTCATTTTGTAAAAATGTCTTAGCAAAAACATTTGCAGGAAACAAAAATTAACTTAAAACCTTTCGAGCTCGTTCTTCACACCAAAACGAAATACATAGTGCTTTCGATGAAATAAACGTTTCATTTGTTTGCTTTGAAAGCGACTTTTGTTATTGTCGCATGCCTTGGTTTTCGGTTATTATGTTTAAAACAAACAATTAGTCAAAATTAAATTTAGAGCCAATCATACAAGGCAAATTGATACAAGGTGAACGTAGGGCGAAAAAATTCATACATTTAATGTCAAACATATATATGGCATCATTGAAAAAAAACACAAATTATTTGAAGAAAAACGTAAATAAAACTAATTTTACAGTGTTTTTTTGCACAAAGCACAAGAACGCATCATTTGGTTTTACTATTTGTTAATTAAGAACACTTTTTAAAATTTTTAGTCTAAGAATCTAACCGACGCGTAATTTTTTTAAATCTAGGTAGCATTTCCAGTTGATTTAAATAAAAGATTTTTTTAATGTGAGAACAAAAAAAAAGACAAGCGTTAATCAATATGCCCCCATTCGCGGCTTTATAGCGCTGACCCTAAGCTAAGGGGGGACGTTTTTTGCAAGTACTCCTCTGCTATGTTTGTGCAAAATTTTATGTCAATCAGACAAGCCGTTTAGAAGTACTTGAATTATTTCAAACATTTTTGATACTGCCCCACTTAAAGTTTAGCTTGCGTTTTTCAGTTTAATTAAAAAAGGTTTTAAAATATATTATACAGACATGTTCTGGAAATCCCGTGGTTTCAAATCACTTGTGATTTTTAAATCACAATTGTAATTTTAAGTTTTTTAATTTTTTAATTTATTGCAGAATTTAATATAATATTGCAAATATAATTAAGTGATTCTTAATCGGCAGGCATTTAGCTGACCGGTTAAAAATTACAGAAATTTAAAAAGTTTTTTGTACTTTTTGTAATTTCAAATCACTTTTACAAAAAGTGAATTTCAAAACATGCCTGATAATTACTTCGAATAATGAACAAATTGTTTATGAATGTAAAACTAAATATTAAAAAATTATTTAAAAAATAAAAAAAAATTTAAAAGTTGAAAAAAATTACAAAAAAAGTTAGCTTAAGTTTGAAAATTACCAAAACTAAAGTATCACTCAAAAAATTAGCAGCAACAAATTTTCAAAACAATTACTTAAAAGTATTTCTGGACCAAAAAACTTTTTTTTTGAAACGCTTCTTATCCACATATGTATGTATATACTCGTACAATAAAATCTTTCATAGAAACCCAGATGAAAACTATAAAAACTTGTTTTCAAACTTTGCTTTTAGGGGTTAGAAGCAAAAAAAAGTTTTTTTGTTATGTTTTTACAATTTTTGTTGTTTGTTGTTTTTGAAAACGACACATCAACAAACAAAATTATATAAACAAACAAAGTTTTTGAAGAAGCAATCACTAAAACTAACAACGAAAACAAAAACCATTGATAACAAAAAACTATTAGAAAACAACAAAAAAGAATCAAGCCAAATGGAAATGAAAGTCAAAGAGACAGACATTTTGTACATACATATGAATGTATGTGTTAAGATTTGTATGCACGTGTGTACCTATGGACATACCCAAAAAAACACTTTTGAAACAAAATATAATTAAGTTGCAAAATGAGTTTGTCATAAGACATTTTATGTAAATTTTAAAAAAATTCTAATTATTAGCTTACTGCGTTTAAAATAATTGAAGTTATTCTAACAATGTTTACTATACACTTTTCTAAGTAATAGCTTTACAAGCACAATTGTAGACGACTTATGTCTACTTTAGTTTTTAAAGTGGTTTAATAAATATTAGCAACTAAGTCGCTACTTCGTAAGATCAGTTTAAAATATTAACTAAAGCAAAGTACTGAATCCAAAAACATACTAAAATAATAAACAAAAGTTTGCGTAAATTTAACACAATCTTTGTCTAGAATATCTAATTTTCTTTTTTTAAAAATATTCAAAATTGACACAGAAATATGAAAAAATTATTTTTTTGCCATAATTTCATATTTCAAGATTTAAAATTTTAAACCAATGCAAAAAAACTACCAGAAATGTAAAGATAATTGTTCGAGACCTGTCAAATGCCATTTGAATTAAAGTTGTATCTTTATTCGTTTAGAAGTTAAAAAGTGGACCTAGGGACTATCAATATTTAGTTTTTACCCTAGACTCGGGTCCACTTATTTTTTGACTTAAATACAATAATTTTTAAATTGTGATCCTGACGTTTACAGTTAAGGATATATTAACTTTCGGATATTGCGATATTTGGCCCATTTTAACCCCTTTCGGGTGCGAATATCCGTGAAACCCGTGTTAGTGGATATATGCATATGGAGAGGTACCCACAGTCGAAGCTTCTAGCTCTACGCGTTTGAGCTGTGCGATGATAAATTAGTCAGTCAGTCATTGATGTCAGTCATTGACGTAGCCCCTATATACATATTTATATTTAGATTATGTCCCGTTACGTAAATTTTATATTGGCTGTAAAATGCTTCAGTCTTACTTTTTTGTTTAAAGAGTGAAGTTGAAAAAATCATTTATATAAGTAAATTAAAGAAATGAATTAAAAAAAATTAAAAATGTAGTTAAAAAGTCCACCATATAATAATTAACAAAGTGTTCAAAGTGAAACAAATGAAATTGTTGTAGTTAATGTTTGATTATATCACAAGCTTTAAAAGTTTTTTCAATTCAAGCTTATTTCAATTATTATTGGAAAAATATTTTTCTGCATGTTTGTTTTATAAATAGACTCCTAAGCTTTTCATAAGTACTGACTAGCCCTGTTCTTAGAAGGGGTTTGGTTTTTTTTTATTAAATAATTTTAATCAGGCTTTTTGCAATAGATTTTACAACAAATTTATAAGTTTAAGGTTTATAGTAATAAGCTTGTTATACGCTTCTTTATATGCATTTGCATATGTGTAGAGGTTTAAAAGGCCTTCACAGTATATAAAACGTTTTTAAATTTTTATTGGATTTTGCCAAAGCTAAATAAAATGATAATTAAATTCTCTTAGTATGTTTGCTTTTCTACCTTATTGTGAATCAGAAATAAATATTAGTTTATCATTTTCTCACATTACAATGTTAAAAATATCTAAGAATCATGTTTCAGGATGTAGGTTTACTAGCTAAACCGTATTTGATACTAAAACTTCAAGCTTAGATTTTGAAATGTGAATAACTTTATTTTAACTGAAGTTTAATCTTTGAAAATAGTTGTTTTAAGTTTGAGTAAACGTTGTTAAAAACTAATTACTTAAATTGAAAGCAATTGTTCAGTTAAAGAAAAATTAGAAAGAAGTTTTTTTTGTAAAAGCAAATTTTACCGGCACTGGCAGAGTGGAATGCATTTTCGAAACCAACTACGAGTTTTTAACATCAGTACTCTTTAAAAGTTAATTAGTGTTTGAATGAAAACATTATTTTTCAAACTTCAAATCTTTTTTTGGTGGATGGGAAAGAAATTTATAAACTAATAGTTTTCTTTTCTTTCATCACCACCAATTTTTGTTTTAGCTTTAGCCATCTCTAAGATAATTTTAAGACCAATCAATATTTTTATCTACCAAAATCCTCACAATCACCAATTAACAATTAATTTTTTTATGATAAAAATAAGTAACCCTGAGCCAAAATAATCAGTGGTTTGTCTTTATAATAACAAGGAATTCGACTAAGAAATAAAAATCACATTCTTTTCAATCTGAATTATGCTGCAAGCTAGCAAACCAACTTTAATCCGCCCTTAAAAAACTGTCCCTAAATCAGCGGTGCCCAGCGAGAAAAGATGACTTATGAGAATGTATGAGTGCGTTTTCACTATGTGTTAAATTAAAAAAAATAAATATTAATAATTTAAACCTCTTGTTGTTACCTTTTTCGGTTTCGCTCTCTTTGTTAGTGAAGACTGATTGATTGAATTCATCATTCTTGTTTGAGACTTAAACCAGGTTGATTGTATTGTCGCTTAATGTTAAAATTACACTAAGAATAATGTGGAATAAACAATAAGAGTAAGTTGGTCAAAAGACGCTGAACAGCACATATTCCATTGCAAATACCAATGCTTTGGGTGCCTATGCCTGAGGTAAAACTTTTTTAGTGTTCGTCCCCCACAGACACTCCTGGCTGACATTGCCTAAATATATCGGTTAACTTAATAAGAAAAAAGCAAACATAAAAGAATTTGCCATCGAACACCAACGTATGTATGTCGGGGATGTTTTCCTTCTATCAACTTTGTTTTTCCAGATATTTATATGTAACATGTCTTAGTGGAAAAAAGGTTTTCATGGCTGTACTGTCATCTACGTACATATGTTTTTATAAAGTTGTAATTGTTGTCCATGTAATAGTTATTCATTGTGAAAACCTCCCTCTACACGACAACAATGAAGAGAAAAACATGTAACGAAACTACAAAACTTGTACAAACTATAATAGAGTTAGAAAGTAACAATGGCGTGTCTTGCTGGGTACACTCTGAAATATTAGGTGGATTCACAAAATATGTTATCATGCTATGTGGTGCGTGTTTGTTGTAAAGTTGATTGTATTAAAAAAAAAAGAAAAACATTTAATGACCCTCATTTTACTTTAAACTTATAATATTAAACTTAAAAAAGTAACTTATTTGTGGCAGATATTTCATATGTAAAATCTTATATTGGTAAATTGCAATTTTAATTTTTCTTTTTGTGTTTAAACTTTTTTTTGTGTTTTTATTTTAATTTCTGGTTAAAAACACCCTGTCAGTAGTAAAGGTTTTGTCAGGTTGTTACTTTGTGTTTTGTTTGCAGATATCTACTGTTTCAAACCCCCTTAACAAAAATTCTAATGATTTTTTTTGTTGGTTCCCTAGAGATATTTGTTGTCAGTTAAAAACAAAAATAGCATGAAAAAAAACATATGAATTTTTTTCAATCTTGCTTCCATGGAAGCTATGATTCATGGAAAAAAGCAAAAAGAGCTTTAGAGGCATAAAAAAATTGATTTAAAAGTATAAATGAATGGTTTATCGATTAAACAACAACTTTATTGAATTCCACAAATATGCTTGCGAATGTTTTGCAAATTAAAAAAAATAGTTTTAGAATATTACTTTAATCAGTGTTAGTGGAAACAAAGCATTTTTAGCATTTTTTAACCTTTTAAAATTCCTTAAAAATTTGGTTCTTGTGTCAAATGTAGCATTATAGTCTCTAAACGTTTTAATTCGCTGAACATATTGGTTGTATTTTATACAACCAACGCGTAAAGATGGTAGTAAACTTGCAAGAATAAGCATTAAGCAGGAGGAAAGTGACAACACTTGATGTTAATTGAAATTAAAATTTCTTATTATGTCCTAATAAGAGTTTTTATAATGAAAGCATAGAAACATTTCGCTCGTAGCAAACCAATTGTGGTTTAGATCTTCCATTTTGAAGACCCTATTTGTCGATCAAATAAATCTGTCTTTTAATCCAACTTTTTATTTGACGTAAATTAATTCGCTTAACAACACGAGCTTTTAGCTTTTTTAATATTTTCTGCGCCTTGCAAAAGATGACAGTTTAAGACCATATAAATTTACTGTGTTTTCAAATTTCATAATTAAAGCAAGAATTTTTTTGAAACCCGTATAGCAATACATGTATCAGTTAATCAGTAAATGTGAGTTTTTAATAAATTAGTGGGCACGTCTTCTTTCAGTACTTTAGAGGATTAGCTTAACAACAACGACAACTCAATATGCGATAACTAAAACACGAACACCTTTCGACTTAACTACCATTTCTTCTTTGACACGACTTCATTACACGGTTCATGCTGTAGCTAGTCCATTTAAGTTGAAATGGACCGTGTAGTCCAATTTATTTTTGCATCTATATTTCCGTTTTGACATTGCGTATGTAAAGCAAAAAGTAAAGCTTTTTACAATTAGTAAGAATGGGTGACTACCCACTGATATAAATGATCCAAAATGCGATTGCAAATTTTTTTTAAAACAAATATATGCATATATTCCCTTATTTATCTAACTGTATACGGTCACTGTTGCTACAAAACTTGGCACGGATACTTCGAAGACGGGGAACTAAATGAGATGATTTTCTTTTGCATAAATGTTATAAAATTTTTCAGGCGCTGCATCTAGGAAACTGTTTGTATATTTTGGAAAAAAAAATATTTCAGAAGGAGTAAGGGGAGTGAAATTTCTGATACAGAAGGACCGTTTTTATGCAAATTTTGATACGCAAATTTAGGTAACTGTTGCCGCTATCGACTTAAAATTTATTACAAAAGAATTGGAGTTGGGAGTAGAAATACTTCTACGAACGGGCAAAGTTTGTAGAGTTAAGAAAAATTAAATAGTTATCGACAAGGTGATTTTATTATGATATTTGCGGTTTAAAACCACATAACTCTTAATTGTTTTATTTGTATTTTATAAAAATTAAAAAAAGTTTTGAAAGGAAAAAAAGTGTGTAATAAAGGCCTTGAGTTTATAAGACAAATCAAAATAATGGGCTCTGCCAAGAAACAGTAAACCAAAATATCTCTTTTATTAAAAGGGCTGTTAATACTTGTTTCAAAATATATCATTTTTTGATATTATAAAATTAAAAAGTTATACAAAAAATCCGAAAATATTTTTTACTTTCATAGGCAGAATACAACGCAAAGAAACACGCGGACTTAAGCCACCAAGTATTTTTAGTTTCATTTAAAAAGAAAAAAACAGAAATGGTTGATCTTCTTGTTATAATACTTTAATCACATTAAATTCTTGTTGTTGCTGCTTTTGTTTTATTTTACTGAGACTTTATAACAAAAACGAAAATACTTTAGTGATGATAAAGAATAAAATAAATGAAATTAATGCGCGCGCCAAACAAATTGTAAAACTGAACTTGAATGCGAAATCAAAATAAAGAAAAACTTTTTTAAAAGTATTCGGGTATAAATATTCTTCACTTTTGTATATAAATATGTGCTTAAGGTCTACTTTAAAAATACATCATCATGTTCTTTTTGGTTTATTTCTTTTGAATAACTTTAACATTTCTGTAGGTTAAATTCAAGTTTTTTTCTGCATTTCAAACTTTGTTTTTGTTCATGACGATATCGATTTTAGGGAGTTGATATTTTATATCAGCGCAAAAAGTTTATCCCTTAATGTTTCTCATTTCTTTTATATTAATATTAAAATAAAATAAAAGAATTATAATAAAACTTTTTCTTTCTTTAACTGTCAAATACTCATTTATGCCAAGAAACATTTAAAGGTTATGAAGATATTTTTTGTCTCCTAATTTGAACAAGTGCATTTATTCATATGACATACGAGTACATATGTCGATACAATTGTGACACAGATTCAAAATATTTAGAATTATGTATATAATTGTTATGTAAGACTAATCAGAGATAAATTTTTTTGGATATCAGGACAACTGTTAAAGCGTCAAGGTATTTAAAATGGCAATATTGGATATTTGGGATTAGACTGAATTTTGCAAATTTTATTGTAACCACTAAATAACATGATTTCTGCTCATAACTGCCATCATAAGATTGTGACGGGCCTGGGCCTACAAATTTGGGTTTTAAAGAAGTTGAACCTTAAGATCATGTAGTAATTGGCATTAAAATTAAGATCAAGGCTTTAGCTGTAGAAAAGCAACGTAAACTTATTACCGACGCTAAGAAATGAAGCTTTGATCATAGATAAGAATAGAATCTAGACAAGTGGACGCATGCACCAGTTCTGGGCGGGAAAATAGTCCAAAGCATAGGCGCGCCTGGCTCCCATTTTCGGCAGTTTCCTAGACTGCATCTAATAGAGCGGTGGTATAGTTATTCTCTTTACCATTTAACGATAAATAACAGATGATTAAATTAAAAACTCCAAAAATTAAAGTAAAAACCGAGCGATAAAAAACCACGATATCTTACAGATTTCGAATGAGGCAGAAGACCTTTTGTATCTTTCAGCTGGCCAAGATTACTGACCAGCTTCAGGGCTGGGACGAGCATAAATATGCTCTAATACTGTACAAGTAAAACTTACGTAGGGCTAGACAGAAATCGTGGAAGAGTTTCTGCGGTAGCATAAAAAGTTCTGGTTGAACGACCAGACTTCGCAAGATGCTCACTGGCAATACAGCAATGCCCAGCACGTTTTGTAGGGAGGTAGGGGAGAGCAAGGATAAACAGAGTTGTTTTAAGAGGAGCTCCCGCGGGAGAAATGTCCTCACTATTTTTAATGACACTTATTGCAAACAAATATTTTACGGATCTCAAGGTTGGCGCCACTGCAATAACTTTATACGCAGATGACAAAGCCGTAGTTCTGACTGAAATATTCAAGTACGATCAGCTCTGTGACAGAGGCTACACTAGGTCAGTGGGGGAGGAAAGTGATTCGCAAAATCCGTGAAGACGAACCTGGTTTTATTTACCAAGAAGATTAAGGTTGTTTCTTAGGCCATACTTAGATAGAATAATACCAATTTGGCACCGAAGGGAATTACGTATCAAGTACCTGAGAATGATACTGAATAGTAAGCGACTTGATATTAAACTTTTGCGAAATTAATAAAAATAAAATATGTATCATCTGGTTTAAAACTACTCTGTAAGGAAGAAAAGGGCAGAGATATTTTCGATCCGAATGGAAAATTATTTTTTAAAATAAAATAAAAAATTTATTAAAAATTCCTTTAACAACTTAAAATTTGTGATGAAGTAACGAATTTTTATTTAAAACAAACATTTTTTTAATATAAGTCGAGTGGTGTCTATTTTTGAAACCAGCTACAGTTGCATTTTTTGCACTCTTTCTATTAGGCGGTACTGACAAATGTTCCTTTTTGACTCTGTATCACATTTTAGTAACAATATGCGAAACAAAATCTAAGACCCTTTCGCTCTTGTTACTTTTTTGCAAAAATTTTAGAAGAATAAAAATGAGTTGACATTCTTTGCAGGTTACATAACATTACATAATTGATGTTGTTTAGTTTTAGGATCTTTTGCAATTCTAACAAACTTATTGTTGAACAAGGCAACCAGTAAAATTTAGAGCAGCTGTGACTACGTTTATGTTTTTGCGTGTTTATTGTAAAGAAACCTGCTGAACCTGCTGCTATTACTTCTTAGGGTTCTTTTTATCAACGGGTCAAATTCTCATAATAATACAAATGCGCAAGGCCAGCCCAGCAGGAGTTCCCAACATTTGGTTACTTTTCATTTTATCATTATTTACACACTAACGCAACAATGCATTTCTATGTGATTTAAATGAAACTATAGCGGAACAAAATGCACTAAGAGAAAGTGTAAAGGCAGTCAGTTAAGTCAGTCTTGGGAACTGTTAGGCAGGTTATATAATATATCGATATTTTCGTTTCTATATTGTATTTTAAATAATGAAAAAGGAACTAAAGTTTTGCATGTTGATTTTCCAAATAGATCAAGGTTGGTTTTGTTACATTTAGCAATAAAAATTTTAATTTTTAGTCAGGTACAGCGCATAAAAACTAAAGGAAAAATTTAAGTTTGTCAGTTTGAACTATGTAATGCCCTAAACCACAATAAATATTTATATTTTAGCTTAACAAATTTTCTGGAAAGAGAATCAGGCATAGAAGAAGAGGAACTTTATTAATATTTATTATTGTCATTTGTAATACAACTTTTTTAATTTGTTGTGAAACAAGTGTTAAAAGGCGGCCCAGGACATACGATTTGTTAAAAAGAAAGGCATCTGCGAAGGTGTAAAACCCATTAAAATAGCAATTTTTACAGAAACGTATTCGTTTTATTTGGTATTCAAAAAGAGATATTTGTATTTCATCCTAATACCAAAGTTAAGGTTAATTTTTTTTAATTATTCGCAAAATTGCCAATAAAAAACCAACCAATTTGTACTAAATATTAATTTAAGTTATCGTTTCATAAATTAGGTTAGCTACCGTTGAGGGTTTATTAGAAAGATGATTAAACTGTCAGTGGTTATTTGACTCTTAAATCGTTTTCAAACGATTTGAAAGTTACAAACACTAACGTAAACGCATAATGCCTTTTTGTTCCTAAAGTACCCGTAAAGGCTATAATAGTAACAAGCAATAATATTTTAACGTTAATTTCAACGAAATAAAACTAATTTATTTAATTTGTACGTCTTGTTTAACAAACAAAAAATCTTAAGATGGAAATGTGTTTATTTTAGAGTTATAAAGTAATTAACCTTGTTTTATTGCTACTTACTCTTGTACAAATAAAATTTTTATTGTTGTTTGGCTTTGTATGTCTGTCCTTTTACCTGTTTCAATATTAATTACTGGTACGTAACTTAAGTACTTTTAATTGTTTAATAATAAAAAAGTAACTCTAAATCTTATAGGGCAAACACGTTTGTGTTTTACTTGGCAAAATAAAAAGTCGTAAATGAAGTCATTAAAAAAACCACGTAATTGTAATAAAAATGTTGTATGTGTGTGTGCGTGTGTATTTAATATAATTTAAATTGTTTAATTATTGTTATATGTACGTATCTGTCTGTCTGATGTATTATTTTTTACATTTAACACTTAGTTTTTTTATAATTTGAGGTTTTAATTAAAAAAGATTAAAAAAATTTGTCGTTTATATTAAAGCCGGATTAAAAGATTTAAACAAATAACAACATGTGTTTTAAATTCGCAGATTTTTTCATGGTACATTCCAGCAGTCATATTTGATATTTAATTTCACAAGAAAAACTTATAGAAAAATGTTCATTTTAAGTTGAAAGTTAAACAAGTGGCGATGGAGCTTACTTTTGTAATTGTGCAAAAAAAATGCATTTATTAAAGATGGCTTGCAAAAACCATAATTGTTTAAACAAAAAGAAAGCTGAATGCTTTTAGCTTTTCGATCTTAAAAGATTGTCTGAAACTATACATAGGCGGACCATTTATTTCTGGGTCGAAATCAATACGCCTTTTGGTTTTTAAAGTCAGGGAATCACATTTAATTATAGCGATCTGATTAACAAAACTTCCTCAGTCGAATAGAAAATGTCTTGGTGTCGATGCATTATTTTAAATACAGCATGTCCTCAGTGGAGTATCAATGTGAAGATTAACTGGCCTTTTAGGACTCCTTTTGGCCATAGATTGTATCCATTAGTTTCAGCTTTAGCTCAGAAATTTTTAAAGAGATGATATACTTGCCTAGTGGTGTGGTTATGTAAAAACGGGGTCAGTCCAGGCCGTATTTGACAGTTTGCGAGGGAACTTAAGTGCAATGAAACCACACAACCAACAAAAAAGGAGAATCAAGAAAACGTTGGTATTTTAAATTGTAAAACAAACCGAGTTTTACATACATTTAAGTTTGTATATGTTAGCAGTTTATTACAAAAATTAGAAAAAATGCGTTTAAATAAACAAATTACAAAAAATACCTAAAGCGTTTGATCTTTCCATACTAAAATTTTGATTCGTGACACGGTGCTTCAGTGCGTGCTATAGTTTGGAATAACCATTAAACAAAATATTATTAATAACTAACTCCTGCATGCCCCACTTTCTTTGTATGTATGCATAAATAACCACCTTAAAATAAGTGCTTGTCAAAAACAATCAAATTGTAAGGCATGAAATCACCCTTATTACTAAAAACGAAATACTTAAATAGACCAAATGAAATCATAGCAAACCACTTACTGGCCACAAATTCTTGAATAATTATGTATTTACCTGAAATGAAGGAGAAGAAAGAAATAAATTTTTAATTAAATGTCATTTACAACAATAAATATGTAATTAAAATTCAAACATAAATATTAATAGTTAAGAAAGAGATTGTAAAGAGAAACTAATGCTAAGAAAAAAAATAATTAAACCTTTAATAGTTGGAATAACAACAGGGAACTATAGACCCAACCCACTAACAATAATTATGTACTTATTGTATAGTAGTTAATTATTTTGAAAAAAATATTAAAAATCGACCATATAACGGCCATATATACTTGATTTAAATGCCAGTAGGACAGTCATATACATACTTATGTACTTTTATATGTGCAATATCTTATAGCATTCTCTAACTACTTGCAATAAAAATAATTCAATTACAAATAAGCATAAACATAGAGGGAGTTAGAAGTAATAATAATAAACGACCTAAATAAACAGACGTCAAATAATTTTGAATTTAAAATCGAAATAGTTTTTGTAATCGACTGATTTAAACTTTAAATCATATTTTAAAATTTCAATATGGTCACCCTATTGCCATAAAAGACCAATATTTACGCTCAAAAACAAATAATCGAAACATAAGAATGTATGTGTGTGCCGATCCCGGCTTTAAATTAATCGGTCAAGAGTGAGAGCAAAACTTCTTATTACAGAAAACCAATATCACCGCAACCCCCTTCACTCAGAAAATTACTACTATTGACTGTAAGTTTTTCCGTTAAGTTTTCTTAAATTAAATTAATTTTTACGTGTTTTGGACTGAAGCTAGAGCTAGTTTTTTCAGTTAATGTTTTAGGAATAAGTCAAACAATTATCATGGGTAGATAACAACAAAATAATTATTAACTTTGTTAGTTTTTTTTTCTAAAACATTTTGCTTTACAAAATTATTTACATGCTTTTTTTTCGTCTTTTTTTCTTAATAAAACAAGTTCAAAAAAGTTTACTCTAACTTACAAAAAAGGTATTCCTTTTGCCTTTCTGGATATCATATGTATGTATAAGTCAAAAACACTACTACCGTTTAAGGAGTCCTAATAGTGGAAACCCGTAGCTGGTTTCGAAAATAAATTTCGCTGGAGTTTCCTTTCAATATTTTTAATTATTAATTTATTTTTATAAAAATGAAATGAAATTAAAAAAATAACCAAAGCAAAATTGATACAAAGGGTAATTTGCCAAAAATAAATATTTTGCAAATTTCTATAATTTATTTTTAATTTTAATGAAATACGGAAACAACTACTTTCACTCCTTACTGATGTAATAACATTACAAATGAATGAAAAGTTAATAACCATTAGTTGGTTAAAGTTAAATTTTCAGTTGATTATACTAAAATAATTTCTTTAGTGTAATTAAATATTCTTATCTACTGATGCATGGCATTTGGCAACATTTAAAAGTTAAGATTTACAAACGTTTGTTCATTAATTAAAGCCACTTCTTGGTAAAGAACATCAACAAAAATATGTTGTTAAGTTGTAAGGCAACCACCTGCAATTATATGTTTTAAAAATTTTTTATTGGCATAAAAACACGGTCTTGAGTGTAAATTAAATGGTGCCAAATTCATTAAGTTATTCGCTAATGAATTTATTAATTGGTTTGTTATGCACTGGTTTGCTTATTTTTTCTTGAATTTTAAAATTCAATCTTTTTGATATTAATTCATTACGAAATGATTCATTATCACCTTCAGCATTCCCTTATTTCACTTCCATGACGCAAACAGCAAATGGACAAAACGATGAAACTGGAAAATGATAGAATATGTCGAATATTGCAGGAAACCAGATTGCTGAGGAGAAGGAAACGTTTAGCTAATTATCACAATTATTGCTTAAATTTACAAATTGATATGAAATTGATTAGTTGTTGTTATTTCCAAAGCTGTGGCGGACGTTGTAGGCCTTTAAGTCTAAACTAAAACGACTTGTGCTCTTACATATACAACTGTTGAATAGTAAAGAGGAAAAACAAAATGCAGTGCTTTAAGAGAGTTAAATGCTTGTCCAATTTAAATAATAATTCTAAGCTAAGGATTTTACCTCAAACTCCTTGTCATATTTTAAAAGATAATTGAAATTATTAGAACTAACAAGAACTTTAATAGTTTAAATAAAAATAAAAATGACAAACATTTTAGGAAGAACAAGAAAACTTATTCCCAAAATTTTAAATCGACGTTTAGTGTCAAGAACCTTAAACTGTCAAAAAAAAAATTACATTATTTTACAAACTGTTTAAAGCGAAGACAGTCTTCGACATTAAAACTTGTTTTAGTTTTTAGTATTTGGTATATTTTTTATTATTTGATGTCTGCAAATCAAGTTCGCTGAGTACAATGGTGGGAACCTTAAAGTTGACTTTTTTCTCTTGTTGCCTCAAATAAAAAAGTGATAATAACTGAATTTTTAATTAAGTAATTTTTTTGCGCTAAAATACCAACAAGAAATTTTTTGCAAAACGTTTTACGTTTAAGCTAATCAATGTGGTCAGTTCTGAATATTGAACTAAAAAAAGTTTTTAATTAAAATCAATTAAATTAAAAGTGTTTTTGATGAATGTTGTCGAAAGAAGAAGAAAACACAAGCAAGAGCAGAAGTGGTTAACAACAACAACGACGAAAAAATTATCATTAAATTTTAGTTAGTGTATGACAATTTAAATTTTTTTTAAAGTTTTTATAACTTAATCTTTTAGCATATGAAACAAACTATAAAAAAAAAACAAAATTGTAAGGCATAAATTGTCAATTTACTATCTCAATTGAATGCTAACGGAAGAAAAGGTTGAGAAGGGCTGGTGGGTTATTTAAGGACAGTGGAGTTGTCGACAATCGACAGTCCTGGTTGATCGAAACTTCGTGGCAGAATTTCAAGGGAGCGTGTTGTTGTCGCACATATTTTTCTAGGACGAAGAAAAAAAACGCAGCCAGAGATGCTTGTTGAGAACCCGGGGACTAACATATACTTCTCCCTATAAGATTAAAACAGGCGAAAATACGAGCACTCACGGAACGTTTGTTACCGTACGGATGTTTTTCAAACGGACCTGAACTTTTGTAGGAGATACTTAGGGCTGATTAATATAATTATGAATGCCGGAAAGCACTGGCTACCTGCAGGGCTTAGGGCCTTTCCCTAAGGTTTTCTTTTTACCTTACCCAATCTGACTTAATTATTATTCACTTATACAAAGTTAATAAGTTTGTTTTACATAAATATTCCTACCGACGACAAAGGTTTTTGTAACTGATCATTTTTAACATCCTAAACATCCTTACTTCTTGGGAAAAAAGTTATTTAAAGAACAGAATTGGTCTGGAAGACTAAAAGGTTTACATTGACATCGTTAACATCGAGCCAAATGTAAATGCAATTTTAATTTTTTAGTAAAATTGTTTTTTAAAAAAATCATATAATAAAAACGTTCTGTATTCATGTTATTTTTTTTTATTTTTATTTTACTTTTCCCCCATTTACGAACAACAACATTACAGAACAAATTTTTCAATTAAGTCGATTTATTCGATTTACTTGTTCTCTTTTTTAGCACATTCAAAGAATGTTTATTATTCTATTGTACATTTTACATTAGTATATTCTTGTCTTTGCTTTAAAAAATTGTTTAATAGTACATAATTGAGCCCATAAATTCACAACTTTTTACACTCATCATATAAGTAAAGCTGCTGATCGTCATGTTTTGCAAAATGTTTGAAATGAAATTAATTGATAATTTAACTACAGCACGAAGCAATAGGATAGTCGGCCAAGACCGACGATATTATATCCTACACTATAATTAATTTTTTATCCTTAACCTGCTTCTTCCGAAAATGGGCTTTATATAAACCCACGCTAAATAATGGAACGAGCTTAAATAAGTTCAAGAGGAGTTTTTCTGAGATGGTATAGAGCGATGCAATTATCTATTTACCATTTATTTGGTTGAATGTGACTACCGGTAGTTGGTCTTTAATGGACCCATTGTTAATTATGTCCCTTAATAAAAAAATTATTCAAACTAAACTTGGTTTTTCTATAAGGTTTCTGATTTGACCCTTCTATGGTAGGTAGGGTAAATGTTAAACGGATCTTTCGAAATCTAAAAGAACAATTCCTGTTTAAAGAAATACAAGTGCAAAATTTTGTAGAGATGGAGTTATATTTAAGGCAGTTGTAGTCGATTAATTCTATTTTAATTGGAGTCTAAGTCAACCAGTATAAATGAGGGTGGGTTTGAGACACCCGTACTGGGGTATAGTTCTCTATCACGTGTATAAGGTAAATTTGAAAATCTAAAATGTGACAAAAACGTACTACTTGTGTAAATTATACCAACGAATTGGAAGAATAAAATAATGTTGCATCAATAAAACTGTTCATAGCTGTTAATTTTCGATTACAATTTTTTAAGATCAAAAAAGTTTTAAAAGGATTTTTATTTTGAAAGATTTATTAAGGGTTAATGCCATTAAACAGCAATTCAGAAATAAAGCTATTTGCACGAATATCAATTTAACATACATTAATTTGAATGAAAACCGTTGTATAAAATTTGCGGGACATCTTGAGATCACAGACAGCTAAAGTTATTATAACATCAATGCAAATGAAAATTTTAATCGACAATTTGCATCTGACGTGAAAAATACATAAAAACTTATTTAAAATGAAATACACACATACAAATATAGTTTCTAATAACACAACATAAACGGCTTTTGTATGTATAAACAAATGAAGGTAGAGTCTGTTGGTAGTAGCAACTAAAGTCGTGCTAGGACTAGTGGTAGAGAAGCAAATGGAATATTTAAAAAACTGAAAACAAAAAACGAAACATGTTCATTGATGGAAATCTTAAAATTGTTGTCAATCAAACCTCACATGCAATATTAAATAAAAAATCTAAAGTAAATAGCAACTAGAATAACAAATGACATACAAACTAGTGTGAACAAAACTTACACAGAGAAAAATTTTACGTAAAAACAAACTGAATAGTTATTTTCTTTTCTTATTTCGTTTGTTATTTTATAATAATTTAAGTTATAAATTCAAATAATATATTTGTTTCACTTACAACATATTGTACGTGTTGTAAGTTATAGAAAATGATTTAATTTGTGAAGCCTTCAAAAGAAGGAATTAAAATTATTATTTACAACCTAGAGAAAAACGATAAGGAATGTTTAGTTTAAGTTTTTGAATTGTTATACACGTGAGCTTTTTTTTTTTTGTTATATAAAACACCGATACTAGTACTTGTTTTTTAAAAAAACTTCAGTTTTAATTCAATTTAAAATAAAGCTTTTAAAGTTACTAAGCTTTAAGCAAAGAAAGACTTAAAGTTTTAATGCCGCATTTAACCATTTTTAACACCTTGCCTAGAAGTGCGGCAAGGCAGTGTATTTATTTTTTGCAAAAAAATCTTTTAATATTAGGTTAATTTCATTTTGGGGTTTAAGCCATTGAGAAAATAATTGTGGAAAAATTCTAAAAGAGTGAGATAGGAGAGGAAGATGGAGTCCAACATCTTTCAATGTGTTCGAAATGGCAAAAAGTTTCTATGGGGTTGAAAAGAAACGCACCTTATCGATGTATTATAATCCGTTAAAAGTTTTTTTATGTGACAAGATTCACCCGCCGATACGTCAGTGTGTTTTGAATGCAGTTTTAATGCGAAATTAACTCGATAACATGAGCTAGGAAATATGTTATGACTTCTTTAGTTAGTCGCTACAAATTCGCTACAATTTATTGTTTAAACAAAATGGAGGAAAAGTTTCTTTAAGAAGAAACAAACAAAATTCCTTCAGTCAATACAAATTTTAGAACAAGGAAAGAATTCCATACCTGACTGTGTCAAGTCTTAAACTTAACAAAAATTAGATTTTAACGCCAGTGCATATTGAAAACGCTAAGAATTGGGTCCTTGATAGGTTGCAAAAAATTAAAATTTTTGTTTATCGTGTAGGCAGACTATAGAAAAAATGTTTCCAAAAATAAATTCAAGCCGCAATGATCATAAATGTTATGCCAACTGATAAATTTTGGTTAAGTGTACTTAAACCTTTTGCTCTGCTATTCATACAAGTACTTATTTAAATTGTATGTTGCAGCAAATAAATAAGCCAATAAGTTATTTAGTGTTGCCACTGCGCTGGTGGCATTTGCTTTTAATAGGTTTATCAGCGCCATCAGTAATTTCGGTATCCGCTTTTAAAAAACAGTATAAAATTATTTGTCCTCGTTTTGTCTCTTCCTTCTCTCTGTCAGCGATTCTTTTAATTAAATTCTTAAATAATGTTTGTGTATACGTTGTAAATATTAGGGCAACCGGATTTTTGTTAAAGTTATTTTAATTTTATTTAAATTTGCTTTTATTTTAATTTTGTTAATTCAAAAACTTATTCAACAACAAATAAAAAACGTGAATCCAATGATTCCAGTCCCTTACATAACATTTTTTAATTGTGTGGTTAAACTTTTTTGAATCTCTTCTAAATTCTGAACAAAAAGATATTGTTATAAATATCTGAATAAAATGCTAAAAACCGGAGCATGAGTCCAAAACAGCGATTCCCAATACGAGAAGCTTATGTATTGGAATGTATGTATGCTTTTCCACTGTGCGTATTATTAAAAAAAAAGCAATGTAATATCAGTCTGCTTTTTATTTTACTCTTTGGGTTTTTGTGTGGTACTCGCGTTGTGTACATGTTAGACCCCATTAGTCTTTGATCTGCGGAGACAAACTTGGTTGTCATTTAACTAAAACAAGAAAATTGAGGATTAGTGGTAAAAGTATAACAATCGATTATCAAGCCTTTTTAAGTCAAATATTTGTCAAACTGTTGAAAAGTTTAAATATCCAGAAAATTATTTTTTAATTTGTAAAATATGTTCTCATTATTTTATTGGTTACAAAGTATGAGGAGTCGTTACGAATGCCATATTTTTTAATCACGGGATAATGCCGATTCGGTAGAGGTCGTAGTAATTACTTTTGTATGTAAATTATATTATGAAATATGCTTTTGTTTTAAAAAGGTAAACTTTTTATTAAAACTTTTTCTTATAAATGGTTAATAACTGGTCATTTAGTTAATTTTGAAAGCAAATTTGTAAATTGGGCCGTGAATTTCGAGACAACTTCAAGCAAAATAACTAGTTATTTTGCAAAAAACGAGATAATATACAGAACAGATTCGATTCATAAACGAAATCAATAAAATTGCAACACAAATACTTATTAAAAAAATTATTCGATTTATTTGAATACTAGAAAATATATTCAAATGTAAACACACATGTTTGCCACAATTTAGCGTATCAGAGCTGAATTGAATTATGTACATAAGTATGCAAGTATGTCGCTTAAATGTTTGCATGTATTTTGTATGGATTTTTTGAGCAAGTGAATTTTTAATTAATTTTAGACAATAAACTGTTTAAGTAGACACACAGAGACAAAAATCAAAAAAGTCTTTGAACTTTTATTACCTCCACTTATAACATGACTAAGTACAACATTTACAAGCAATATTTAAAAAAAAAAATCGTGGACGACTAAAAAGAAACTAAAAAAAAGCATTTAAATAAGCAAATTACCGGCGCTTTGGATCAAAGTTAATACACACATACATACACACTTGCATACTAAAGCATGTGTTTGTTTTATTAAATTTGTCATTTTCTTTATGTTAAGTTTTACAAAACACTGCCGCTGTTTCATCTGCTTTGTAAAGCTTTTTGTAACATTAATTAAGTTATCGTGTTGTAAAACAATTGAACAATTGACTTAATCCATTTCTAAGATCAGCTCGCGCGACACAAGCCACAAAAACATAAGCAGCAACAACATACAGCTCAGGTAAAGCAAATAAAATGAACAAATGCGGCAACAGCAGCAAAAAGCGCAATTTAAGTTGCAACAACTTTGTTTGTGGCAATAATATCAGCAATATCGTCATCAGTCCACGAGCAACTGGATAAACGAATGGCTTAATCCAAACAGAAAACATTCTCTGGGGAGTGGTTGTGTCAAAATCACTAGAGAAAACATACAAAAGTTTCAATAAGGTACAACCAAGCAGCTGTAAAACTGTAAACAGGTACAAGAAATAAATTCTAATTATGACAGCTACAAACTTGCTGTGTTTAAATTTAGTCGTAAAAAAGTAAAATACAAATTTTGATGAGACGTATGAGACAAAAAGTTATTTATTCATTCGTTTTTAATTTATATAAAATTAATATCCTAAAAGACTTGTAATTAATAAGTGTATTTAAGTCATCTTAGATACATAAGGGCGACCTTGAAAATTTATTTTAAAATGTTGCCATTAAAAACCAAACCCATGATTTTGAAACAGTGAACCCACTGCATAATCTACTCTATTGCCTGTAATACCATTTGCTAATTGTTTTCATTGTTGTTACTTTTGGTTGTTATTTGTTAATTATATCGTTAATCCTTATTTGTGCCACAACAACGGCAACAACAAACATATGGACAAGTTAAACTTGAGTATTAAGTTGTTAACTAAAAGCTAAATTGTATAGAATTTATATTCTTCCTATTCTATTCTCTCTCTATCTGTTTGGTAAACTTTTTTGCTGCACCCGCTACAGACTTGATATTTTGTACAATTGATGGAAAATTCATTACAATTGTACCTTTTGAAATTACCTTTTTATTAAAAATTTTACCATGAAAAACCGCTTAAATTTTTAACTGTTTTCTTTTTAAAGATGGTTTCAAAGGTCAGGGACCAAATTACGACATTCGATTCGAATCGAAATTTTACTCGGTCGATCGAGTTGTTAAGGCTTTTTAAATTTCTATTTGAATCGGATGCGGCGATTTGCCCCCAGCTGTTAATTTTCTTATATATTTGTTTACAATTATGATAATTTTATTGTTTTTTTACCGAAATTATAAAGTAAGTACTTAAATTTTCATAGTTTTAACAAAAAATTTTTAAATGTGTGATTAGTAGAGTAAATTTATTCAAGACGTTGGCTATTATTAACTATAACCTTTTCTATATATTTGGCAATAAATAAACTTCGCCCGAAGGAACTTTTAAGAACAAGAACTTATGTCAACTTAGAATACCCTGCTCTTATGTGAAGCGTATCCGAAAAAGAGCGGCTGCATCAATCAAAACAACCAGTAGCATTCAAGAACCATTCAAGTCCCGCAGAACATACACCTTAGCCAATGATCGGCTTGTGCGCTTCTAGCATAGCTAGTAAAAACATAGATAATTGAAACTTATATTAAGTTTATTTTTTTAGTCGATTAAGGGACAGACATTGTTCACAGTTTTTCTTAATTGAACGATTAAACAATTAACTACAAGATGCTTGATTAAAAGTTAAAATAAAGTTTATAATATTTTTTTTAATCACCCTTGGGTAGACTTTTGCTGAAATTTAATTTAAAGACCCCATAAAAGGCGGCTGTGACCAATAAAGTAGTCCCAAGCAGGCTACAACAACTTTTTTTGGCCAACTTTACTAACGCGGTTTTCAATATCTCTCTACTTTATGAACTTAAAAAAAAATTTTTTCTGCAAAACCTTTTATGTCAATTTGCTAAAAGCTTTCAAGGAAGAAAGAGTACATTTATGGCTATTTCCCGATCCGCAACATAGAGAATTACAGAAGACTCTATAGATTTTTAATTTAAGGCTCACGTTAGCCCTTACGAACTCGAGATCGTTAAATTTGTTTATATTAATAATAATAATTTGAACTAAAAATTAAATTAAGATTTATTTATTATTATTATTTATTTTTTTTTTGTTTGCTTTTTAAAAGTACTAAAATTATTGGGGTACAACTTGTTCATATTTTTCTTTGCATCATCACTGTATTGTGCATGGATGTATGTTGCACAATGTAATTTGTATAAATGTAAGTTTATTTGTTTGTTTTAATGTGGCGGTAGATATGTTAATTTATTTTATTTTACAATAAAACAATGTCAACAACAACTAACAAACTGTGTTTAAACTTTAATTCTTACAACAATAAACAAAACACATGCCATGGCTGGTGAAACAAACGATACCAATTTCCATCACAAACAACAAAAACAACGTCTGCACAATAAAGTAAAAAACGAACACGTCTGCCAAAAGGGAATTCCTATTGTTTTAATTGAAAACAAAAAAAAATTAAAGAACAAAAAATGAAAACAACATGTGCGCTCGCGCTTTAAAAAAAAATTTAGTCCTTCCAGTTTAAATTTTTTTCTTCGTTTTTCTTGACTTTTTTAGACTACATTAATGTCAAACAACTTTTTCTTTTATTTGATACTGAGCCGGTGAAAAACAAGACAACAGCGGTTAGTTTTCTGTTATCGTCTACCAATTCCTAAACAAAGGGATGACTTAAGCCTTGTTCTTTTTGGTTAATAGGGTTTTTGGCCATGTTTGTTATGTTTTCTTTCTTTTATCATATTCCAGTTTTTAGCGTTTTTTACCGCCAACTGTGCGCATACGCAGTTGTTGTTGAATATGTTTAGTTTTTGTTATTGTTGCAGAAGGGAAGTTTATAAATAACTTGACTTAAAGGTTATTCGGTCAGTTTTAACCCTTTTAACACATAATAATTCTTGTTTTATTGTTTAAAATACAAAACTGTTTTTTTACCTTTTTTTCCTTTTTTTTCTTTTTTGTGGTTTTGAAAATACTTTTTTAAATAAAAGAACACGTGCGCTGAAATTTTATTAAAACTTTAATTCATTAAATATATATGACGTTGCTTAATTTTCTAAGCTTTATAAAAGATTTTTGTAAAAATTTTTAACAGTTTTACAAAACGAATAACTTGTAATCGTCTTGTGATTTAAACGTTTTTTTTTTAAGAATATTGCAATTTCTTAGGGCTTGTTCAATAAAAGTATATGATCGCAACCAATTTTACTGCATTAAGTTTTGATTTACTAATTTTGTGCTGTAGAGATAATATACATAAAAATTCCATAATAACACTTAAACACATTTTCGTTGCGCAAACCCCTTTTTTTATTTTAAATTTTTGCTCTACATTACGGCAATATTATTCCTTATCAACATTACATAGCCAAATGGTGCAAATTTATTGCTTGATCCACAAGCAATAAACTGTTCTACGCTATTCTGACATACATATAGTGATTCGTTTTACAAAATTATGGTATCCGGATGAAATTAGAATAAAAAAACTTTAATCGAAATTCCTAAACCAAAAGCTTTTTCCAGTGATACCAAGAGGTCAAGAGCACTGTAAGAAAAAAAGAGTAAAAAATAAAAAAAATTATTTGTTATTAATGTTTAATAACTGTTAATAACGTAAAAATAACAAATTCTTGTTTTTTATATTGAGATTTGTTGATTTTTATTAAAATAAAACAAGCAGAAATATATTATAACAGTTTGCAACAATGAAAAACAACACAGACTGATGGTTGGATTCTACTAACAAAGGGTAGAAAAACACTCAGTTTGGCGATACTAATGTCGTTTTTCTTTTTATGGGCCTCAAAACCTCCGAAAAACCAACGGACCCCTTAAAAAAATCGTGTCACCAGTTTTTGTACAACAGCTGATTCAGATTAAATTAAAACGCCTAAAAGTATTCAGTAATATTGATTCATATTTTTACATTTAAGGAAAAAGAAATTTTTCTAAACTTTTTTGGTTTATAAATTTTTTATTCCTTAAAAAAGTTGTATGTATAAAAAAAAGGTCCAGATAAATGTTTTTTGATTATGAAAAGGCACTTAAAAACACTGTGGGAAATTGTAAAAAAGCATTATAAATATCCGCGTTTTAAAAACTGTTGTTTAACAAAATTTTGGGTATTTTATAGGCAAAAAAGCACCAAAAAAAATCCGCTGGCTTTAAATAAAGTAAAATTTCGATTGCTATTTCGACAGGACATATAAGTACATACATATGTTTATAAGCATGTCGCCTAGCAACATCGTACTAAGTTGCATTTTGTGATCAAGTTAATCCAGTAAAAAGAGTATTTTATATCAACTCAAGTCGACTGATCAACTTATCAAATAAAATTAATTTCATTTTAAATTATGTACTTTTGTTTTTACTAATTACTTTACTTCTTGGCGCCTCTTGTAACAAAAAATTACATAAGTCTATAATACACTTGTATCGAACGCATATTGACGTTTGTATTAATAGGAAAGCTTAACTAGCCATTTTAGTATGTTTCTATTGCGCTAAGGTAATGCTCTGTATTTGGTGGGACTAAAAGAGCTCCATCTATATGAGCTGCTGAAATTTGGCCAGATCATTACAGGGAGCCTGTACTGAATGTTACTGATTTGCTTGAGGCTGGAATGGTAATATTTGATCGTGGCAACGCTCGGCCATATTTTACAATACTTGGTGAAAACTATGAAAAAAGAAATGTTGATAAGTTTTGCCTCACCCTAATAGTTGTTTTGATTGATGCAGAATGCTTTGTTTTGTTTTGCCTCTACACGGGTGCAATGAAAGAGCGTCTCAAATTAATATTTCCTCGCGAACATTTGTGTAAAATATATTTGCACCCTAACTCCGCCCCATAACGGGGTTGCCATACAACGTTCAATTTTTCTCGTTTCTTTTTTCAATCGGTCCCACAGCTTTCAGGTCAAATGTCAGACCAACCCCAATTTATCTTTCCTTTCAAACATTTTTGTAAAACATACTTACCCCCTATCTCCAACCCCTAGCAGGGTTGCAATAAAGAATATTTAAAAATTAGGGTAAAACCGCCTACAACTTCCCCAGGATCAACTTTAGGGGAATTAAACATATTCCTATAACATATTTAGGGGGTAAATACAAAATTTGCGAAAATGATGTAAAAATGCCCATAACTTCCCCAAAGTCAGCCTTTGAGAAATAAAGTATGCAACCGACCTCCATTAGTTTCCTCTCCCAAACAAATTCCGAGAACATACTTACCCCTTTTAACCGTCGCCTAAGGGGGCTCTTACACAAAGTTTGGGAAACTGTAATAAGTCCCCTCTTACAGCTTCCAGTGTGCCCGTGGCTAGGTCAAATGTAGGACTGTTCTCAACTCATTTTTCCTTGGAAATATTTTTCTAGAACATACTTAGCCCTATCTCCACCCCCTAAAGGGGTTGCATTACAAAATTTGAATAAAATGAGGGTAAAAACCCCTCAACGTGCTGAAGGGTATATAAGATTTGGCACAGACGAATATAACGCTCTTACTTTGTTAAATCTAAAGTACTGCTTTCATTAAAAGGGTTTGAAGAAAAGGCAATGTTCGAATTTACATATACATATATAGATAAGTGAGCCTTATTTTAGAAACATTTTGTAAAATCTGGTAATTATCAGCACCCAAGGTTTTCTGCTCCATTTTACAACATTTCTTATCTTATTTTATATCGTTATTAAATATTCATTTTTTTATTCATATGTACATACATACATATTATTTATGTACATATGTATATTCCTCTATTATTAATGTTATATTTTTCACTTGTTTTTGTGTAAAAATGTGTTTTTAAAACAAAGTGTTTATGCAAATGTTAAAAATTACACCTGCCTATATGTAACATCTACAAACATACTAACATACGTCATATACCCAAAACACATTATAAAAATTTCTCAACCATATAATTTTTTATTACTTTTTAATAGGCTCCCTCATGTTGCATGTATGCATATGTATATTTCAAACATAACTTGTACTGAATAGAATAGAAGTAAATAAAACAAAATATCTTGATATAATAAAATAAAACATCGTAACCGAAATATAATATTTTGTTTTAGTTTTATTACTACTATTATGGCTCAAAACGCATTTTCTTCATTTAAGTTTACATCGCGATTAGAAAATAGTGTTTAAACAAACAGCTGATACTGTAAGTACATCAAAACGATAGTAAAAATTTTTTATAGTCACAATTAAGGCGACGGACGCCTAAGACAACAAAATTCATATCAAAAAATTATTGCAAAACAATTTGTTTTAATGCTGTTTTGTAAGGCTGCGAAAAAATGGGTTCAAATCTTTGAAAAATATTAAACGACCTAAACTGCGATCCAAATCATAAGTATAGCCACGTAACGCAAAAACATGTATCCTTCTAACCTTCTTATGTGTGAAAATGTCTGAGGTTGGAATTTTTTACCCATAAAACGTTTAATTACTTTAATAAAACGATCCAAAAATAAAAAGATGGAAACAATAACACAAGACATCTTTATAAAAATCAAACAATTTATTATCTCCTTAATGATGATGTCAAATTTTCCTACACAGAAAAAAAAGGTTAAAGCATTAAAATTTTTTACATTTTTTAATTTTTTCTAAAACAGATTTTACCCTTTAATTTTAAAATGATTCTTTTTCTTGAAAAATAGTAATGAAAAATTAAAGTTTCCGACACTAGCCGAGTAAAATGCATCTCCAAAACCCACTACGGTTTCTGGTCAACAATATTTTTGTTTTTGCAAATTGATTTTTGAAAACCGTAAAACTCTGTCTGTTAAGGGTCTTAAAAATGTATTCACACACAAATGCCTGAAAAATTAATGTTAAAAACTTTAATTATTGCCAAACAATTTTTTCCTTACTTGATATCTGTTCCCAATTTATGTGTTTACTTAAAAGGCAATAATGATTGGGAAAAAACAAAACAATTTTTTGTTGGTAACGGTTTTAACGCTTGTCGGTGTTGCTGCGATTTTACTTTCTAGTACCAAAAATAAAAATGTTTAAGTTTCGATAACCAACATTGCTAACATCAGATTTAAAATAACTTTTTTAGTGTTTTGTTAAGGGGGGAAATAAAGTAGAAAATTATAAGGTAAAAACCAAAAAAGACCAAGAATATTTAAAATTGCGTGTTATCATGCAATACTTATGTAGTTTTCCCTTATATTTTTCTTCTTAGCATTCATGCCAATATTTAAATAAAAAAAAGAGAAAAAAGCTTTAAAATATTTATACAATATTTAAAATAAGTTTACAAATACTTGTTTAAATTGAAGGTGGTGGCTTAAGAAGTTAAAGAAAAAAAAATACATATAATTATGGTGGCAAAAAAAAAACAATAACAGCAACATATTCGTTAAAAACACTTTTGCAAACATGAGTTTTGGTTAAATAAAATCATGATTTATTATTTTAAATGGTCTCCTCTGGTTTTTCTATGCTGTGTTTTTTTTTTTTTTGCTTTAATTATATTTATTTGCTGTTAATTTCACTGTTTTTTAAGCAACAAATCCAATATTTTTGCCAATTTTCACACATGTGAGAGTGTGTTTGTTTTCATTTTTAATTCAATATTTACTTAAAGGATACAACTTCATATGCATGTGTCATATTTGTATACAAACATATGAACAAATATGTCTGTGAGTGTGTGGGTATTAAACAATTTTCCTGTAACGTAGTCTGTTTTTTTCCTGCGTTTGTTTGTTTTTATTGTTAAATTAAGTCAATTCTGAAAAAAAAAAGAAAAACAATTCTCAAGTTTTAATGGTTTCAGTTGTTGCCACATTGGTTAAGGACTTCTTTTAACAAGTGGTGAGCACAGTTGTTGTAAATTTAATGTTTTTTGTTTATTTTATGTCTAAAGAACTCCACGAAAGCCAAGTGAAATTAACAGTTAAAGAGGGGGCCGTTTTAATTGTTTGGTTAAATCTAAATTTGATAAAAGTAATACAACCCAATAAATTGATAAGACATTTGTGGAAATGCCGATTCAGTAAGTTATTAAATATGCTGTGATTTGTAAAAACTTTAAGTCGTTTATATCAACAACTTCACTTTAAAAGTTTCTTATCCTCTTTCGGTTTAAACTGCTTAATATGCAGCCTTTCTACAAGGTACATTTCGCTTGTTAAATAATACAAGGTTGTTTATATTTCTCGAATTATTATCTAAAAACAATTTTAGGACTAAAGTAATTGTACATATATTTCAAAAGTCATAATCTCAGTATGTGCAAAAAAGTATTCAAAATATGAAAAAAGTCTTTTTTGAACTTTTAAATTATTTTTAATTAAATTTGATATCATATCAGAGCTATTACCCCTGAATACACATAATATCAAAAAATGTCAAAAGTACTAAAAATGTGAAAAAGTACTTTTTTTTTACCACGTATTAGTCTTTCAACCTCAATCTGGATCAAGAGTTGTTAATTTTATATTTTTAGTTTCATAATCCTAAAAAAATTACAAAAAGTACAAAAAATGTTAAAGATAAATTTGTTGCCCACTTAGTTAACTTCTAGCATATGTATATCGGCGTCCGCAGCCCTTTTTATATTCTTCACATAAGTGATAAGGGTATACGTATATAAGTTTGTCATTCCGTTTTTAATTTCTTTTATATCCATCTGCGATCCAGTAAAGTATATATTTTCTTGGTCCTTACAGATAGGAAAGTTGATTTAGCAATGTCCGTCTGTCCGTGTCATGGTTGAAATTAACTTTTCGAAGCCGCCCGATGTCGCATAGACCCGTAGGTGATATCAAACTATCACAAGTATCTGCGAGAAAATCACTCGATAGCTGACCGAGACGTAAATCAACAAATACGACTAGCTCCGTTTATTTCTCAAAATTTTTTAAATAAAAACCTCTACAACTGCCCCGGAGTTGCCCCTATACGGGTGCAATGAAAACCGATTCCCATTAATTTTTCTTCACGAATATTTTTGTGAAACATACTTACACCCTATTTCCATCGCTAAGCAGGGTTGCCATACAAGGTTTAACTTTTTTTTTAATCGCTCCAGCTGCTTTCAGAGTGCTCTTACAAAGGTCAGTTGCCATACAGAACTTGAAAAATCCCCTACATGTGAAAAAAGGTATACAAGCTTTGTTTGGCACAGCCGAATATGGCACTCTTACTTGTATTCACATTTTTTAGCTCAAAAAATGCAGGAAAGAACGTCGAGCGATATTTTTATTAGTTTAAAATTTACAAATATCAAGCAATTTGAATAATGATTCTACCTTTATTGGTTTAGAAATTACAAAAAATACACAAAAAGTTTTCATTTATATTTTTTAAGGCCTGTCGAATGCAATTGTAATTATTTCTATCTTTATCCTTGCAGAAGCTATGTAATAGGGTATAATGCTTTTTAAATTTTGTTCTTTTCATAATTGGCCCATTTTGACTCCCTTCAGGGGTCCTGTCAAAACCCTATCTTAATGGAATATTACTTTGGAAAAGGTGCCCGCAGTCTTCTAGTTCTACGGGTTTAGGCTGTACGATGACAAATTAGACAGTCAGTCAGTCAATAATGTTGTTCCTTTATATATATGGATTTACCTTTATATTATTTTGGCTTTAGTTAATTTCTAATTTAATTTTTTTTTTAGCTAAGAAAAAATTAATATTTGTAATTAATTTTAATTAGGAAAAACTTATTTGAAAAGCTAAATTTTTTAGGCAACGTGAGCCAAGTTGAAAGCATTTTTGAAACATCACCTACTTAACTGGCCTATTATCCAGAAAGGCAAACGGAATTTCTTTTTTTTTTAAGTTAAGATAAAGTTTATTAAAATTTTAGTCTTAAACGAAACAACCAAAAATACAAGCATAAAACTTATTTTGATTTAATTTTTATAACTTTACTGTAAAACCAAAAGTTTCAGAGAAGATACATATAAACAAAGTTTAAAGAAATTTGTTATTGTTCAGCTGCGATAGGCATTTGACTTTATCCTTAAAAAATTACCTCCAACAAGACCCCTGTATTTTTGTTTAGTCGTTGTTAGAAACAACTGTCCAAGCCATAAAAAAATTAAACTACAACGTAACTGTTTCTTCATATCAAAATAACTTTAATCATCTAAAATAACTTCAAACTTAAAAATTTTGAATTTAACATGAATATTAATACAATGTTCTCTCACCGAGCTTTCGTCTTGAATGCTGGTTTTTATTTTGGAGATTAGGAGGCAGTAGACTGGTTAATTGTTGTAAATTATTTTAATAGTCCGCTTGCATAGGGAATAACATTACCCGTGCTTCCATGACACTAGCTTTTTTTAAATGTAGACAATGTACCAGAACAACCTTGTAGCAGGTTTGAAGTCGACAGCTTTTAAAGTTTCCTAGATCTAAGGATATATTCATAAACAACTTAAAATAGATTTTAAATTTCAAGTATACTTTAAATACTTATTTCCTATTGAAATCTCGCTTAAAAGGTGTCCGTAGGTTTTGATTTTCTCTGGAAACTAGATTTAAGCAGACACACAGACAGATAGACGGGCAGATGGACATAACTAAATCGATTACCTAGCTTATGCACAATATACATATGCATTTATATACTTTATAGGGTGGCAATTTACTATTGCAAGTAGAAATTACAAACGGAATGGTAAACTGATATATAAACATATCACTATGTAAAGGGTTTACTAACTTCATGTTCGTAGTTCAAAAGAACAGTTTTATTTCAAAGCTAAATTATTCTATTGGCAACGAATACGTTGAACTTGTTTGCTGGATGGGTGTAGATTTATCTCAAAGCATTACAAGCAGTGTGACCAGATTTTCATGCAAAGTTTAAGCTAAATCACGTTTAAAAAACAGCTAAAAAGAGCTAAAAACAAAAACTTAAAGCCAAAAAGTAAAGCTAAATTTTTTAATTCTTTTTTAAAAAATTTCTTCGTTATTTAGATATTTCTCATAATATGAACGAAACGTTTGTGTGCTAAAAATATTTAAAAAGAAAATTTGTTTTAAAAATTTTGATTTTATTTACAAAAACTTGGTAGATCCATTCCTTAAGTAAGAAGAAAAACAATATGTGTTCATATACACATGCATATACAAGAGGTTTTTAAAAAATTTTTAGAAGCAGGTTAATTTGCTGCCTGTTTTGGCAAAAAAAAACTAATTTGTAAGATATACATACATATGTATATTAAAAAAAAAAACAAAAAACGAAAATTTGTTTTATATATAAATTACTCACACACAATTCGTTCAGAGTATAAAGAGACTACTTTTCTACACAGTTCGTTAAAAATCGAAAATTTTCATTCAAGTTACATAAGTACATACATATATCATGAAAAATGCTTTGATGTAAATTTCGTTTAAGAAAAGAAAAAAAGGTAATGTTTTATGTAAAAAGTTACATTGTAAGAAAGCATTTTTAAAAGTATTTTTTTGTACATGTGTGCCTCAATAAGTATTTAAAACCAGTGACTGTAAAAATGAAGAAATTAAAATCAAAAAATAAAAAATATAATAATTATCGTTATTATCCGTTTTTATTCAAATTAAAAAAATGACCGTCCTGCTAAATAAACAAAATTTACAAAGAACATGATTTTCAGCAAATATAGTTTAATACTATCAAAATGGTGCCTGCTTTTTTCTTAAAAATTATTTCGCTCCTGTTTGATTTGATTTTTTGACAAAAATATACTTCAAAATTCTTATTAAATAAAAATATTAATATAATAATTTGTTTCAACGAAAGACATAAGTGTTTTTACATTTTTGAGCAATATATTAAAATATAACCAAAAAACGGAAAAAATTTTTGTGTCGCATTTGGATTTTTTTTAAATTGCCGCATTTAAAAGTATTTGTTTTGGAAAAACAAATTCTTACGTTTTTTTTTGTAATACCATACCTTCTTTATATCTTTGTTTTATTGAAGTTTTGTGCTGTTTCACGTTTTTTTAATGTCGCTTAGAAGTAAATTATTAAACAAAACAATGGTTTGGAAACTGTAATGTTGTAGATTCGAAGAAAATTTGGAGCTTGATACCTTTCAGTATAATTGAGATATATACCAAAAAATATAATACGACAAATTTTTAACCTTTTTCTAGCTCCAAAAATTAGTAAAAAAAGCTAAATTCAATTTTGAAAAAAGCCAAAAAAAAGCTAAAGGCTAAATGTAAACATTTCGGGCTAAATAAAGAAAAATAAAGCTAAATTTAGCTCTAAAAAAGCTAATATGGCCACACTGATTACAAGTCTGTTTTTTAAGAACGAGCTTTAACTGAAAAAAGACCGAAGTAATAAGAAAAAAAAAATAATAAATTAAACAAAATTTCCTAATTCACTATATTTTTTATGTATTTGGTTGTTAGTTGCTATTTTTGTTTACCCCAGATATGCTTAACAAAGTTAATTAATTTAATGTCTTCGTAAGACAATACCGCTATTCACTGTACTGTCTCATAAAACTAAAAAAAAACATAATTATAAAATATTAATTAAAAGAAAAACTGCAATAAGAAAATAATTACTTAATACCTTTACACAAGATGTAATACTCATCATAAACTTAAAGGGAAATTTCGTAGACTTACCTGCTTGTCTACCATCATATATTTAATTTAAAATAAAACTGTAAAACAAAGATTTAAGACCAAAAAATTAACTGTAAAAGTGAAAACGTGTACCCGTATATAAACAGATATTTCGTCAAGTTTCTTCAAACACCAATCAGCTACTTTTGATATTAAGTCTCAGTGATTCGTTTAGTCAAGTGTTTTGGCTTCGAAGTTACATTTTCTTTAAGTATGTTTGCGCACATCCTTAAAGAATAGACAGATGTAACAGACCGACAGATATAAGTTCAAACACAATTGTAAGAATGTAAATATTTACATACATACATGTGTATTTTAAAAATAAATTTTATTAAAATATATAAACAGACAGACAGACTGGAAAACTTAAAAAAAATATATGCAGACAATAAAACTGAATATTGCATGCGCGTGTTGGATGCGACATTTTGACTGACATTTTTCTATTCTGTTTTATTTTTTTTTTCTTTGAAAATTGCTTGTATATGTTTAGTATATTGTTTACAACGAAAATCTAAAATTTGTTTATTCGAAAAAAAATCATATGAAGAATATTTTTTGAACGACTTTTTGAAGCTACACATATAACAACGAAAGCAAACAAGATTTTCAGCTCTATTCTTCTATTCACTATTCATTTCAGGAAAAAAAAAATATTTCAAATACTATCAGAATATTTTGAAAAATTTAAGATTAATTAGTTGAAAGATTGAAATTATTTTAGCAAAAATGTATGTTTAGTGATAAGCAATTTAAAACTTATATTAGGCGGATAGGATATATCCTTCTGAAGTTAGAATTTTAGGTCTATGGCTAAACGTGGTAATGGGTTTTCGGGTTCTTACTTTGCACTTTTTAAAGAATGAGTTAAATTATTTTATAATAAATTTTTTAACTGGTTTGAACAGTGTTCAGACAACGACTACACAAAATACTGATTTTCAGTTGGAGTTTATTTTTTCAATCATTTTTTAAGTCAAAGTCAAACGATAGAAAACAACAAAATAACATTTAACTCTGTTAGTATTTTTCTAAAACTTTTTGTTTAACAGTAAGCATGAAAAATTGACAACAAAATTGGTTATATGCTTTGTATTTTACGTCGTTTTGTGTTAAAACAATAATTTCTAACTTGCAAGAAAGGAATTCCGTTTGTCATTCTGTATAACAAGTAAGTAAAGTAGATTTTTTTTTTTTTTTTTTTTTTTTTTTGTTTCATATATTTATTATTGAATCTTCGCCTGTGGCGAACTAACAATAAGTGTTCAAATCTTAAAAACTAGGTAGTTAATATAAGTCTAGCCAGTGCCAGACTAAAATTTAAGTTCTCATATTAATTATCAAGCTTCATATAAGCGCAATAGTATCCCTCCTTTTCAGGCGGGTGTGCCCACTATGTTGCAGGATGTTTCGGGCGAGCGGATTTGGGTGAGCTTCCAGCTTATTTAAATACTTGTCCACATAGTTCAGGATTTCGCATTTAACTAGTGGAACTAGTAGATCCTTGTGGATGTTGCTGTTTTTAACATACCAAGGAGCACCAGTTATCATTCTTAGGATTTTGTTTTGCCTGCGTTGAATTTTTTCTATGTTGGATGCGGAAGCAGTGCCCCATAATTGTATACCGTAGCACCAAATTGGTTTCAAAATCGATTTGTAGAGTAGAAGTTTACAATCAAGACGAAGCACAGAGTTTCTGCCGATTAGCCAATGAATTTGTGTAGCTTTAAGTTTCATTTGCGTCAACTTCGCATCTATATGAGGCTTCCATGTGAGGCGGCGGTCTAGGTGAATACCAAGATATTTTGTCTCGGTTCGTTGAGGCACCATATGGTTGTTAATAAGAATTGGAGAGCACGTTTCTTTGCGTAAAGTAAAAGTTACGTGGGTACATTTTTGTTCATTTATTTTTATTCCCCATAACTTTGCCCATTTTTCAACTTGGGTTACGTGTTGCTGCAATTGGTTTGAAGCCTCTTTAGGGTCTTTATGAATACTAAGAAAAGCAGTATCATCAGCAAATGTCGACGTGTGTGTAAAACTATTGGTTGGCATATCTGCTGTGTAAAGCAAGTACAGAACTGGACCTAGTATACTCCCTTGAGGTACACCAGCCCATATTGTTTGAGAAGAACTTATTTGGTTTCCCTCTTTGATTTTAAACTGTCGACCGGTTATGTACTTTTCTAGTAGGTTGAAAATATTAGCTGGAAGGTTTAGCTTTAGTTTGTTTAACAGGCCTTCGTGCCATACTTTATCGAAAGCTTGAGAGACATCTATAAAAAGCGCGGAGCAGTACTTTTTTTCCTCGAAAGTTTTTCTTATAACCTGCACCAGTCTGTGAGTTTGTTCTATTGTGCTATGTTGACTTCTAAAGCCAAATTGGTGATCTGGAATGCAGTTGTTTTCATTCAGGATCGGAGTAAGCTTGTTTTTAAGCAGCTTTTCAAACAGTTTTGACAAAGTTGGTAACAAACTTATAGGCCTATAAGACTCCACCTTAGAAGGATCTTTACCAGGCTTAGGAATCATCTTAACTAAGGCAACTTTCCATATTGGTGGAAAATGTTCAAGCCGTATTATGGCATTAAAAATAAAAAGAATTATTCTTTTTGCTGTTAAAGGCAGCTCAATAAGCATTTTGTTGCTTATTGTATCAACGCCAGGAGCTTTTTTATCATTAAGGTTAGCTATAGCTTCTACCACATCTGAATATCGGAAACGTATTTCTATGGGACGTCTAGAAACAACAGGCGGTAATTCCCTCACGTCAGTGCATGTATTAGGAGTGAACACTTTTCTTAAATGGCTTGCGAGCAGATCGCATTTTTCTTCATCATTTCTAGCCCAGGATCCTCTTAGATTGCGCAGTGGTGGTTTTGCGATTACGGGTCTTTTGAGGCGACTGGCTGATCGCCATAGAGAATAATTTGTTTGAGGGGTTGCGTCTAGACCTTCCAAATACTTCTTAATTGATGCAATTCTGTGTACCTCCAGCAAGTTTTTTAAGCGATTTGTACACTCTTTTAGCTTCGTTTTAAGTTGGGGCGATCTATGCTGTTGCCATTCTCTTCGCGCTCTCCTTTTTTCAGATAAAAGCTCCTCAACATCGACAGAAAAAATTTTGTTGTATTTGACCTGACGGTATGTTGAAGAAGCATGTTCAGCGGCTTTTTTAATGTTTTCATTTAGGATATTTAGGCAATCATCGATTTCTTGGGTATGTGTTCCGAGCAGTGAGAGCTGATATATTTTTTATATTTTAACCAATTTACTCTTTTTGATAAGAAAAAATCACTAGTTGCTATTTGGTGAGGACTGCAAATAGTGATAATTGTGGGTGAGTGGTCAGAAGATAAATCGAAGGAGGCTTCAGCCTCAATAAGGTCCGGTGATATACCTTTTGCCACGCCAAAATCTATTACGTCTGGAATTTTATTATTGTCCGTTGGCCAATAGGTTGGTTGTCCAGTTGAAATAACGAAAAGTCCTATTTCCGACACTGAGTCATACAAGACACGACCTCTGGGACTAATTAGGCGGGAGCCCCAGTATGTGTGCTTAGCGTTATAGTCTCCAGCAGCTATGAAGCGGGGACCTAATGATTTGTAGAAACTGTTGTACTGATCCTTCGTTATGGAGAATCTGGGTGGACAGTAAACTGATGAAATAACAAGGTTATGGAAAAATTCATCAATGCAGACGTTCGTAGCTTGGATATAACTTTCCGAGAGGGCACCCAACCATTGGTGTTTAATTCTTGATTTGATTAGAATAGCCGAGCCACCACATGATCTATCCCTAGGATCCTTTGAATCGTAAAAAGAATAACCACTAATTTTAAAAGTGCTTCTAGATGTCATATGAGTCTCAGAAATACACATAACATCGATTTTTTGTAAAGTAGATGATGTTAAAATGTTAATGTTTATATTTTAAATGATTAAACATAATATGTTTTAAAATTTTACAGTTTTATACGCAACGAATCGTAGCCTTCTCATTTATCCTTAAAAATAATTGCATAAAAAAATTAAATTTCCTACATCGACTTTTATCGTTTTTGGCCAAGCTTGTGACAGAGCGCAAAGCGTTAACGCATTTTGCTCTGTAATTTGCAGCCTTAAGTGATATACACGTATTTAACTTTTTTGGCAACCGCGTATTACGCGAGAACGCAAGCAAAGCGTGCTATAACGTTTAAAGATTATAGTCACAAACAAGCTACTACAAATTATTCTAAAAGGAAAAAATCTATTGTAAGGATCGGATTAGGATTTTTTTAGGCCTAAGAACTACTTCCAGAATTTTAATTCTAACTTTAAAAAAATTTAGCATTAATTTAATATTTAATTAAAATTTTAAGAATTTAATATCAAAAAACAAATACATAATACAACAAGAAACAGTAACATTTTGAACAATTGGGCTTAAACTTATAAAGTCATGATGATGCTGTTTTCATCTGAAATTCTCCAAACAGCTCTTGTTTGTCGACATGATGCAAAATATTTTTGTATTTACGTATGATTTAACAATTTTTCTTGATTTTTTTCTCATTTTAATATGTTTTTTGCATTTATTTAGCATATTTCCTTTTGTACAACTTTGTAACTTTTTACTAACTGTTTGCTGTCTTAAAAGTGACGTTTTAAAAACATAAGAACAACAGCTTTAGAATCAGTTAAGTATTTTAGCCAGACAGTCAGTCACTTTAGTTAATGTTTGAAAAATGTTGTTTTGACTCGTTTCCTTTTTTTGGTTTTTTTCAAAAAGAAAATAAATAACAAAACAACAACTTAAATGTTGAAATAGTTTTCTAATTGATTTTTAAAGTTTTTTTAACAAAAAACTAATAAATTAATGCCATAAGCAGTTTTTTGTTGTATTTGCTAAAGTTTAAAATCTCTAAATGTTGATGTTTGTTGTCATAACAACTATTTAGTTTTTCTTTATCAGTTTTTACACCATCAACATGTTTTAAGTTGTTGAATTCAAAACTATGATTTAGATAATGTTTTTGTTCAATTGTTTTCAATTGAAGTTTCATAACAGTTTTATGTACTAATAAAAACAACAACAACAATTGTAATTATTAAAATAATTGAGCTGTCATTGTCACCTGTCACTGCAACCTGTTAAAAAACATCTTCATATCTTTAATTTCTTTGTATTAAATTGTCATTATACTTGTACAAATCCACACAAACGTATGTATGTATGTGTGAGTAAAAAATTCCTTTGCGAAAGCACATGTTATATTTGTGTTTGTGTACGTGTATGTGTACGAGTGAGGTGTTAATGTTTTTGCCACAAACAATAAAAGATGTCTTTTGTATTATAAATAAGTTTATTAAGATAAACAATAATACTTTTGTATATCAATGAATTCATTCTGGTTCCTTGAACAATACAAGCGAATTCAGATAACTTTAGGATGGAAACCAAGTTGGATACCGAGTAACGGCTCTGATTGGCTTTAAAATTGCAAAGCCCAGACTATGAACCCTGACATCCTCGTGATGTAACTTGGAGCAGCTGCCCTTAATACCAATTAAAGATAGGGAGCTAAAATTAGGCGAACATTCACACACCAAAACGATTGAAACGGGTTCAGGCATCGGGTTAGTAGCCCAATCAGTATACGCATTGGTGGATGTACTTCAAAATTACAAGGCCGATAAAACTGCCTTACAGAAAGTGCGATTGCATATAAACACGCCAAAAGGCAACGCGCTGTATTGTCGTTGCCATTAAGCAAAGCATGAGTTAAGCTATTTTCATGGATTCATAGTAAGCCGGAGACTCAAACACCTCATCTCCAGATTTACTCCGGTGAATTCTTCAATATCAGTCTTATATGTCCCCAGGATCCGGCCAAAGGCAAGGGCGAATACCAAAGATTATTTTACGAACGCATAGGGAGAGCATACGACCGCTGCGCCGACCATGACAGTAAACCGTCCTAGGATACTTAAACGAGAAAAAAGGAAGGAAAAAAATTTTGAAGAAACAGCAATATCCATACTTGGGTACCTTCCCCAAGGAACCGATGGTACGGTCGGGAGTGTCTAAATGCTACCACTGAGAAAAAAAAGAAAGCGACATACACTGAAACACTGAAGTCAGAGTCAGTGGCAATACGTCTTGCAAAGAAGTGATGTTGGGAGAAAAGAAGGGAGACAAAACATCTATTCCGCTGAAGGAAAAAAAATGGATAGGTGTGAAATGTAGAGTATCGAAATTTAGGGAGTCAATATAAAGTCCAAAAATTTTGCAAAAGAGTCAAACGCCAAACTAAAGGCTTTGGTATAGATATATTCTCCTGGAATGGTGAAGAAGGTAAGCTGATGCATGATACAGGTAGTGTGCTGGAGATATGGAAAAATCATTTTTTACACCTGTTGGTATGCCCACGAAAGAGGAACACACAGAACCTATCTAAGAAGCCGCTACTTAAAGCATACCTCTTAGCCAAAATGAGGTCGAAAAGCAGTAGCCCAGCTTAAGAACGATAAGGCAACATTAGTCAAGGGGTTGCGTAACTGTTTAAGAAGGCGCACGCTTATAAGGAACGCTAAAAATATGCATTAGTTAAGACTACTGTCTACTATGCCGACTACGGATAAGTAAGTCTTATTGCCGTTGTTTACAAGATATTATCTTGCGTATTGTTTTAAACATTATAATCTAAAGTCGACAAAAAATAATTGTTCCATATCAAATCCACCATCGCTCAGATATGCACACGAAGCCAAATTTTGGAAAAAACCAAAGGTCGACATATACCATCCATTTGCTCACTAAAAGACTGCTTTCAGTAGCCTTGCAAAACTAATACGACTTTGCAAGTTGATCTTAGGTGAAACACAATCCTTAGTTAAAATACGACAAAATATCTCTGCGTCTTTCAGTACTAAACGAGGCTTAAGACAAGAACACATCCTCTACCAAAAGTGTATTCGAGATGACAATGTGAATAGAACTGGCACACAGTTAATCAAATTTAACATGTTATTTGCTTACCCTGGTGATGTCGACATCATAAACATTGCGAGCAAGAGAAAGAATCTCCCAAACTGGGTCTGGCAGCATATAAAGATGTTGATGATATCAATGCATCAGATTGTCCAGTAGACTTTACCAGACAGTGAAAGTTGAAAATTGCAACTTCTTGGTGGTCAACGGTTTGGTCTTGTCTTGGAGGTATCAACCATAACCAAAGTTTTCAGTTAAAGAGTAAAACAATCTTGGCCAATTGATCCTACTTTGGACTAACGAAGCAGTTTAAAAGCAAAAACACCTCCTGAAAGGCAAAAATCACTCTCTACAAGACACTAATAGTCCTCGTGCAAAAGCAGAAAAGGCAGAGCTCGAAGTGTTTGAGAGGAAAATTCTTTGGAAAATCTATAGGATTATTTGCGATGACTGGGAATACCGTATACCACACATGAATTATCAAAAATTATCAAATTATCACATGAGTTATCAAAACACTAAAACAAAACTTCATTTAAATTATCTAATAAACAAAAATTTCTAAAAAAATTTTTTTTAAATTTTTGCTTAAAAACTCAATAAAAATCTCCAACTAACAGAATCTTCTGTTTCTGTTCCTAATGTGGATACCTGCATACGTTACAAAAAACGTATTTAATTTCAGTTTAAAACATACTTCAAAACATAAGGTCCCACAGAAAAAATTTATTTCGTTGTTACTTTTTGTTAAAATAATAAAAACTCTTTTAATTGAGTTAATTACACGAGATTTTTGTTTAGTTTTTTTTATTTTCATATCTTTTAAAATACTATTTTTTACATTTAATGTATACATTTATGTTAATTATAGTGTATATCTTATCTTGTCTCTAATTAATTATTAATTATAGAACGTTTAAAATTGATTATTTTCTTTTAAGTTGTAATTAAGTGTTTCGCAATTAGGTTCACACTTTGCCAAAGATTGCAATCAATTTTAACTGGTTGCCAATCGTTATAATTAACTTCAAACAACATTCTTATTTAATGAATATTAAAAACCTCATGCTTTTAATTTAATTAAATATTAAAGGAATTTTAAAATTTTAGTATGGTGTCTTTAACAAACTGCTACCTCCTCCCTGGTTTCGTTACTTTATCATAATAATCAAGAAATGAAATCATGTGGCTTTTATGAAAAGCGGAAGGAGTCTTTTTTTTTAAGAATTTCGTGTTTGCTTTTTATTATTTTGGCCTTGGTCCATTTTTGATTTAATTTCATTTTACTAAGAAGAAATTAATATTTTCCATTATTGCCGCAACCAATTGCATTTTTGAAACCAGTTGCACCAGCTACGAATTTTTATCATCAGAACTCTATGAACGGTAGTAGTATTTTTGATTGTAAGCATTAACTATTTAAGTTACATATTATCCAGAAAGGCAAACGGAATTCTTTTTTAAGTAAGAAGAAGTTAAAATTTCCTAAAAAATTCTATGCTGAAGTCTCTTTTGCAACACTAACTAATAACTAAGCTCCATTTGTTTTAAATAATACAGAGAAAAAATTGGCCTTAGAGCAATAAGTTCAACTGGAAATTAACGATTTTTTCGATACAAAAAATGCTGATTTTTTGGCAAATCTACACTCTTTTTTTTTTAAATAAAAAAATATCGATCCAGTCGCTTATTTTGAAAAAAAAAATCTTTGTGCTCTTATAAATTGTTTAACCAAATATTAACTGTATTAACTGTAAGACAAATAAAAAAATAAAATAAAATGATTGTGCCGCATTCATTGTTTCAAACCGTAATATATTTTTCTTCCTTTGAAGTGCGACAAAGAAGTGCATTTGTTTTAAGTTTGTCACTGAAAACAAATCATTTTACTTTTCTTGTATTGTATGCTCTATATTTTCGTTTTGATATACGTTCTTTAAGTGTAGATATCGCAAAAAGATAATAATTAATTATTTAGGAGCTGTTTAAATATGAATTTCCGAATAGAAAGTCGTTTTCATTACTAGCTATGATTTCATTGTTATTACAGTTTCTTTCAGAAAATCATATACTATTAAACATTAGGCTTAAAGTTTTAAAAGCTTATTTAGAACAAAAAATATTAATTAAATTTTTCAAACCATCACTTTTCAATTTTCATTTCAAGTGTGAACCTTGGCTTTGTGTGCATCATAAATGAGCTTTGAACAAAGCAATAACATCAATCTATTTTTGAATTTAAATAATTTCATAAAAATGCAAATATGCAACAAAAAAATATTCGATGTGTGTGTAAAAATATGAGCGAAAAATGATTTATGGCCAGCAATGATGGTTGTCGTAGTTATTGTGTGTAGTTGAACAACCAAGACGCAGTGTAACAACTCATGTGTAGCAAATTGGTCTTGTGACTGATATTCTATAAGATCAGCGAGTTGATTTTGTTGAGATCTTTTGGAACTATTTAAACGACTGACTTCATCGCTGTAAAGGGAATCTCTTAAGAACTAAGAAGTAGTTTAACACATTGACATTAAAACGGATGACACAACTACATAAAACATGAACGAGCATGTTTGATTATTTTTTTTTATTATTTATTAATTGTTTTTAGAATTAAAAATATTTGTGTATATGTATGTGTATCTGGGACTGTGTCTGTTTTCTTTAAAACCCTGGTGACAAGTGTCCCCATGTCAACACTTTTGCCTTTTTGGCGACATTGTCAGTAACAGTCAACAGTTTTATACTAAATCACTGGTTCCAATGTCTACATATGACCCCAAAGGAACTACCTTGTCAACAGTACCAATGTCAGTAGTGAATTTTCAACGACGCTGAAACGATAAATGTCTATAGCAAAACGCATTGCCTGAAGTAAAGCTTGTCAGTTGTACTGGTGACAATGTTAATAGTGGATTTATAGTGATTCACTATTGACATTTACTGCAGGGAAGTGTTGTTACTGCATTTACAAATACAAATGAATGCGCATGTATGGAAGCTATCAGTTACATTTTACAGATGGAAATTTATATATTTTTGCATCTTTTCACACTCTATCCATTTGTCGTAATTTTTTTTATTAATAATAAACTATTTTTAATTTACAATAACGGCAGCAAATGACTACTTGTTTATTTCACTTGACCCATGTTAATATAGAAAAAATAAAACTCGTAAATAAAAAAGGAAACAAAAACATTCTCAAATGCACTTAAATTGAAAAAGCTTATAAACGTTTTTCTTACGCATTTTAAGATTTGTAATTGCATAAAATTATTAATTAATTGTACAAAAACGTAATTATATATACAGTCGTGAGAAGAAATAGTTCCAAGAAAGTTGAACAATATTTTAAGCATTAAGATATTCATTTGTTTTTTGGCTTTTTAAACTAAAAAAAACAGGTCTTTGTTTAAAAAAAAAAGATAAGAAAGGGTATTTCAACTTTGTTATAAACTATGGGTAACCGAATGGCGACCCTATTTTGCTTATAACTCAAACAATTAAAAAAAATTAATTTTAAAACCGGCTATGGTTTGCAAGGATGGTATGTTCTTAAGGGGTTAATTGTAAGTAGATACTGAAAGGAAATGATTTCTGCTCACCATTTACCTGTTAAAGACTGTGATCTTTTTAAGATCGTGTTATGCAAAATATTTTTGAGAACGGGCTGCATTTTTGAATTGGATGCTTTCTAGAGTTTTTAATCGTACTTGATATTTTTTTTTTTAAACTCTTTTTGCTTATAAAAACCTTTTAAAAATGTTACGGGTGTGACTTTTCATCAAAAGGTAAAAAAATTATTCGGTATGTGATAACAAATTAATTGTTATTTCTATTATGATCCTATAGGATCATATATGCCATATATAGGATATATTAGCCATATGTGCACCAATATTTTTTAACTGTTAGCACCAAATGTATGCTCAGTTTGCTTCAATACCAATTTGGTAGGATTTTATTGTGATTTTAAATAAGGATTTAGGATACGGACAGCCAGACGTTGCTATTTAGACTTAGGTAGGGAAGAAACCAAAAGACACATACATTGGGTACATGTTTATTTTATGGAGTAGTAAGTGACAAACTAATACTTTTACAACCTTTTACTTATCAAGCTATAAATGAATTAATTTTTCCTTAAACGTGGCATATACGACAAGCTATACTTTCAAAGGTTTTTTTCCATGACTCCGGATGTTTTTTTATTATAAATTTTTTTATTGCTTATTAAGTGTATAAAGCATCTAGTCTATGCTATCTAGGGAGAGGAAGGAAAGGCCAATTTTCAAAATCTCAGCATACTATGACCGAAAAAATCTATTTGTCATATTGTTCAAAAGATTAAAACTCAAAGTCGACGAACTAACCCAGCGTGTCAGCGTGGCTTTAGGTCAAATAAATCAACTGCCGAACAAACCTTCACACTCGGACAAATTCTTAAAAGAACCTATGAAAAACCAAAAGATACATACGATATTTTTTTATTGACTATGAAGTCGCCTTTGGCCCGCCGATAAGGGAAATTATGAGTGCGTATTAGACCCTCTGAAAACTGGACTTTCTTGCCCAATGATTCTAAGTGCCAAAAATCAGTTAAAATAGGAATCATTCGCCACAACAATAGGTATTCAACAGGTTCATATCTTATTTTTATTTAATTTAACATATTGACGAAAACAATATAGGCAAAAGTAAAAGTAAGTAAAGCAGGCACACTAAAGTCCACATCCCCCTTGCATTTTCGGATAACATAGACATCGTTAAAAACATTGAGCGAGAGGAAACTGGTGTTTTTTTCTAGAATGGAGAAAGAATCGTCGAAAGTTTTTCTGATGGCGAACGAGAACAAGACCAAATTTGCAGCTGTTAGAAAAACGCTACGACGGGAAGGCGACATTGTGAAGCCGGTTGTGAAGTACTTTATATGATTTGGATGCGCTAACAACAGAAATAAAGGAGTCAGCATCAAAGTAAGGCAAAAAATAGTTCTGGCTTCTTTGGGCACTTCAAAACAGAGCCCTCTTTCGAGAAAAAATAAAAACAACAATGTACAACGTGCTCCTATATGGCGCTGAAATATAGGTAGTTGCGAAAGCTAAGGAAGTAGTACTCGGGTTTTTGAGAGGAAACCCTTCGCAAAATCTGTGACCCTGCCCGTGTTTTAATAAGGAGTATGAAAACGCGAACTATATAAGCTAAAATCCGAAGGTAATTGGTAATGTAGTTTAATGCAAAAAGATTACACAAAAAACCTCCAGCCAAAAACGCGATGGATAGCTATAACCACGAAAAACACAATAAAGGAAGACTGAGACTCCGCTGAGGAACCAAGTGTAAAAGACACCAAAATTTCAGTTAAGACAAACTAAAACGAGCACGCTCAATACCGAAGAGCTTTAACAACAATCATTAGGCAGCCCAAGAGGTAACTAAGGAAAGCAAGTTTTGTTTACATAAGTAAATATATTTAGATACTTACATATACGTACGTATGTATGTATATAGATTAATAATGTCGAAAAGAGAAGCGATTATCTTTAAACTTTCAAAGTAATTCAACTAAAAACTTTGAAGAATTATAGTGTCACAATTAAAGTAAATGCGGGATATATATTTATGTATTTTAAAATTGAAAAATTATTTTAACAACGCTGTAAATATAAAGATATTTAAAATATACTACATGTATAAAATTTAAACCAAACAAATCGTAAAAAAACAAAGTCGTTTTTATTTTTTGTTCTCAGTTGTTTTTGTTGTTCGCTAACTCTGAAATGGGTGTTTAAGAAAACGATTTATAATTAAATTTAAACTCTACTATTAATTCAACTGCAATTTTGATAACACTTTGATTAACATTCATGTTTATCACTAATATATTTAATAATTATTAATTTATTTTATTTGTTAATTTTTTTTTAACATATACGTACAAACTGTTGCTACAATAGCAACTTTGAATACTTATTTTCGTTTTTTTTTTTCATTTTAATATAAGAAATATAAGAAATTAAATAAAAGGCACTGATAATTTAAAATATAATGTTTTAATTAAAATTTCTTAATTTTTTGTTTGTTGTCCTATTTTATTTGTGGGCTGATAAAAAATTTATTAATAATTTTCTTATTGTTGTCGAGGCTGGCTGTTGCTGTTTTAAATGTCATCAGTGATAATAATCCGAAACCCCAAACAACATTTATTCAATTATGCAAATTGTATGTGTTGTTGGTCGAAATAAAACCAAAACCTATATTATTATTTTTTTTAATTAAATTCGTTTTAAATCTTTAAATTTGTTTAAAGTGACACCTTAAAAAGACTGAATTCATTTATTATTTTCACACAATTTATTTTAAGCAACAAATTATTTAAGACCTGGAAACATTGCCGGGTGTTTTAAAAGCAATTAATTTAGTTAAAGCTGTATGTAAAGCCATCTTATTAATTATTAGAAAATAAAAACTACTTTAAGGGTATTTTGAATTAGTTTTTAACCGTCAAAACAATTTTTGTTTCTATATTATTTCTATTCTTTCATTCTTTTTATTAGAACCTGTAATGGATGGGTTATTAACATCAAATGTAGACCCTTTTACATTGATCTTTATTCTAACAAACTATCTATAACTTATCGGATTCAAAACTAGAATGTTCATACAAGTTTTAAAGAAAAACTATATTTTATAGTTATTTATTTTAACTTTGATATATTTTTTGTTGAACTAATTGTTTTTAATAAAAATTTTTGTTTTTTATTTTAGCTTAAGTTCATTATGTAGGGTGCCCCGGTAGCTCAGTGGTAAGTGCACGAGTCTACCAGTCTGGGGGTTGTGGGTTCGATTCCCACCAGAGACCCTGGTAAGTTTGCTTCATTTTCTTTTCTTTCTTTCTTTCTTATCCTTCTCTAAATTTCTTCTTTCCTCTCATCTCAACCTATCCTATCTGCCTCTCCAGGTAACACAAAGGGACCGAATTAAGCGGACCCAAGTGAGCTGTATCCTTTCCTTCAACGGCTGCCTGTTCTAACTACCTACCTACCTAGTTCATTATGTAATTTCTTTTTATAAGAAAAAATTTATATTTTCCGTTAATGCCTAAAGGAATTTTTTTATAAAAAAAGCGGGTTTTTCTACCGATACTAGTCGGGTAAAATGCATTTTCGAAACCAGCTACGATGTATGTAGACTTAGTTCCGTCCAAGCAATATAGAATATGTCTGTTTAAATAGAACAAATTTACATTCAAATAACAGTAGAACTGAATAGAACGAGTGCTGACAAGAAATCGTAGCTGAATTCGAAAATTCATTATACTCGGCTAGTATCCATAATTACTTAATTTTTAATAAAAATGTCCATTCTTAGCTATCAAAATTTTAATAATAAACTTAAAGCCGAACAAAAAAAGACTACATAGATATAAGAAAAATTTATATTAATAATTCTACACACATGTAGAATTATTTATTATATTATTCGTCGTATCAAAGTAATCTTTTCGTTATCACAAAATTGTAAATTAAAAATCGAAAGAAAATTTGATTTTTTTATCTGTGCAATAATAAGGTCTCTTTTTCAAACCGAAATATGCCAGCAAATATTCCCAAATTTAGTTTAAACATTTTTTGGTTTTCAAATATGTTTCGGGAAAAATGTCACTTGAGAAAATTTCTTAAGCAACAAGAGCTTGTAAAACCTTTCGAAACTCTCAGAAAAAAAATGTTTAACCTATGCAAGTACAATACGAAAAGAAACTAAGGGGCCTTAAAAATTTTTAAGTGCCTAAATTTTATTTGGACGCTGTTAAAGAACTAATTTCTGCACTAAATCATTGCTTGCAAGAAAAAAAAGATAACCCAAGGCGTAAGTGATCAAGCCAACCAGCTAAAGTAGATGAATTACCTCCAAAATCAAGTGTCAATGGCGCTAAGATAATAATTGGTATTTTGTGGGACTAAAAAGTTCCAGTTTAATATGAGCTACTGGATGCAACTTATTTGTTTAAATCTCATTGGCTGTAAAAACACGCAGAACTTGCAGCCAAATATGAAGTCGTAATATTGTATTATGACAACGCTTGGCCACACATATCAATACTTGTTGAAAATTATTTAAAAAAGCTGTTGGAAAGTTTAATCATGTCCCACTTTTTAAATTGATAGATGTAGAATGCTCCCTCAGGGAAACGTTTCGTTTTGGAAGAGGGTATTAAAAATTGGATTAATCTACTTTTGACATCAATTGATTATAAGCTCTTTAGGTTCGGAATCCTTTTATTATCAAAGTGTCAAAGCTAATTGCAAAGACCTTAAATAAATTTTTGTATGTTTCACAATAAAATCTAAAAACTTTTAAAAAATTACATCAAATGTATTTTAATCTAAGTTGTTCGGGTCAATCGAGTTATTAAAGAACTTAATCGATTATTTGATACTTTAGTACCACAAAAACAAACGGATCTTATTAATTTAATTTTGAATTTTGGTACAAGTTGTTTAAGTAGGTTACAAGCAGCAGTCAGCAATCAACAAATAAAAATTACTTTTAAGTTCAGAACCACGTCAGAATTCCTATTTTATGGGCATTGTTTAAAAAAACAAGAAGTTTTAATATTAATTAAGTTTATCCTTCGCGCCAATATAAGAGTCGTTACAGCTGGAGTGCGGTGATTGATTCTTGCCGCTTATTAAATAGTTTCTAGAAAATCGTTTTTATATGAAAAGCAAATATTTGTTTTAAAAATACTCTGGAATTTCTTTATTAAATTGGCTGCTAAAGGCAGCCTGTGTAAACACAATCCTGAATTTAATTTTATTCATATTGAGAGAAAGAAATATAAAACATGAATAAATAAATAGAAAAAATAAATAAAATGGAGATATTAAAATAAAGGACTAAATTTTTATATACAAATACAAAACGATCAGCCCATTCATTTATTCATAGAAATGTACTGGGGAAATGTAGAAAGTATAGCGCGAAATACGTACCTTTAGTTGGGATTTGTTTGTTTGTTGTTGTTTTTTTATACAGAAAAATTTCGTGCTTGTGTTTTGTTGTTGTTTATTTTAGTTAAAATTTTTAAGTTGAAAAAAGGACTTTAAATTTGATACGTTTTTTGTAGATTTGGTTGTCGCGTTAGACGTTTTAAATATTTACAACAAATTTAACTTAAACATAAACTTTTTAAAATTAATATCACAATTTATTTAACACTATACACTTAATATTTTATGAATTTATTTTAAATATTTATCAATTATACAAATATTATAAAATATTTACACTATTTCGTTAAGAAAAAGGATTAAAGGACGTCTTTAAACTTTATTTAATTTTTTTATTTCTATTTTTCATGTACTTCGAATTTATTTTAAAAGTTGTCTTATGTCGTTGGTTTTGGTAAAGATGGTTTAAGGATTTTTTTGTAGTTTATAAAACAAAACATAATAAAAATTCTAGAATTAGTTTTTGTATTGCAGCTTTCTAAACTTAAAGAATTCGGGGCAATAAAATTGGAATTGTTAGACGTAGAATAAGAGCAAATACTGTTATTGTTGAAATAATTTTCGAAATAACAACAATAAAAATGATGATAAAAAAGCGCTTTGATAATAATGATAAAATACAAGCGTAAATAACTTCGGCAATATCTTAAGGATTTTCGTTTTTTACCCATAAACATGGAGATTTTTGTAAAAGTAACAAATAAATAATTTATCCCGAACAAAACACACAACATTTAATTACGTTGATTAAATTTTTGAAAAACAAAGGCTCGCACAATATAGCAGTTAAGGTTTATCGGTGGCTTTCAAATGCTGTCACTGGTGCTACTAATGTTAATAATAATGAGCTTTTGCTGCCTTCGATAATGAGGAGCAGATGCTGCTGCGCGAAGATTTTGGCAACATTGTAGACTCCTTCTTAAACAATCATCACGTGTTGATAGCATTTCTATGTTCTTTTTTGCACATACACAATGTTTTTATATATTAAATTTTTAATGTGTTTAATTTAAATGCTTTTTAATATACTAAATTTCGTTTATCTGCCTTAGACTGCACAATAGAGTCTTGTTTTTTTTATATAGATTCAAATTTCTTTTAAAAAAACATGAATACACAATTCTTTTGGAGGATTAAAGCTCAAAAGTTCAAGGTTAGAAGAGATAAGAATTAAAATCATTTAAGCGGTGAAGTGAATTTAAACTTAAATTTTTAGATTTGTTATGTTTTTTACCAAAAAATTTTTTTCCTGACAAACATGCATGCTGTACATTTTGTACATGATAGATATGATTTCATTATTTTTTTTATTGTTTAAACACATTGTGTTCATTCACTCAAACAATATAACAACATATTTTCCACTGGCATTTACATTTTATGTATAAAGAACACATTTTAAAGGAATTTTACTAATTACAAGAAATAATCGCTTGTAATATTTTAAAAATAAAATTGTACGTATTTTAATATTTTACAACGAAAGCAAATATTACGTTAAATGCTTTCGAAATGGCGTATATCAGTGTGTTCAAATTGGTCGCAACGCGCATCTATTGTGTGTTTACATTTAGCAACACGTCTTATTTGCACGTTTATTCAAAAACAACTAAACAAACAAACACGCTATACGTGAATTCACAATGAGCAACATTTTGTAAACATTCCAATAAATCTATTTCGCATGTTGACAAGCCAACAACCACAACGACTCTGCAACATTGCTGTTAGTGCGCCTTGCATACACACACATACACAAACAACAATATGATGAATTTCTTGAGAAAATACAAATAAAAAGTGGCTTTTATTTACATTTACATAAAAAAAACTCCCTTAAACAAAGCAACAACTACTGTTCTGACTCGATTCTAGTTGGAAGTAAAACGAATACACTAAGATGTATCTGCAACATTTCAAGCAATGTTTAGATATTGCAAATGTTGCGATAGCAACTGGAAATAAAAATGTTGATTTGGAAATTGAAAAGTATATCAACATTTCCTTTGTAGGTTTATATATTCAGTTTTTTTTTTTGCTAATTTTTATTGAATTGTTTTTATTTTGTATGTAGGTATGTTAATGCGTGTCTAAAGTTTTTTTTTATTTGCAAGAAAATAACAAACTTTGAGCTTTAAGTAAATGTTAACAAAATACAAAAACCACAAAATATAGAAAACTGAAAACAAAGATTCTGTTTGTAGCACGTGCAGTGACTCCTTTAAACTATTATGTTTCCAAATACGCGCTGAGTGTGTTTTCGTTCTTACTTTTATGGGTTTCTTGTTGGTAATAATAATGAGTTTATAATTCTCATTGTTAACTCGTGTGACACTTTCGCTTTTATATATATAGGTTTTTCATAAAATATAAATTAACAATTTCTGCAAGAGGATAATTGGAGAGCTATAATCAAATAAACACGACTTTATTACATATTAATAAGGTCGATATTATATTTAATATATGCAGACATTTTTTTAGTCTTAAGACGAATAAAAATAAATAAATAAAATCAGTTAAGATATGATAAGTTAAAAATAGCCCCCCGCGAAAGTTATGAGCATCGTCTATTAAATAACAGTTTAAAAATGCTGGACGGTTTTTAACTTATTTTTGAATTATTAGTTTATCCTACGCCCCTAATTGTTGACACCTCTTCATTGGACAGTCTATTTGAAACCCTTATATAAAAAAATAATTTTTTTTACTGGTTTAACTTAAGAAAAAAGATTTCAGATATAAAATCTTTAAAATGCTTTAACAACCCCCTGAAAATAATTTTTTATTTTTATAACTGACTTTTTAGTTCATTCAAGAAATGTAAATGTTTAAAGAAATAATTTCTAATATTTTAATTAATCAAAATCTTAAGTGTTAAACAATTAATATTTTTGGTTTTTACACTTTAGTTAATTCATATCATCATTTTAGAAAATAAAACATTTTTTTTGTATATTTTCTGGGTATTTAAAAATTCATCAACGCATTTACCTAGAAACTACTTTAAAAGATTATATGGATTAATAGACTAATTATATTATCAAACTAAATATTTTGTGTTAAAAATCCTTTTAACTTAAAAAAAATAATAATTTATTGCTTCACGCAATTAACACATTACGGATCAACAGACTCTTAAAAGAGATTCAGGGTAAAATTAAAAAAATTATGAATATTTAAATGTATGTTCGTACTTGACAAAAACAACAGTAGGCAGTTTTCTATTTCGTTTAGTCAGTCATCCGTTTATTTATTCATTAATGTACAAATGAAGTCGTAACACTTTCGAAATGGTTGACAAAAAAGAGCGCGTAAATTAAAAAAAATCATATTTTAACATAAGGGCCATTTTTAAGCATTAAGCTATAAAGAAAATATTTGAATACAATTGAAAATTGTTTGAATTTATGTTAGCGCAGCAGAAGCCAGCCATTGACCGTCGCGTTGCGTGTCGCTGCTACTTGCTGTGCTAAAGCTGGCATTCAACAACTATCAGTGCTAATTTAGTGCTTTTAATAAAGTAGAATAAACGCACATTTCTCTTGCAAGAATTTTTAGTATATCTTTCAATTTGGTGGCAATATAAAGTGCCACTTTATGTGAGTTTTTTAAATATTTTTGTATTATTAGTGACATCAAGTAAGTTTTTTTTGCGGATTAGTCCAGCACTTTACCATGAGGGATCTGTATTGTTTTTAAATTCGTCCAAATTTTTATCGTTTTTGAATTAAGTTAGAAAATTTATATTGGGGGTTATTCTGCGTTTGGATTACGATTCCGCATGCAAACACGCATATACCAAAATAGAAATAAAACATTTATTTTTCCAATTTTAGTTTTAAGAAGCAGAGGATTTTAGTACAAAAAGACGAAAAATCAAAAGTATACTAAGATAAAGTTATTTGGGGCCAAACTATTCCACAGTGAAGAAGGCCGACGGAGAAAATTTCAATTCGAATCGAAATGCAGAATAGGGGTAATTAACAAATGGTGTTTTTTTTAAATGCTATTTTTTTATCACCTGCATGAAACTGCATGAACCCTTACAAATTGCTAAGTTTTAAGATACTACAAAAAAAGTTTTTTTGGGCTACATGCAATTGTGACAAATTTTTCGTTTAATTAGCACTTTAAAAAAATAAAAACAATTTTCCTATAAAATGTTTTATTTTTAAACGTCAAAAAGTCTAATTAGAAACGAATAAGTTTCTTTTTACTTTTTACAAGGCAAAATGTAATCCTTTCATTATATTAAGGGGCAAATATGTAGCATTTTTTCATTCGCTTAGAACAATATTATCAGAAGAAACCCTTTTGACCTGGGAATAATGTGTTTTTCACAACAAAAAAAAAAAAGGAAAAGAAGGGCGCTGGGCAGTATTGAGACAAATTCCTGGCAGAATAAAATACGACAAACATATAATAGAAATGGTGCTTTTGTTGAAAAAAAGTCTGCTGTACTGTATCATCTTATTTTACACTTTAATGCAAAATTCCACATAATATTTAGATAATCAGAGGATTAATATTTTATATTTTTTCAAAAACCGCATTTGGGATATAGCAAACATTATATGAGCTGTCGGAAAACCTACAATTTAATAATAAACTTTAAGCTTTTCTCAGCTTAAAATTTTTATTTTCGCCTTTTGTTTCTAATATTGCTTCTCGTTCTAGAGATAGGTATTGGCATCACTGTTGACAACCACTTTTCTATGCTTTTCATTTACAAAATAAAAGTTTCTGTTGGATTTGTGTGTTTTTAGTTAAAAAAAAATTTTACGTAACTTTTTAAATTTTTTTGATTTGTAATTTTAAACAATTGTTTTTTTTTTTTCAAAATTGTATTTAAAATATTTTCAACATCATGGAACAAATTTTGTTATTTTTTTCAATAATTCCCTGCCATACGTTTTTAGAGTTAAGAGATTGGTGTGGCGGACAGGCAGACATGGCTGATTTCTGTGTGTATGTATATGTGTGCGTTTTTTTTTGGAACAATAACAATAAACACAAGAACAAAAAAAGCCATAAATCTTAAAAATGCTGTGCGTACACGTTTTTAATTCATTAGTAGTTTTTTTTTTCTTTTGTTTCTGTTGTTGTCGTAATCGTCGTTCCACTATGCTAGTTGTTTTTAGTTTTTCTAGAGTATTGAATTTATTTATTTATTTTTATACATAACGGCATAGTTTTTCCCCCTATAGTTTAAGGTATGTACTTATGTACATATGTATGTATGTATGCATGTGATTTCAGTTTCTTTGGTTGAGTGCTTTTTTGTTTTTTACAAAAAAAAATAAATAAAATCAAGTTTTAATTTCATTAATAATAATGCAAATATGTATATGTATGTACGAAGGCATACGAATCACATACATACATACATATGATATTCATGTTAATAGAAAGGGTTTGTGTAACTGCATTAACTTTAACTTAAGGTTATGATGTAAAGAATTACGAAAACAAATTTCCTGCCATCTGTCTTCACACACTGGCACAACTGCTTTGCTTTATTTTTTTAAGAAGAGAATTAATTCTTTAATTTGAAAATTAGTTTAGGTCCCAGAAAAGTAACATTGTATAAGATACATTTAGGAAACTGCATATTAGCAGTGTATGTATTTGCATATGTAAATGTACATAAATTATGCATTTTTAATACTTTTGACTGACTGATGTACGCGCTTCTAAAGCCAACCATTTACATTTCGTTTATCGTATCGGACTTTTAAATAATTTTTTGACTGCTAATAATAAATTGACCTGATATCACCAATACTAAATCAACAATAATTCCTTGCTAAGCTTTTTAACATATCAAAAAATTTACAAAATCACGTTTTCTTAAATAAAAATATAATATTTTTTGTTAAAAAAAAATTTTTGTTATAAAGAAATAGCTAAGCCCCGGTGTGCTTCACTACCCCAAACTATTATGATATTAAAATATATTATTTTTAAACCTATTTCCTAAATCGTTTACAAATTGATATCTTTTGAGGATCACAGAGTTCTATTTTAATTGTGTTTCTATCTTATTTGTTGTTAAGAATTTACAGAAAGTGCAAAAAAATCACTTACATTCAAGTTTTAACCCTCAACTGTTACCGAACATCCTTATGATTTAAACTAACAAGTACATCCATATATAGTTAAACTGCCCTCCTAAGCGCAGTTTCGTTTGCAGTTAAAACTTCAACCTCTTTTACACAACTTTTTAATGTTGACAATATTTGGTGTTACCAATCCATTAGGGTATATTCATACACCATTTTGGAAGCAAAATAATAAAACGAAACCTTCAGATTTTCGTTTAGCAAGACTGCAAAGCAAACTGTGTTCAGGAAGACAGTCTCACTTATTTTTCATAACCTAAAAACTAAGAAGGGCAAAAAGTTGCAATATTTTGAAAGACATACTCAAAATAAAAAATAGCATCAAATAATATATGTACTGAGCTCTGTCCCTTTTGTCACTAAATTAAGTTCCGACAGCAATCTGGATCAGTAGCATAAAATTTTGTATTTCAATATTATTGTAGGAGCATGTGGAAAAAAAGTACTAAAAATATTTGGAAGAACTATCTGTCGACTTAATTGAATTTTGACACATATTACATCATATTTTTAACATTAAAAAAACACAAAAATGTGAAAAAATTATTTCTTCCTGGCGCAATCTGGTCAATAACCCGACATTTCGTATTTATAGGTTATATATTCGAAATATGCCAAAAATAATACTTTTGATATGTCAAACGTATCCTTTTTTAATTAAGTTGTTTTTCAAAAAAATTCAAAAAGTTTACAAATATTAAAAAAAGTTTTTGTCTTAAAACACACAAAGTTTCAGAAAGTACTTTTGCCAGCCTTTGTGATCTAACATGTCAAGCATTTTATTAAAAGGTTCATTTACGTTTTCCCGTTCCTTTCTTTCTTTGGTTCTTTTATCACCTTTTTCCAGCATCAAAAACTCTTAACGCTTGTTGACGTTTGCATTTTCTTATAAATTTTGTCAAAATTTAAAAAGTCCGGTTAAAAAAATACCAACATTATGCACGAAATTTATTCCTTAAACTTTTATTAGTTAAAAAAGTTACAAAACGTACCTCAAAAAGTAACAGTTATAATTTTTACCCCTTAAAAGTTTTAAAAAGTACCGAAGGTATTCATATTTTTGGAGACCTGTTGAGCACAATTTAAATTATGTTTGTTAGTTTTAATGTTACAAGAGTGCCAGAATATTATCTTAGCCGTTTAGGGTTCAAAATTTTAGAAATAAATTAAGAGTTTCTGGGCGAAAAAGGCCTCAAAAATGACTTGCAAAAACATTCACTGCACACAATAATTGCTGATAAATTTTAAAACTTGTAAAAAGCACTAAAAGCATTATCGAAAAATCAAGAAAGCACCAGCTTAGTGCTTTTTCTAACTTTAGCACTAAAACTAAAAATTTGGCGTTTTAAGTCATTAAAAAGAACCAAAAATAGTGTTAAAAGCACTAAGTTGGCATCGCTAATCGTATTGTTGGTAAATAGCAGACTTTTAAGAATCGTTTGAATGTCCAAACGACAACGGCGGTTAAAACAAGAGCGTTCGCACAACAATTGCCAAAATGTTGATGAAAAATATTAATTGAAAACTCAAATACGATTGTTAATATTATTTGATAACCTTAATGCGATTGGGTCCGATGATCTCAAAAACATATAAACGAAGATTTACTGGTATATCAATCGTCAAAATTACGTGTAATAGTATCATTTCAAGAGCCAACCAGCAATCGCCTGAACGATAAAAAAAGAGTCACGAAATAATTGCTCTTGTCAAATAAACGTTTTAGTTCATGCATATTTGCTAGTTTGTTTGTAACTTAACAATTTTTTCAAGAAAAAAAATTTAAAGTGGAATTATTATAACGAAAAATCAGTACAATCAGTACTTTTTCTCATATATCAGTACATTTCAGTACACAGATTTTTAATCAGTACATAAACCAAAAATCAGTACATGTACTGATAAAATAGTTACCCTAATAATACCGCTACCAAATACATACATACTTGCAAATGTGATGTATGTATGTATAAAATTTAATCGTTGCCAACATGCGATATGTTTGACTACAAAAGTATTAGTTCTATTGATGATTACGGTGATGAAAATTTGCATTGTTATTACACTTTGTTTTACTGTCAGGAAGTGTTTCAAAAGGAAAGCAAATAGAGAGCACCTTTTGTTATAATTCACATGCTTCTGATGGTGACTTGTTATTTTTTTTTCTTTTTTTGCATGGGCCGGATAGACTGCGACTCATTCCCTGAATACCTATTTTACATTTGCCATATCGTGTATGCATGATTTCCTATAGTTTTGACAGCAACAAACAACAGCATTTTTGTGTTATTGTTTTGGTTTGTTTTTCGATTTGTTTGTTGCTTATTTTGGCTGTTTTAATTTTTCATTTTTTTCTAAGTACGGTATTACAAAGAGTATGGGATATCGTATCAAACAGTAGGATTTTCGAGTATGATGTGCGCCCATGTTTGTTCTCTTGACAGCAGTCAACCCGTCGTCATTTCATTTCTATTTCTCTCTACAGCTTTTCCATTAATTTTTTTGCTTTCGTGTTCATATCTTGTTGGTGTATTTTTTGATTTTGTTTGAAATTTCTTTCTTTTGTAACTTTTTTTGTTGCTTTAATCTTGCGTTTTCACAAATTCATTCATTTGCCTAATTCTTTGTAACAGAGAGAATTCGTATTTAGTTATTATGTATTTTATTTCTGTTTTTCTGTCCTGTTTTGTTTTTGTGGATGTATGTTTTCCAACACCCTTCTCTTGTAGCATTTTTAGATTTTTAGGCTAAACTTCCTCTTGTCCCTTTTGTATGTCCCAGTTATACCCTTAACAATTTCATTTCCCGTAAGTGGTTTCCATATATGTAACTCAAAGCAACACCAAACTCCAAACACACACTCAGGCATATTTTCGAAACAAGGGCTGCCCTAGAAGTTGTTTTTCAGTATTTTTGAAAGTTTTTAATATTGAATGCTTCAGGGAACATAATAGCTCCTATGGAGATCATCTACACCCAAAAAAGCTATTTCATAATAATCTGGAAAGTTTTGTCCCAGACTTTTGTTTTTTTGTTAGGTTTCTTAGCTTTTCAATTAAATAATTTTTTGATCATTTCCGTTAAACAAATTTTAAAATGGTTTACATTTAAATACATACATACACATGTACATACGCATAAAAAAATAAGAAAAAGTAATTATTACTTAAAAAAAGCAATAGCGGTGACAAAAGTACAGTGAGTACGGATTTTCGAAATAAGGATTTTCTTAAGCCAAGTGCGATTAATCCAGAACGAAATTCTTACTTTTAGCCACTTTTAAGCCAAAAAAGGATTGGTTTTAGTTCGAACCCTTACTTGATGTCATATTTAAAAAATTGATTTAAGCGTTAACAGGATTAATCCAAAAATTAAACCAAATTTTTGGACTAACGGAGCTTTGTTAAAGAAGAAGAGTTTAATATTGCTTATATTTATTTATACATATTTAATATTCATATCTTAAAAAATTGTTTTCTGTACGCCGTAGCTGGGATTTGAACCAGGGACTTTCCGAACTGCGATACCAGCGCGCTACCATTTGAGTCATAAAAACACTTTGTTTTTTTATTTTTTAAATTAAATTAATTAATTCTAAAATAAATTCAAAACAACAAGTTTTGCTGCTTGATTTTTTTGAAATAATCCAAATAGGTTTGATGTAAGAACACCTAAGTACGGATCATACTTAAAAATTTCAAGTTCGATTTTGGATAAATTAAGACAAAAATTCTTAATTTTAAAATGTGATTTTTCTTTCTGTGTATGTTAGTAAGCGAAGAACAATTTTTGTCATTTTTGCTGTTATCTGAATTATTGTAGATTTCATACCTCTAGTTTTGTACACACATACAAACACACTCATATACACATTCATGTATCGCATACATATGTATGCATGTATGCAGAGGAGTAACAGTTGAATAAAAACCTTCTCCATAAATGTGTGTAGGTCCGTCCTGCCATTTTGATTTATGACTATTTCATATCATCGTTCAATATCCAGAATTCTAAAAATCATCAACAGCAAAAATAACAACAACAACATAAATATCCAAATAAAAACCATTTCATATGCGATTTGAAATATTTGTTATTGTTTTTGCTTCTTTATGTTCTAAGTGATCCAAAAGAGAAACTAAAAAAACCACAATGAAATTAATAGCCAGAACTACTTTTAGTAATTTCGTTATGAAATTTGCAAAAACCAAAATTAAGGATTTGAAAAAATAAACAAAATATTTTAGAATTTGTTCAGACTTTAGTTTGGCAATTTGGACAATTTATTACCAAAAAAGTCAGTTTATTTTTTTTCTAATTTTTAGTAAAAAAATTTAGAAAAGGTTTCCTTGAAATAAAGTGTATAATTTTCGTTAAGATATTTTTATGCTGGTTCAGATTTTTAGGGGGTGTTTCCAAATAACGATGATGCCGATGAGGATGGCACTGCCAGGATTCTCAATGCGTTTGCAATCAGGGACAAATGGTATTGTTGTATTAATATTACTGTTCTCAATTAAGAGAATTGCCTTCTTAATGGATGTTAAATGATTTAGATAGTTTTGTATGATTTTGGTTGATGTTGTTTGAAATTTTTAAAACAGATGCCGTTTTATATTAATTTTAATGTGAGAGATACATAGTGAAAATGAGTTGGAAAAGTAAAAATAAAAGACAGACGTGATTAAGTTTTTGAAAGTGTCATTTAACATTCTGTATTTTTAATTAAATGTAGCAAAATGAAAATACAGATAACTCAAAAAAGGGTGGTTTTTTTAATAATCAGAAAGTTTTAAATTGAAATAAATCTGAAATCCCGTTAAGATATCCATCACCAATCAACTTAAATATTATGATAATTTTATGACATCCGCACATAAATGTGATGTTTGTAGGAATGTGACCGGAGTCCCAGTTTTTATTAACCTTCAAGAGTAAATCGGACTGCATTTATTGCAATAACGCGTAAAACGTACGACTCCAAGTGCTGGAACGGTTGTTGTTCGTTTTATACAAAGACAATGGACATAAGTAGTAGTATGGATGCACAGCTCTAAATTCAAATCTGTTTTTTACTAAAGCCACTTGAAAAAAGTTGCGATTAATTCCTGAAAAAACTTTACAAGAAGTTTTGGGTAAATCGGTAGCGAATATTTTTTCTCCTGATTTTGAGGACCAAGACATTTATAAGTATGTGCATACCTATATAAAAGATATCTAAATTAAAACCAGGTTTACCTAAGTAAAGATTAACTATGCGTACATTAGTAGACACAAGGCGCTCCAAACAGAGTTTAAATAACATTTCTTAATAATTTAAAATCAATAATAATTATTATTTATTTAAGCCTTAGTAGCTGATTTTCCTAATTTTTAACCTTTAAAAGCCCAAAACACACCCACGTATTCAATGGCTTAACATTAATGTTAGTATATTCATGCATACGTAAACATTCAATATGAATGGCTTCCTCATTGTTTGATTAATTCATAATGTGTTGTTCTTACTTGATTATTAAATTTTATATTTGCTTCTCTTTCACACCGAGTTTCCATTCTTTTTTTATTCAATGAAACATACAACAACAAGACTACAAATGCACAATGGTTGTGTATGCGAATGATGTGATTTGCTCTAAAAACTAATTTGACTGACATACAACTTGACATGTAGCCATCAAAATAGATGTGTAAGATGGCTAAACAGGGCGGATGACCTACAGCCATACCCTTCACCATTACAATGGGGGTTGTTTGTCACTGTAATTTTTGCTTCATATGTATGTAAGTATGTATTAAGGTAGTTGAGTGCTTATTTTGTTATTAAAAAATGATTAATGATTTGTAGTTTTAAATGATTAATTACAAATTCTTGTTTAAGACGAAAGACAAAAGATAAAAAACAACATGGCGAAACAACCTAAGCATGATCTGAGAACTGGCTAAAGAAAAAAGGATTTTGTGTGCGAGATACATAGGTATGATTGAATTAAAAAGAGAAATACTGGCAAGTCTTAATTGATTGTTTGTTTAAAATATGTTTTTACGTATTAATTATTAAAACAGTTTAACTTAATCTGGCCTTTGTTTAAGTGCACTCTTAAGTTATCTACCTAAATTAGTATAGTTAGGTATCTCAATGCTTTAAAATATTACACAAATTTGTTGTTCAGTGCACTTCATACTCTCAATTTTAAAAAAGTTTACATACCTACAAAATATCAGTGTTAGCTGCACCTAAGCTTTCTTTTGCATTTGAATTTTCCTTTTTTTTAACTTTGAATTCAATTTCAGAATATTTAAGAAAATTTTAGTAATTTCTAAATTAATTGTAGAAGAATACATATTTCATTAATTTTCCATTTTTATTTCACAATTTTTTAAAATGTATTTCCAAAATTTTCATATGCGTTTTTGAATTTTCTAACTGTATTTTAGAACTTAAAATGAAAAATTCTGATACAATTCACAGGTTCTGAAATACAAATAGAAAATTCTAAAAGACGAATAGAAAACTCTGAAATACAATTGAAGCATTCTGAAAAACAAATAAAAGATTTTGAAACACATATAGAAAAGTCTGAAATTCGATTAGACATTCCTGAAATTGGATTAGAAATTACTTATATTGAACTATTATAAATTTCTGATATTAAATTTTAAAAACTGTTAGAGTAAAATAAGAAAATTCCAAAACTGTATTAGAAAGTTCTGAAATTTAGTCAGACCTTTCCCTAAATAGATTTAGAAATATCTGAAGTTTCAATAAAAAATTCTAAGACTAAATTAGAAATTTCCGAAATATAATTGGAAAGCTTTTAAATTACAATAAAAATAAAACTATTAATTTTCCGTTAATGCTAAAATAAACTTTAATTTGAAAAAAAGCAGATTTTTCTACCGATAGAGTCATGCCGTATCCCTTTCTCTATTAAATGTAAGTTAAATAGGTGATGTTTACAACTAAAAGACACTACTACCGTTCAAAGAGTACTGACGATGAAATTGCGTAGCTGCTTTCGAAAATGCATTCTACTCGGCTAGTAGCGGTAGAAAAACCTGTTTTTTTTAAATAAAAGTTTCTTTCAACATTAACGGAAAATTAATAATTTCTTCTAATAAAAAGAAATTATTTGAACTTAAGCCAAACTAAAAAGCGATAATTTGTTTAAAAAACAAATATGTAGTTCAACAATAAATAAAAATTAGCAATAAAAATAAAATTAAAAAAATGTCAAAATCCTAAAACTGAATTGGAAAATTCTGAAATATATTTGGAAATGTCGGTAATTAAACATTTTAATTAAAAATTAAAAGACCAAACATCGGCATTTGGAAAAGATTAATCACAGAATAAATTTATGAAAACACAAATTCCCTTTTCTCGAAGATTTTAAAAAAATATATTGGGGTCTCGTTGTTACTTATTAAAACTTTGTTTATTCTCCGTAAAATAACCTTCACGTTTAATAAACCGTTGAAAACACTCTTGAAATGTATTATATTTTTATTTACGGTCACTAAAATACAAATCGGAACAAACAATAAGTTTAAAATACATTTTTTTGCATGATAAACAAATCAGTTCTAATAAAAAAGTAATAAAACTTTTTAGTGCTTCAAATGAATATCAAAATTTTTCTATGTCAAGTTGAACCCTACGTTACGCGTCGTACCAAAAACTACAACCAGAAAAAATGTTAATTTCAGAAAAAATAGCAATTCTACGCATTTGTGGAAAATCAGTCAGCTTTAACGATAAAAATACGCTGAGATGAATATTAGAAAAGAAATACAACAACAGACAAATCGTTAAGGTACAAATGGTATTGGCAATGAACATCGCTGCTCATTTGCTTTTGATTTTGTGGTAAAATGTAAAAAAAACTGTTCATTTTTTAGGCTTTTTAAGTAGATGCGTATTTTGTTTTGAATTTATTTTTTAATTAAAGATTAAGAAAATAGTTTAACATACATACAAACTTATGTATATAGACATATTTGTAAACACATTTGGTCTGAGGTATATCTTGTCTTAAATTGGTTGCGCATGATGGCCATCGAGAACACAAAAGAAAAAAAATTCAAACTGTAAAACTCACCTAGTTGACTTCTGATATAAAATAAAAAAAAAACAAATGTTCAAATTATTAGTTAGTTCCGCTGGAATTTTACAAACACATACCTACTTCTGGGGATTTTTTTTTATTTCTTCTTAGGCTCCCTGTCGGACATTCAGTTAACTTAAAATTAACTTGAAGCTAACTATTTCTCAAGTAGTGGTGGTTGACCCTTGCATTACTTTTATATGGAATTAACTAACTATTTTAACATTGCGATGTCCTAGAAGGTAGTCAATTGTCCGATTCTGCCCGTAAACGGGATTATTTCTAAAACTAAATGTCATTTTTTTTTGACATATGGGGTGCTTTATTAAAGAAGAAGAACTTTATATTTTATTTATATTTTATTAATAATAATTATTTACAATTTAAAAATTTCATTTTTTGTATTTACCGACGCTGAGATTCGAACCAGGGATTTCTGCACTGCAGCACAAGCGCGTTACCTCTAGGCCACCGAGACACTTTGTTTTTAAATGTAAAATAATATATTGAAAGAACAAGTTTTCTTCTGCTTGATTTGTTAAAGCAATCTAATCTTATTTAAAAAAAATACTGCGCAGTGTTTGTATACATTTTGGTTAATGCAAATTTTGCATTGCGTAATAGTTGACTTTAAGTTAGTCTATAGAAGCTAACTTAAAGCTAGTTTTTTTTGTAGTTAGCTACTCATTTGACGGCAGGGCTTTGTCTGATTCATACATTCATACAAACATACATATATACATATGTACATTAGAGGTGTTCTTATTTATATCGGCAAATTTTATGGTCTTTGAAATTGGTTGGTCTGCAAAATGTTTGTTCCTTTAAAACAAAAATTGTAAAACATAAGTAAAATTTAAACCGAATCTAATAAATTTTAAAGAACCCCAAAACGTTTACAGTGTACCCTTCCACAAAAAATATATATTTATTAGTTTTTATTTGTTTCAGCCCCACATCTAAAATAATTGGTAAATATTTCGGTTTGAAATTTTTTGTCCTAAGTTTGTGAATTTAATTGGATATTTTTATGATGGAAATTTCTTAATGACCTGCAGCAACAATTGTTTTGGTTTTCATCATTGGCCAAAAAAAAAAGGGAAAATTGGCTGAATAATTAATATTAAATAATAAAAATTGAGTATGAAAAAAATGACCCCTTTAGTATTTAAAAAATAAAAGCCAGACAAAGAAGAATATGTTTTGCCCACTCAAATTGATCGAATTTAAGGAAATTTTTATGTGTGTTTTTTATTATATAAAATCCCAAATTTTTAAAATGGGAACCCCCTTATTGTACATAAATATGTATGCATGAGTGTGCATACCCCTTGAAAAAACAAACCTTAATTAGAGTTTATTCATGTTTAAAACACCTTAAAAAAGAAACAAAAACAAAATTAAGGTTCGAAAAAAATTTACAAAAAATGCCACACTGGTGCTACTACTTACTTAGTATACGAGTGAGTATGCATTAAGATTATCGGTAACGACTGTTTTAACAAATTTGTTAAAATTAAGGCATTATTATGTGCGAACAAGTTTAAAAATGTTTCCCTCCTCTATTTATGCCAACAATAAACAAATTATTTTTATTTAATTCTATTTAATTTTGTTTTTTAATAAAGAAAGTTAGTAAACCTTACCTAAATAGTTGATCGTCATTATAATGAAATAGTTTTGCTTTTGAACCAAAAAAATTAAATAAGGAACACACCTGAAAAGAAACAGAATTTAATAAATTAATATTTGGTAAAGTAGTTTTAAATATAAAAAAAATAATTGTTTAAGTACAAGAAGAAAAAAAATTTACCATAATTATGTTTCTATTATCACTACAACGGACGGAGGTCATTTTTTTACACCAAATGCAGCCTAAACAATTCAGACTAAATTTAAATTTGAAGCTATTTTGAAAACGATAAAATCATTAGAGGTGTTTTGAAGTAGAATTTTAATTATAGCATGCTTTCATTCCAGTTAAAGTACTTAAAAAGGAATGCGTTTAGTTTCCTTGTGCTAGTGAAAAACTATCTCAAACTTATTTGATTAATTTAAATTCATGTTCAGAATGGATATAATCACAAACAGTACAACCTATTCAAAATACAATTTAAAATCGCTTTACTATTGTACTTTTTATTGTCATATTTTTTTATTATTAAATCTTACCCTTTGGCGAACTAACAATAAGTATTTAATTCTTAAACTAAGTACATAATATTAGTCCAGCCAGTGGTAGACTAAAATTCAAGTTCTCATAATAGAATTAATTATGTATCCCTCCTTTTCAGACGGTGGACACACCCGAAAGATGTTTCGAGCGAGCAGATTTGGGTGAGTTTCCAGCTTATTTATATACCTGTCCACATAGTTTGGCATTTCGCATTTAACTGGTGGAACATACAGATCCTTGAGGATGTTGCTGTTTTTAATATACCAAGAAGCACCAGTTATCATTCCTGGTATTTTGTTTTGAGGGCGTTAAATTTTTTATATATTAGTGGCGGAAGCAGTGCCCCTATAATTGTATCCCGTAGCAGCAAATTGGTTTCAAGATTGATTTGTAGAGTAGAAGTTTACAGTCAAGACTAAGCACAGGGTTTCTGCCAATTAGCCAATGAATTTGTGTTGCATTAATTTTCATTTGCGCAAACTTCGCATCTATATGTGGCTTTCATATAAGGCAAATGCCAAGGTATTTCGTCTTAATTCGTTGAGGCACCAAATGGTTATTAATAAGGATTGGAGAGCACGTTTTTTTGCGTAAATTAAAAGTTTCGTGGCTAAATTTTGTTCATTTAGTTTTTATTCCCCAAAAGATTGCCCGTTCCTCCACTTAGGTTACGTGATGTTGCAGTTGGTTCGAAGCCTCTTTCGGGTCTTTATGAATACTGAGGAAAGCGGTATCATTAGCAAACGTCGACGTGTGAGTAAAACTGATGGTGTGAATATATGCTGTATAGAGCAAATACAGAATTGAACTATTGTCCCAAATATGTTTTACTTTAAAACTTAGTCTAAACTCTTATTACACGTGTTTTTTTGCATTTTATTGCTATTGGATTGAAAGAAAGATGTGGCAAGTTTTAGAAAGAACAAAATATATTTATTGGCAAAAAAAACATGGTTGTCAAGTTGTATCTATAACTACTACAATGTAAAGGTTCAATTATACGTGACTTATTATAACGCCATAACCATAACCGTTGCCATAAAAACCACAACTCAATTGGTTTCTATGGTTATGGTTATGGCGTAATGGTAAGCCATCTACAACCAAATACAGTGTTGCCCATAAGTTTGATTCGATCAGCTGTTTACTGTGGTATGATTATGTCACGTACAAATGAACCTTAAAACCGTGGAGAAACACATAGATTTAAAAAAATACAAACAAACGCTCAATCAAACAAACGTAAAGAATGCCGCTTTTTATATCTAGGTATTGGAGCAAAGCACTGTATACAATAATCAGCTGACGCTATAACACAACCTTGTATAGAGACATCTTGACTAATGTGAAAACAAAAAGTAAACAAAGAAACAAATGTTGCCTACTAGCCATTTTGTTAAAAAGCGGAAAATCTTAAATAAAATGCTATATATGTGCGTTAAATCTTATAGAGTTGACAACATTTAAGAGGTATTCATTTTTAAACGTCAACTCTATCAACTGCATTTGTGAAGCTTTTGATGATTAAGAAATTTTCTTAAAAGAGCTCAACTCTTCATTATTGGTTAAATTTCGGTATACAATTAGGGGATTCACAAGGGGTTCTATTATGTCATATTGTCATAATGTTATTAAATTTCACAACCTAAACTACTCCTTTATAATTTGTTGTTTTTTCTTTTATTTTCTTACCTAAATAAAATATATTTTTATAAGAAACATTTAATAAGAAAATATTATTATTTACTCATATTTTAGCATTAAAAATTTTTTGAGATTGAATAGCTAATTCCAAATTAGAGAATTCAATGCTATAAAATTTAAGCGATAGAAATAAAAGCTTTATTAGCGGCCAATTATAATATACGACTTGCTAAATTAAGCAATATAAATTACAGAATTGCACCAGTAGCTAAAAATTACCAGAAAGTTTTTTTAGATATTTAGCGATAGAGATTTATCTTTAGCGAATTACTTAATAAAGCAGTTACTCGAATGAAAATATTAGTTTTGAAATTTAAGAATTAATTGAAGATCATATTCTGGTAAAAATAACTCTAAAAATAATATTTTAATTAAATTACAACTACATATTTCTTATTCATCATTTATTAAGTAAAAGTGTAGGCGTTTTTATATCCCACCTTTAGGTTGCTGCCGCTATTATTGCTGGTTTATATCCACATATGTATGTATGAGTGTACATTTTTGGTTCTATGCTGTATTGATTTCACATATGTATTCTGTTTTTGTCATAACGAACAGTAACAGCAGCTGAATAGAATTATTATTTGTTGTTGCAGTTTTGTTCATTTTATTTCTTGTCTACAACATTTCATACACACTGATTCTCTAATACACAATTTTACAAACACTTTACTCACACATTGATACAAATAGTCAAGTTACAATATTTTTCAATTAGAATTTATTCTGCTGTAAATAATTCGATTATTTTCGGTCGGTCGAGTATTTTTTTCATCAAAATTTTTCTAACAAAAATGAACAAATTTCGAATCTCTTCTTTTGTTTGGTTTTTTATAAGAATTGTAATTTAATGTTTTCTATATCGAAAACAAATTCTTGCAGTTAAAGGATTATTAAATTATTAAAACTAGTAGAACGTGCAAGAAGTTTTTTTGTAGTGTTTTATTAACAATTGATCTGTTTTCACATAAATTGTAACTGAAAGCAGTCACAAGAAAATAAAAAAATCCTTTAATTTTTACAAAAATTTAATTTAAATTTTATATTTCTAATCAAATTATTTTTATATTGAAAAGGAATAACGTTCTACTTTAAACGTTGTTTTGAATATATAGTTTGTAAAAACGTAACAAGCCCTAGTTATAAAAAAAAATTCTTTATAATTAATTCATATTATATTTTCTAAAAACGGTTAAATCATGTAGAGCACTGACTGTAAACCTTTTTTTAACTATTTTTTCATACCAATAGTATCTTTATTATTTCTGTGTCGTACATGATTTTTCCTCTTTCCTTTTTTGTATTTAGACAGACGACATACATATCAATCTCAATGATGTACAAGAGCCAACAATTGTATTCAATTACTTTCAAAATAATAAATTTATAAACTTGTTAAGATCAATGATCTTAACGCAAAACAACAGTAATAACAACTTAATCAATTGTTTGTGGCTGCAACAACAACAACTGACAAAAAACACTGCAACAACAATCAGCAGTAACAACAGAAAGTTAACGCAGTACATCATCTGAACTGATAACATACGTACAGTGAACACATACATATATTACGAGATGCCATACCATGCGATGTAGTTATTGCAATGCAATCCTGCATAAATACCTGTTCGCTCACTTACTGGCCAAACTGCAACCAGCAGCAATACCACCAACACAACTTAAATGAGACACCCAAAACAACTTAATTTTTTTCCAAAAACAAAAAAAAATTGTTGTTGTTTAAACAAAAAACAAACAACTTTACAGTCAAATTGCAAATAACAGCAGAAGACATCAATTCTTGCGAACAATTGTTGTAGATGTTGTCATCGTTGTCGTGAAAACGTGTGTTAAAGTCAGTCACCAGTTGTTGTCGATGACTCTGCGGCAGCACCAAGAATATCAGTCATAGCATCTGAAACAAATACATCACTTGCCATAGAGCCGCTCTAAAAACAGTTCACTTTTTCGTCTGTTCTTGACGACACACATCTTTTTTCTATTCGTGGGTAGCACAGTAGTAAGTCCTTTGTATAAAGTTGTCTTTTGTACGATCGTACACATTGCAGAGGTATTGTAGAAGAAATATTTTTGTAAAAAATATAAACAAAAGTAAAAAAATGTATAAGGAAACCACGCGAAGTTCGTTTGTTTGTGATCATTCTATTATTATAAGGCGCAAGTGCATACAAGTTGGCGCAGTTTTAAAAGTAGATTAAACACAGTTACACCAACAGAAGTCTAAACGAGAAATACCAATGCGTTGAAAAAATATTTCGAACACAATAAAATAACAAAAAAAAAACAAAAAATAATTAAAGTATAGTTTCATTTTACCATTCTATTTTAAAATTAATTGTTTAATGCATTGGAGTTTGTGTTTCAATTAAAAACTTATTTATTTTATAACTCATAACTATTGCATTAAGCGTAATATCCATGGCGCAATATTGCATCAGGTGGTGGCGATTGTACAACAAAAAATTTTGGTATATATAATTTTCGTTTTTGTTGTAGCATTCGTTGGATCAGATGTCAAAAAAAGATGTGTAAAAGTAAACAACTTTGATAACCCAGTCTTGATTTATGCATGAAAAAAGTAGATCAGCTGTGCTCGTAACACCACCTGGTAACATAATTTCACCATGATAGTATCTGTTAAAAGTTTAAGTCAGCCCATGACAATATGGCATCATAAATTTCTAAAAGCATTTCTTTTTATTCTAATAGTATCTATAGTTGGAGTAAAATTCAACCGATAGAAAGAAAAAATTTATACTTATTGGACGGCAAAAAATTGTAAAATTGGGAATCAAACATATTAAAATAAATATGCAATGTTTTAGCTGGGTCATTCCACAAAATTTTTATTGGTAATAAATCAAATTTTCAAAAAGCTATACATATTAAGAAATTAAGTGAAAGCGCTATACTCGACTATGCCGAATCTTATATAGACTTCACATTGGTATTTTTGTTTACCCAGTCATCTGATCTAGGCAAGTGTTTTCGAACCGTAAATATTTTAATTTTTGTGGTGGACTTAAATTGCATAGCTATCAAAGTTTTCGAAACATAACACTTACAATATTTGAACAATCATGTCGACTTCCATATCTTTTTGGATCTAAAATATAAATAGAGGTATTTTAAAGGATCGCAAATGGATATTGAAAAAATAGCAAACGAAATGACAACCTTTTAAGAACTTTGCATATTCAATTAAATAATTAAATAAAAATTTTCAATAAAAAAATTAATTAATTGATTTAATCAAAACACAAAGAAATCTTAAATTAAATACAAAAAAATAAAACTTTTTTTTTTTTGTTAAAATAATTTAATTACTTATGAGTGTATTATGTTTAATTTACATTTAAGTATACATTACAAGTCTAAACAGCGGGTCGAACCGCAGCCATATAGATGCGAGGCGTATGCTCTATCCGCTCAGCCAACAAGGCATTCTATTTTTTAAAGTGTTAAACTTAGTTTTATTTATTTGCCTTCACATTCAAAAATGTAACCTCAGCAAGTGAACTTGAGGTGAGTTTTGCAAAAGCAAAGAAAAAACAAAAAAATCTTTGGGCGAAATTGCAGCTTTTTTGAAGAACTTGCAAGCAATTAAAATTTAAATTGAAACAATTAAATGTTTATTTAAAAATTAAAAATTTTTTAATTAATGAGTAAATTGAAAAAAAATTTAGAATAATTTTTTCGGTGTAGTTCGTCTCCATTATAAGCAAATTAAGTAATTTTGAGGAAATCATGTCGAAGTGTAAGTGTTTTTGTGTTCGAATTCAATTTGACACTTGTGTTTTTTATATATTTTTTACCATAAAACAAACAGTAATTTTGTTCAATAACAATTTACAAAAGTTAAACAAAGAAAACCTATAAATATGGAAAAAAATAGAGTTTATTTTAAATTATGTTCAACACAATAAGAACCTAACAGGGCGCAAGTATATCAGGTGGCCTCGGTTAATCAGCTGAGTAACGGTTTTTCGTTATTTAAATATCAAATTTTGTTTCTGTTTATATATTTGATTCTTTTTTACAAGCAACATCTGTGGTATTCTAAGAAAATCTCAAAAGGAGGAAAAAAGAATTTGTGAGTTTTTTTATCTGTCTTGACATTCTTTTGACGATTTATTAATTTTTTTTGAACTGCTCCCACCTGATTCATGCGCCTTGCAACCTACTGTCATTTGTTTCGGGTTTGTTAGTCAGCAATAATGGATATCCCAACGTTGCATTTGTAATAATAGCTTCCGCGCAGTGTTGCACAGACAAATCTCGACATAATTTTGAGCAAATCAAGTCACTTGAAATGATTTGCTTATATGCAAAATATAGTATGTGAAATCATATAGCAAATTACTTAATTTGAGCGAATCAAACTCTTTGGCGAGAATCACGTATATGAAAACGCATTATGACGTTAAAGCAATTTTATTTTAAATAATAAAAATAACGACTACACTCGAATTATTTATTTTAGAGATATAATTTTTTGGGGAATCTCTTTAAACTATTTCTAATCGTCATTATCTATTTAATAAATACTTTAACTCAATTTTTGTTCAATAAATTTATATAAACAAACAATGGCTAATAAATTTCAAAACATGTACGTTTTTCTTAAATAAAAAAACAAAATATTTATTTCTGCCTCTAATTTTTTTTTAAAGCCGCAAATTAATAATTTTCAAAAATTGTCAAATTCAGGGCGAAAATCGCCCAATCGTCATACGCCTATTTTTGCCACCAAAAAACGTCAACATGAAGATAAATCGTCAAATCTGGCAAGTATTGCTGTGGATTGAAAAAAATATTTCCAATTGATAAACCCTTTTCATTTTTAAGCTTTGTAGAGGGCAAAACCCCTGCGTTATTTGTTGGCATTATTTGTTGATGAAACCTTAAGCCAATCAAATAAAATCCCATATCGATATACAGACAGCACACATGAGTTAAATATAACAACGTTTGTCCATCCGAATGTCGTCTTATGGTCAGTTATATTGCCAACATTTCTTTGATACGTCTTTTTAGAAAATTTTGTTGTCTTATTTTCTTGGCTCAGCTTGTGGTAATTTTGTGGGCGTTTTTACTTATATTAGGTCAAGAACGTGCTTTGAATAATTTTGTTTTAGTTTTTTTTATATTTTTGCTCTTCGTACTTAAAAGCCTTTTGAATCAAACTTATCAATTCTAATTTAAGCGTCACACAGCAAAATAACATTTAGATCTAAAATATAAAGTACGTATGTACATAGAAGGGAAATTCTTTAACTCCTTGCCAAATACCGCAAACCAAGAAGGAGTTAAAGTTAAGAAGTTTATTGAAGCTTTCAGTTATTGTAGTTGTTACGCAAAGTTCATAGGCACTCTCTATGTGAATAATTATTGTATGAGACTAAGGAAACTTTCGTCCGTCTGTTAAACTGTCCACATTATATTCGAACATACAAAAGTTTCTGCAAGTGTTTGATTGTGATATGAAATACGTAATCGCATTAAAATTCAGTGTTCCATTTTCTCTAATAAAATTAGTTACCAAAATTTGTTGCTCATTTTTGTTTTTAGGCCTGTCTTTATCTTCTTTAGGTTGTTTGCTCCACTTCTTCTTGCTTAGATCTGTTTAGAACATTTGCTTTATTCGTAATCGTTTAATATTTTATCTATCGTCATAGCTAATATCATGACGGTCAAACTCGTCGTTCTCTTCTCTTCACTGTTAGTAGTCCTGTTGTCTTACTTTTGGCCCAATATATGCAACTTAAAAGCATAAATCAATGTCAGCCATAATCATTTAAAATCAATCAAAATACGAACGCTTTGGCAAAAAACAAAAATTGCTCTGTTATTTTGTTTGTCCGTCTGTCCCGCCGCCTTTTAGTATGTCTTAAAGCTTGTTTTTTTATTCACACATACTAACTTACTTTTATACACCTAAAAAAATAAAATGAATTCATTTGATCTTTTACGCAAAATTTAATTTTAATAGAAATATTTTTTTTTTAAATTTAAAAGGGTTCAGTTTTATATGGATAAGAATTATAATTTCAGATGGATAATTAAGTCGAATTTACAGCATAATATGTCCCTCCTGGCAGAAAAGGACAATCAAACCGAACTGTTTAGACGTTGGCAGAGGACTCTCAGTATCAAAATAATACAAATTTACCAAGTCTTTAAAGTTGTCCTTAACTTTCAAAGGACTTACATATATCCATCAAACATTTTTATTAATTTTATAATATTTTTTTTTCGGGTGTAAACTGTTCTACTTTAGTTAAATCATTTTCTAATATTTTGTTCTTTTGATTTTAATTGTTTGTATTTTTTGAATTTCGTTGTTGTTGCTGCTGTCGTTATTGTGAGGTTTTCGAAGTGTATTTATGCCTGTGTATGTCCGCCTCACTATCTCCTGTCTAAGATCTGTTTTTCAGTTTTGTTCTTTGTGTATCTCCTCACATGATGGTCACAACGAGTTGGGGTCGATGTTAAGCTGTAGTGGCTTTTTTTCTAAGCTTACCCTACCTGTCAAGTTTGTGTTTTGCTATAAAAATTTTAAATAAACAAACAAGCAAAGTATGAAGGAAAAAAATGTTTAAAAGCTCTAGCTAACGCATGACTATCTAATATTTGCAGTTTATTAACATATCGATTCCTTATTATACCCTTCACATAGTGATAGGGTATATATCACTTTGTCATTCCGTTTGTAATTTCTTTATTATTCATTTGCGACCCCATAAAGTATATATATTCTGGATCCTTATAGATAGGGAAGCCGATTTAGCGATGTCCGTCTGTCCGTCTGTCCGTCTATCCGTCTGTCCGTCTGTCCGTCTGTTGAAATCAAGTTTCCGGAGTCAAATAAAAAGATACAGACCAGTTAATGGTGTCAAACGATCAGAAATATCCCGCTAACAATCGCTATTTAAAATCAGCAAAATCGGTTCACTACTGACCGAGATATAAGCAAAAACCCAGAGTAACCCATTTTTTTTAGGACAAAATCCGTGCATATATCCCTATATATCTCAGTAAGTGTAGTCACTCTTGCCACAAAACTTGGCACGGGTACTCCTAAAGAAGGGACCTAAATAATGTAAAAAGTTTTTTTAGATAGGACCAGGCGAAGGGGTATTTTTCCTACAATTGCACAAATTTGGTGAAATATTTTATGCGCTATATCTCGTAAACTATAACAGCTATCGACTTAAAATGTTCTACAAAAAGTAATTGTACGCAAAGATCCACACTTTAAAGAAAAAAATTTTTGAGTGGGGGCAAAAAAAGTGGTAGCTCCCATACAAATCGACAATTGTTATAAAATATTCGATACCCTATATCTCGGAAACTATAACAGCTATCGACATAAAATGTTCTACAAAAAGTTATTGTACGCAACCATCCACACTTTAAAGAAAAAAATTTTTGAGTGGGGGCAAAAAAAGGGGTAGTTCCCATACAAATCGACAATTGTTATAAAATATTCGATACGCTATATCTCGTAAACTATAACAGCTATTGACATAAAATGTTCTACAAAAAGTAATTGTACGCAAAGATCCACACTTTAAAGAAAAAAATTTTTGAGTGGGGGCAAAAAAAGTGGTAGCTCCCATACAAATCGACAATTGTTATAAAATATTCGATACCCTATATCTCGGAAACTATAACAGCTATCGACATAAAATGTTCTACAAAAAGTTATTGTACGCAAACATCCACACTTTAAAGAAAAAAATTTTTGAGTGGGGGCAAAAAAAGGGGTAGTTCCCATACAAATCGACAATTGTTATAAAATATTCGATACGCTATATCTCGTAAACTATAACAGCTATTGACATAAAATGTTCTACAAAAAGTAATTGTACGCAAAGATCCACACTTTAAAGAAAAAATTTTTTGAGTGGGGGCAAAAAAAGGGGTAGCTCCCATACAAATCGACAATTGTTATAAAATATTCGATACGCTATATCTCGTAAACTATAACAGCTATCGACATAAAATGTTCTACAAAAAGTAATTGTACGCAAAGATCCACACTTTAAGGAAAAAAATTTTTTGAGTGGGGGCTAAAAAAGGGGTAGCTCCCATACAAATCGACAATTGTTATAAAATATTCGATACCCTATATCTCGGAAACTGTAACAGATATCGACTTAAAATGTTCTACAAAAAGTAATTGTACGCAAAGATCCACACTTTAAAGAAAAAATTTTTTGAGTGGGGGCAAAAAAAGGGGTAGCTCCCATACAAATCGACAATTGTTATAAAATATTCGATACGCTATATCTCGGAAACTGTAACAGATATCGACATAAAATGTTCTACAAAAAGTAATTGTACGCAAAGATCCACACTTTAAAGGAAAATTTTTTTGAGTGGGGGCAAAAAAAGGGGTAGCTCCCATACAAATCGACAATTGTTATAAAATATTCGATACCCTATATCTCGGAAACTGTAACAGATATCGACATAAAATGTTCTACAAAAAGTAATTGTACGCAAAGATCCACACTTCAAAGAAAAAATTTTTTGAGTGGGGGCAAAAAAAGGGGTAGCTCCCATACAAATCGACAATTGTTATAAAATATTCGATACCCTATATCTCGGAAACTATAACAGCTATCGACATAAAATGTTCTACAAAAAGTTATTGTACGCAAACATCCACACTTTAAAGAAAAAATTTTTTGAGTGGGGGCAAAAAAAGGGGTAGCTCCCATACAAATCGACAATTGTTATAAAATATTCGATACCCTATATCTCGGAAACTGTAACAGATATGGACTTAAAATGTTCTACAAAAAGTAATTGTACGCAAAAATCCACACTTTAAAGAAAAAATTTTTTGAGTGGGGGCAAAAAAAGGGGTAGCTCCCATACAAATCGACAATTGTTATAAAATATTCGATACCCTATATCTCGGAAACTGTAACAGATATCGAAATCAAATGTTCTACAAAAAGTGATTGGACATCAAGGGCTACGCTCTGAAGAAAAAAATTTTCGGATGGGGGGTGAAGAAGGGGTAGCTCCCATACAAATTAACAATTTTTATAAAATTTTCGATACGCTACTTCTGGAAAACTATTACAGCTATCGACTTCGAATATTCTACAAAAAGTACTAATCAAATAATTCATACATTTTGGAGAAAAAGTTGGAGAAGAGCAGGGGGACTAGAACATTTAACAAGTTTTATTAACCTTTAAATATGAATAATGTCGAAAACTTTTAAAACACTCGACCTCAAATCTTCTTCATCTATTTTTATTATTCATACGAACGTTAAAATTTTGTTATTTTTTCTATGGGCTTTAAAACTCGCACAAGGTTTTTTATTATATTATTTGCAGTACAAAATTACTCGGCTGGGTATATTTGAAGACCAATGTGAAGGGTATATAAGATTCGGCACAGCCGAATATAGCGCTCTTACTTGTTTTTTTCTGTTGTTCTCTCCTTCCTGGTCAATCGGTATAGCTGTATGTATGTAAAGTAGTGTGGCGGTGTGTGTTGAAAAAACAAATGACTTTGTACGTGTCCAAGTCATGCCTCCAATGTCTGGTATAAAGTGACTGGCCAAATAAATGACTGACGGAATGGCGTATATTACAATAATACTCCATACATGTTGGAATAGTTGTGTATATTCGTAATGGATTTAGTAAACTTTTTTCCTAAAGTAATAAAAAATTTTAATTTTAAACATGCCTTTACCACCAGGTTGTTAGTTTTCCTTTTCAAAGTTTTTTTTTAAACTTGATTTTTTTGGCCGTAATACATACAGTATGTGCGTTTTGCTTGTTTATAGTTTGTTTGAAAAAATTTGAATTTTGTAAAACATTATTATTATCTTCATAAACTTTCCCATTAAAAATTGTAAACTAATTCTCAAAAACTTATTTTTATTTAATAGTATTTTGATAATATGTATTTAGATTGTGAATAAAATATTTTTACTCTAAAAAGTATTTAATTTCAAGGCAACATTAGAACCTTGGGCGATTTTTAATAAATCTTAAACGCTGTAAATGTTCTTACAATTTTTTATTTACAATACAACAATTATTTTGATTAAATCTTAAGTTAAAATCCAAGTAGTTTCGTTAAAATACCTTTAGGGGTGTTTTGTTTAAAAGTAGAGCAAAATAATTTTAGTGTCAAGTTTATGTTATATCTATCGCAAGTTTTTGTATTTTTCTTTTGAATAACAACGTAGTGGATTGAAGCAGTAGATAAGAATTGAAGTTTTTTGAGCAGATGTTAGATAGGAAAGTGGATTTACACATGTCCATCTGTCTGTCTGCTTTTTAAAATTTCTTTAAATTTTTCTAGATCCAAATTATATCCTGCGTTTTTGTGCTTTTCAGGAAGATTAGTTAATTACTGACCAAGATTAAAGCAAAAATTTCAAATAAGTCAAATTTTTTAAACCAATTTCCATGATTTTTTTATATCTCTCAGCAACAATTGTCATTGTTACTACAAAACTTGGCGGGAAGACTTTAAATACATTACGCTAACTTCGAAAAAAGAATTCTCTTACAAATCTGCCATGTACCAAATTTTAGAAACCACATTAGCTATTGACATTAAAAAAGGAAAAAAGGATTTTTATTTAAATATCTAAATTTTTTAAAAAAAGAATTGGTTGGATAAAGGCACAGGGACTACATTACAAAAATAAATTAGTTGAAGCGGAACACGAAGGACGACGATACCCATATCCAAACGCATTATTTTTATTAAGTTTTTGAAACGTTATCTCACAAAAATTTTGAAAGCTGTTGACTTCTTGCCTAATGCGAAAAGGAATATCGTTAATAAATTTCATATCATGTCTATTCTTTGTATATAAAATTCGGCCAAGCCGAGTATGGCAATCCCCCTCATTTTTTGATAATCGGCATAGGTCGTTATGTGTTTTTATCTAAACTCTTACTGTCTACTTAACTTTTGTCTGCGTCTTAACTAACTTTACAAAGAAATTGCTAGTTTCCTTTTTCAACGAAATTTCTCTTTAATCAACGCTAGACATAAATCATTTAAATTACTGCTTTCGCTCTGTTTTCGTATTGCTAAAATAAAATAAAAGAAAAGAAACTCTATGATTATCTAAAATTATAAAGAATTTGAAATTCATGTATAAATTGGTGTCTTTAAAAACAAAGGCAAATTTTTGTTTAGGAAGTGGACAGTGGCGGATAAAAGTAAATTAAATGTCATTATTTTTTATCTGAAATTCATTGGTTCTTATTATCCACACCACATACATACATACATGCGCTTGTGCAGATGTTTTATTATACTTATTGACTCAGAATCCATCCTTTTGTAGCTTTTTTAATATGTATGTCTGGCACATAATTAATAATGTATAATGGAACTTGAAATTGTGGCTTTAGATCATTTTTTCTCTTTATTTACATTGACAGAACGTTTCAAAATACTTTTTTGTAACATACGTTTCCATCGGGTGATTGTCCTAGCGCTTTTGCAAAACCAAGGTATCTAAAAACTGTGACCATCAGGGTGTAGGGTATCACCTTTTTCACCTCTCCCCTCTCCACCGGGGTATTGCAAAGTACATACATGCATGTGTACCAATGTTATCAACCATACGACACGTTTGAGTTCTGGTTAAATAAAGTCCAAACGTCAGATGGGACATCACTGCAAATGACTTCAACTGAGTTTTTATTTCGTGATCAAAATCCAAACAGCGAAGTCGTTGTTGTCGCTTTGTTGAGTTATTCGCCGCGTATAATTACCTTACGCAAATAGTGAATGAGCTCATACACATTCCCATAATACTCTCGATATTTTTCTTACAACGCACCCTTAAAAGTACGATGCAGATGTTCTTGCACTTCTCAATATCTCGGGCTGTTGCGCCATTCCAGCCTCAGTTTTGTTCTCTGGACTTCCAGACAACCCAAATTCTTTAAATTTTTATCTACGAAAAGGCTTGTAGGGCGCATTTTAAAGATATTTTTCAGAAACTAAACTAAGAAGTATGTTCCTTAGAACACAATGTTGACAAAAATGTTGGAACGTTTAATATTACTTGTAATGGAATGAAGTCCGTTATTTTAATAAAAAAAAGATTTCCAGTAGACCTAAACGGCTTGCAAAACTGCATACAGGTTAAAAAAAAAGCATTCCCTGTTAACAAGAACGCTGATACGGAATCGCTTAGCAATCAGGCGAGATCTTTGTGTTCAAAAGTATTCAGACGTGAAAAGGCTCTCTTCGAGCAGCATTTGCGTAAAAAAGTCTTTGGGAGCAGCAAGAGATATTGGTCATTTGTTAGAAGCGTAAGGGATTACGCTGGTTCTTTAATCTCAATGCTCTATAAAGGAGTGACTTATCAGTAACTGACTCGGTTGAAAAAGCAAAGCTTTTGGCTCAAAAATTTGCAAGTAATTAATATTTGCTGGAAAGCCCGAGCTCAAAAGAATGTTTGGGACTATGCCAGACTTGTTTCCAGCTCGCACAGTTGTTAAAAGAGTTTTTTTTTCATCCCTCAATATAAGTAAGTCTCCTATGTCAGATGAACATTTAAATTTATTGCGATGTCCGCTCGATGTGACATGTTTTTTTTTGTGTCGAAAAAAGCATCGAAGCCGTTTCTTGAAACGGTGTAGGAATGACTATACAGCATCTGGTTTTACAATATTTGTGCCACCTGTGTCCGAGCGAAAATGAAATACAAATCACATGTATGGGCTGGTGCTACACAGTCTATTTTGAAGTTACTTGACCGCCTAGAGGAATGAGCAAAGGTACTCAATGGTGACGTAAGGATATTTACCGTATCGACTCACTTGAGCACCCAAGTAATGTGGGATGTCTTTCATTGTTGTATCGATAGTATAATGGAATCAGGGAACTTGGTCAAGAAATCCTGGACTTTGTGTGTAAAACGGGCCTTTCAAAAAAACCACACCATTTGTGGTCAGCTGGTCAATGAATTGCGCGACGCATTACAGGGGAAATTTGCTGTTAAGACGAACTGTTCGCATGTGAAATAAATATCCCTGCGGGAAATGGGTGCCAATTGGTCGGCATACTCGTCCTGTAACAGGTACAAAACATGCATTGGACAAAAGTTATTGGTCGTGATCGGTTAAAAAGGCACACATCAAGTAACTGGTTAAAAGGTGATAAAGAGGTTAGGGGGAAAAATGGAATTACTGGTCACTACAAATAAACATACATCTGTTTATATATACACACACACACACGCGTAAATACAAACAAATTAGACTGAACAGGATCGTAAACAATTAATGCAAAATTCGCTTATATAGGATTGGCATATGACCCGTTCTGAGGTGTTAGTTTTGAACCAATTGCCCCCTCCAATGACAACGCAATGTAAAAGTGACAGGTTCTCTTCATATAAAATGTAAGAACTAGAACCAGTCCCTACCTTAAGGAACCGCTCACGTCATTAGTCTTGCACCAGTCCACTTCCCCGAAGGGATTTTAAAGAAGGCTTTAAGATAATTTCCTTTTTTCAAAACATTTTTTTCATACCCAAAACTTTTTCATAAAAAAAAGTTTTTTCCGTATCAAAAAGAATTAATTTAATGCTCTTTGACTTAAGTATTGTCATAAAGTTACTAGCCGGCCATTAAAGTCTGCTTTATGATATGATTGTAAAAAGTAAATTTTAGTTTAATGATCAATTGGATATCGTTTTCTCCCAGTAATGTATTTTATGTGCCTCCAAGGATAATTTTCCAATGAAAAAAATTTTGTTTGTCACTGTAAACGAAATAAACGTTCTTTTCAATTTTATTAAAAGCGTTTAATATTCACATATAATTTGGCCATCAGCAGCAGGTATTGAATGAATCGTACCCAAAAAATAAAAGTAAAAAAAATTATATTCCAACCAACCCCTTTTAATAAAGTGTTTTACGCCATTTAAGAATAAAGTTTCTAGTTTGAAGTATAATTAAGAAAATTGTTCTCTGAGAACTATTGAAACAAAAAAAAATTTTCTTAAGATACAAACAAACAAACACAGCAAATGAAAGGACGTTGTGTCGATTGATTTATGATCATAATTGAAAATCACACTCTTAAGGCAATTTTATGTTTCGTATGGTGTTTGGAGTGTTTTTTCAAAATAAAATCAAAAGTTTTAGGAAGTGGCGTCTGAAAACTTTATTTAGTTTAAAAAACAATTAAATAAACAAAACATATAAAAAATAGTGCGTTCTGGTTAAATATATTTTATATATTTAAACGTTGGCATCATATGTTTTCCAAAGCAATTTTCGTTGAGAAAACACATGTGTTGGGTTTTTTTTTCTGGCAACAATAACAAATTTAGGCGCCAAAGGTATAAATTCAAAATTAAATTATAAAATTGAGTCTATAAGTTTATTTATAATTTTTTCTTTTAAAAATTCTAACAAAGTTTTTGTGGCTTTTGTTTAAAAAAACTTTAACTTTAAAGTAAAAGGATTTTAAAGACCCACTTTTTTTGTTGCTCTTATCCTCCTTTTAACTTCTAAATATTGTATTTGTTTTTGTTTTATTTCTTTTTTCCATCTGCGTTTTTTTTCATTCATATTATTTAGTATTTATTGCTGTTGTTGCTTCTGTAAGTTGGTTGTAAATTGCAAAATGATTACAAACATTTTTATGACCTCATAAAATTAAATACAACAAATGGTTTTGTCGACATTTATCTTCTTGTTGCTGGATGGCTGGCTGCGTGGCTGCTGTTTTTATTATTTAGAAAACTGTTGCTCTCTTGTTGAGGCATAATTTATATATTTTTGGTTGCACTTGACTTGAATGTGTATTAAGATTATATTTTTCAATTTTGTGGCCATAAAAAATTAAGTGTCACTTAATTTGCCATTAAATTTAAGATGTGTGTTAATTCAATTCAATAAGTGTTTTATTTTTGTTTTTATTTAAGGTAGCATTTCCCCTTAAGAATTGATATGAAGATTAAGATTTAATTGCGGGATTAATAATTGGAAGACGGACGATAAGAAAATACACTTAGAAAAGAGATTCGTTGGTAAAACTAAATTCTTTTAAAATTTTTTTTTTTCTCTGCTGCTCGAGGAGAGCAGGGGGGCTCTGAGGTGCATTATTGGGACTCTCACAGGGCATTGTGAGGTGGTTTGGAGGGCACTTCTTAGATAGACTTGGTGAGGTCTCTGGCTTTGGGCTGGGAAAACATCATAGAATTTAGCAAAGGGGTTAAGTGGCTGAGTTAATAGGTGGTTAAGCGCTTTCGATTACTAATTTCTTTTGACTTCTTGCAGACGGCATTCTTGCTCTCTTTTCTATATCGCTCTACCTATAAATTTGTTGTCTTTCCCTATTTCTCTTTTCAACTTCTCTAAAGGGATTCACAATAGGCCTAGTGGCCTCTTGGCCTTCGTAGCCTAACCTTGCCTTTGATTTTAATGGGAGTAGAGTTTCTAATATCATACTTTTTTTTTGAGAAACAGAGGGGTCAAGTCCAGCAAAGCGGGCCGGGTTTAAGCTAGATTTTTAATTAAGTAAGTTGAGCAAGAGTTTAAGCCGATCACATACTGAGTAATATGTTATTCTTCTTTTGTATTGTGATTAAAATATAACACGCCTCACAGTTTCTAAAAGCGGTTTCTTAAAAAACAATGTTTTGTTGAAATTAAAATTTATTTATATTTATACGACAAAAAAAAAATACTTTTTATTTAATACTTCAAAAGAATTGTGTGTGCTTTTTATAAAATTTTTCACACTAAATATGATCTAAAACCTTAAATTTCTTAAAACTTAATCCTATTAAGTCACACCCGACACAGTGTTTTAATGGCCATTATAAGCACAAATCATGTTATTTTGCAGTCTACCTATGGGAACAATATCAGTTCTTAAAGTTACAAGTTTCAAATTAAACCCGTCACAATGGAACTGCCCATACTAAATTTGCGAAGCGAATTTCACTTAACTAAACCATACAAATGGAACAAAGTTTATTCACGACACAGAGAGGAAAACACTTTATAAAATTAATAAATTTTATAAATAAATAGGCGTACTTGAATTTTTAGTACGAATAATATATGGGTTTCTTTAAACAAGTAATTAAGCGATATTAACATTATCCAAATCAAAGGAATTGGTGATATAAATGATATCGCACTGTAAAAACCACAAACAATTTTCAATTTAAATATTTTTTTAAGGTTTAAAATATTTGTATAAGGATACGCCTCAGAGATGAACTGTATTTGGTGGAGGCATATTTATTGAACAAACAGTAGTCCGGGTTTCGTTCACACTTCCGGACGAATGCAGTTTACAACAGACTGCATAGTCAGCAATTGTCAAAACGGATTACTTCCCAGTAAAAACAAAACATTACAACTAAAACATGTTGACACAAAAGGCAATACATTTCTGGTTGCTAATTTTCATTTCTGCATTACCAATTGCATCCAAATTAACATTTGAAAATATATCCAGTTATATAAGTTAAGATTGCTTTATTCTCGTGAATCGAATCAGTTTTGAAATATTTTTCTAAATTGCTACGGTGCTACAGGATAGATGGCAGATATTTTTCTAACTTGCTACGGTATTACAGAATAGATGGCAGATATTTCGGGATCTTTACCGATATCCAAGCCACCATTATGTTACTGGTTTGTATCTATCATATATCTTATCTAATGCTCGGCGTCTTTTATTTGGATGGTGATACTGACACCGCTCACATACCTACGAAAGATGGTACAACCATGAACCAAACTATACTGTTGTAAAATCGCTTGGACTATATGGCGGAATGAACCAATAGAATTATTTAGCCAAGGCTAGATCTGAGACATTGAAATACATGCTCGATCGACCCTGTGGGCGTTATTACCGGTCGGTGTCACATTGGCAGCCATGCCCGTTGCCTACCAAATAAAAAAAACATCTACTTTCGACTTTTGGAATTTTCTAATTTAAAATTTTATTTATATTACCCTCTTCTTCAAAGTTATCCTCCTCACGCTTTTAATATTTTTTCATCCGCCAAATTTACCTTATCGAACTTCAATTACTCTACGTTTCGAACAAAATTTCCAAGTAACAACATACAGAAATTGATTTGTTTTTTTTTTTTTTTTTTTAAATCACCTAACCTCAGGACATGGCTCCTATACATCCGTACATGGTATTGCCATCTAGAAAAAAAGTTATAGAAGGGATGTTGAGTGAAAAGTGGTTGTGGACATTTATTTGATTTTTTTTTTGAAATTAAAGGTGGTCAACTTTAGGTATTTTATTTCACATATAAACTGACGGCTAAATAAACAATTTTCCCTGTAAGGGTGGTGCGACACAATGGCCAGTCGACCACAAGTTAGCTTTTTCTTTTTGAAAAACGTGTACCATGTAAAAGATTCCGGGTATAAGTATCGACAGAACAGTAAAACACCATCACAGGAAAAACTGAGTTGTAGAATCAGTTACGAATTTCAGAGAATCAGTAAATATTTTGTCTGGCTGAGGACCTACAACGAAAATTGTAAATTTAGACAAACAATTTTGCAAGAATTTAATTGAAAAAATAAGAGTTTTGCTTTCAGTTAAAAATGTTTGTTGGGCTGGTTAAATATTTGAATTGTCTAGGCGATAATTTTGTTTGATTTAAAAATCAAATTAAAATATTATTAGAGACTATAAAATAAATTTACTAAAAAAATAAATTATTTTGAACAAGAATTTGTTTGAAAAAAATTTTTTGTAGTTTTTTGTGTGCATCTAACAATAAGGCGATTTCACTTGATGTGAAAATTTCATTGTTTTGTTATTCTAAGGTAAAAATATTTATGTCAAATATTATTATTCTTTGACTCCGCAATTACCTTTTTTTTCCTTAAAGCATTTCTTTTCATAGGAAAACCCCATTTTTTACTTTCTTCGAAGCAATTAAAATAATTTACTTTCGTTTTAAACCTGTACTTTTATTAGTTGTGAAAAATCTTGCAGTAAAAAATGAAGTAAACTTTTAACAAAATTAAACATTTTACTTTGCCCAAACTCTCTTTCGAATAACAATTGTAATCAATTTAGCCAAAAAAAATGTATTTCAACATTCAACGAAAACACAAAGCTGAAAAACTCCCTTAAATATTAATTTCCTTGATTTTAATCGGACTTCAACCCCTTGCTTGTAGTCCCAGCCACCCATTTGCAAAATACTACAACAAATATCTATTGTACATGCAACTGCTACAACATAAAGTAACTAAAGAAAAATACTACAAGAGTACTAGAGGAGTAGAGTTGAGGAGAGTGGAGTGGAGTTAAAATCAATTGAATAATGCTTTTCATCACAGTGGCTGGCAGTGATGCGTGCTAAAAATAGTGTATCCTTTAAAAGGAATTGTCGTTTAAGTGAAATAAAAAACGAATGAGTTTTATATCATGATTGGAACTACTTTTAGAACAAAAAGAAAACAATTTTGTGAAATTAAATTCACTGAAGAATATGAATTGTGCTGTTTTCATCACTACAGCAGCAACGGCAAAAAATATGATAAAAAAAATTGAAATATAATGAACGCACTGTTTGAAAATGAACAAAATAATGCAAAAATAAAAAAAAGGAAAATAATGTTGATATTGTTGCTAGAAGTGGCAGAAAGGAAGAGAGGGTAGGAAGTGGAGAATGGATGATTACAGTAACAACAGACAAAGGCGGAAATTTTTGTGACGTTGTGATTTCTGGCATGCTGGGAATGAGTTGGGTATTCAGGGAATGAATGGCATGGCTGGTTGTTTGGTCGGTCGGTCGGTTGATTGGGAATACGACTTGCAAAGATTCTCTTGTTTATTTGTTTGTTAGTAAAGTTAGTTAGTGCTTGCTTACCATATTTAAACGTACTCATACGCTGGACGCGTTGCACACACACACACACACACATTTTCAAAATTTAACCTTTTGCATACAAAACGTCCAAGTAAAATCTTTGTATGAAAACAAGTGACGTGGAGCAAAAAAGTGCTCACAACTGTTTCAAAAATCCAACGTACAATATAACTTGCTACAAACATATATTCGCATATGACAAGGATGATAATATGGTTGGAGTTGACGGCAAGTAAGCATACAGCCCGGCCAAGCATTTCAGGCAAAAGTCTGTGTCGGCTGTGGTAAGCAGCGACTGGTTAAATAGCAAACTGACACAGCTTGAGGGCAACATTATCAACATCCACAAAGGCATCAGTGGCGGCAACAACCAACATCAACAAAGCAGTTCAAAGCAACAATGAGTGCTACGATGATGATTTTACTACGGCGTTGTTACACATAAATCTTATATATAAAAGAACAATTTTTTTTTTGTTAGTGACACCGCTTATAACTCAAGAACGGCTGGACCGATTTTAATGAAACTTGAAAAAAAGACATACCCGATATCTGGGAATGCGTTTTAGGCTTATTTATTTTTCGAAATTCCGACTGGGCGTGGCACCTCCCATACAAATTGAACAGTTTTTTTCACATACCTCAATACCTATTATAGCTGAAGTCTCCAAATTTGGTATAGGTAAGTTATTTACTGATGTGCATAATTGAGTTGTTTATGGGCGGAAACAAATAAATGGGCGTGGCACCTCCCATACAACAAAAATAGTTTTTTGTATATATCTCAATAACTGTAATAGTTGAAGTCTCCAAACTTCGTACGGATGTTTATAGTGCTAATATGCACAATTTGGCTTTGTATGGGCTGAAAGAAATAAATGGGCGTGGCACCTCCCATACAACGAAAATAGTTTTTTGTATATATCTCAATACCTGTAATAGCTTAAGTCTCCAAACTTCGTACAGATGTTTATAGGGCTAATGTGCAGAATTGAGCTTTGTATGGGCGGGAAGAAATAAATAGGCGTGGCACCTCCCATACAACGAAAATAGTTTTTTGTATATATCTCAATAACTGTAATAGTTGAAGTCTCCAAGCTTCGTACGGATGTTTATAGTGCTAATATGTATAATTAAGCTTTGTATGGGCTGGAAGAAATAAATGGGCGTGGCACCTCCCATACAACGAAAATAGTTTTTTGTATATATCTCAATACCTGTAATAGCTTAAGTCTCCAAACTTCGTACAGATGTTTATAGGGCTAATGTGCAGAATTGAGCTTTGTATGGGCGGGAAAAAATAAATAGGCGTGGCACCTCCCATACAACGAAAATATTTTTTTGTATATATTTCAACAACTGTAATAGCTGAAGTCTCCGAACTTCGTACGGATGTTTATAGTGCTAATATGCATACCTAAGCTTTGTATAAGCGGGAAGAAATAAATAGGCGTGGCACCTCCCATACAACGAAAATATTTTTTTGTATATATATCAACAACTGTAATAGCTGAAGTCTCCAAACTTTGTACGGATGTTTATAGTGCTAATATGCATAATTAGGCTTTGTATGGGCTGGAAGAAATAAATGGGCGTGGCACCTCCCATACAACGAAAATAGTTTTTTGTATATATCTCAATAACTGTAATAGTTGAAGTCTCCAAACTTCGTACGGATGTTTATAGTGCTAATATGCATAATAAGGCTTTGTATTAGCTGGAAGAAATAAATGGGCGTGGCACCTCCCATACAACGAAAATAGTTTTTTGTATATATCTCAATAACTGTAATAGTTGAAGTCTCCAAACTTCGTACGGATATTTATAGTGCTAATATGCATAATTAGGCTTTGTATGGGCTGGAAGAAATAAATGGGCGTGGCACCTCCCATACAACGAAAATAGTTGTTTGTATATATCTCAATTACTGTAATAGCTGAAGTCTCCAAACTTCGTACGGGTGTTTATAGTGATAATATGCATAATTAAGCTTTGTATTTGCGGGAAAAAATAAATGGGCGTGGCACCTCCCATACAACGAAAATAGTTTTTTGTATATATCTCAATAACTGTAATAGCTGAAGTCTCCAAACTTCGTACGGATGCTTACAGTGCCAATATGCATAACTAAGCTTTATATGGGCGGGAAAAAATAAATGGGCGTGGCACCTCCCATACAACGAAAATAGTTTTTTGTATATATCTCAATAACTGTAATAGCTGAAGTCTCCAAACTTCGTACGGATGCTTACAGTGCCAATATGCATAACTAAGCTTTATATGGGCGGGAAAAAATAAATGGGCGTGGCACCTCCCATACAACGAAAATAGTTTTTTGTATATATTTCAATAACTGCAATAGCTGAAGTTTTCAAACTTCGTACGAATGTTTATATTGCTAATATGCATAACTGTTCTCTGTATGGGCGGAAAAAAATAAATGGGCGGCGCATCTCCCATACAACGAAAATAGCTTTTTTATATATCTCAATAACTGTAACAGTTGAACTCTTAAAAATATGTTTATAATGGTAATATGCATAATTCAGCTGTGTATGGGTTAAAATCTCCAAATTTTGTGTAGGTGTTTTCGATGTTGATGCTTACAATTAGGCTGAGCTTGGGCGTGAAGATAATAATAGGCTGGCACCTCCTTTACAAGAAAATATCTTTTACATTTATATGTCAAATTTAATATGGGTATTTATTATGTTAATATGCATAACTAAGACGAGTATAGACAGGAAGTGAATTGTGGGTTTGGAACCTCTAATAGCATGGAAATATTTATATGTGTGTCTCAATAACTGTAACAGCTAAGGTCTCCAAACTTTTTGGTGTGGCACCTCCCATACCATTGGATTTTTTTTACATGTACTTCAATAATTCTTATAGCTAGAGTCTTAAAATTGTCTGTGAATGTTTATGTTTGCTAATATACATAATTGACGTGAGTATAGGAAAAAAAGAGAATAATGGGTATGGCACCTTTCATACAACAAAAATGCTTTCTTATATAAGCCTCAATAACTGTAAAAAAACTTCAAAAACGTGTTCATATTTTTCTTAAACCAGTTGAACGCAATTTAATTAATTAGTATAAAAGTAACAGAAATAACCTAAAAATTGCCACTAAATGTTTATCCCTTTTCACCCCTTAGGATCAAAATTATCAAAATTTTATATTTTTCGAGATCTGTCGAACGCAATTTCAAAATATAATATGAGCCCCTTTTTATATTTTTCGATTCCGAAGGTACAAAAGTGGATATAAGCCGTTTCAAAATATGATTTTTTATCCTGTCTCGCCTCTGGTGGTCTAATATTTCAAAAAAGTACTAAAAAGGCATTCATGGCATTCAAGGCATGAAACCTGTCGAGCGTAAATTAAATTATAATTCTACCTTTTTTTAGTTCAGAAGCTACAAAATTAACCAATACATAGTTCAAGCCTTGCCCTAAGCATTAAGGCTATGCAATGATGAATCTGTCTGTCAGATAGTCATTAACGCAATTTTTTTCGAAACATTGTTTTGTAATCACAACAAACATTTAAAAAAAAATATTTACAAGTGGCGGATAGGGCTACAAAATAATGAAGCCATTATAAACTGAACTGTGTGTGAAATTTTTCTTGGTAATAGCTTCCCACCATAAAAGATGCGATACGCTCAGCTTTTCTAATCACGCTTTATCAGCAATTTTCAGTAATTCTTAAGGAAATAAACAAAACATGTTTATAAAATTATTGACTTGCTATTTAGCATAATATTTTGTGAATTGTGTGTGTTAAGGCAAAAAATTCGTTTGCTGATTATATATATTGTTAGGCAATACGTGTTCGGAGATACTCGATGCTGGATGTATTCAATAAAATGCCAAAAACGAGGCTTGCCGCATGCACACATTATTATTTGGTTAGTCGAGAAGTTCTACCAGACCAGAAAGATGATATTAAAAGTGCCGAGATCCTTGATCCTAAAACAGATCAAGAACTACATGTTGCACATTTAGCAGCGTATCTGGAAAATGGCCAACGATTATATTTCACTGCGGCAAGTATTGTTCAACGTGCTGAAATACCTCCAGCGACAATATTGACAAGTTTCTTTGCTGTTTGTCAAAGCGATCCGTTTGCACAAACTTTACTTTACTCGGAGATGCCACGGTATTACATTTGAAACGCTTCTTCAAAAAATGTTAACGTCGAAAGAAAGGCACTATGGTTCCTGGGCATCCGGATGTGCGTTCAAGTGTAGCTCTTGGTCGTATTTATTCAGTTCATCCGAAGAATGATGAATGGTTTTATTTGCGGTTGTTGCTGGTGAGTGTTCGTGGTCCAACATCATTTGCAGCATTACGTACTGTTAATGGTATAGTCTGTCCAACATTTCGTGCTGCATGTAAAGAACTCAATTTGCTTAAAAACGATACTCACTGGGATACGACAGTCGCTGAGGCATATACGAACATTAATGACATGCTTCCCGTCAAGTCCAAGTCAACTGTGGAACAAATACAAGGACAATGTGTCATTTTACATCAATATCGTGTCAGCTCGAGAAGTGCAATTCTTGAAGTCAATGCGAAGATGCATAACCTTATTTACCTTATTTTAAGAACCTAAATTTTGGTCTGGTACTGACTGGACTAATATCAATTACATAATTTTAAGATTTGAATACATGTTGTTAGTTCGAGAAAAAAAATATGCATAACCAGGCATTGCTCTTAATTGAAGATATGTGTTACCTTATTTGCGGCAGTTTGTTAGTCAGGTTAGGACTGCCAGCACCAGAAATGAATTAGCTACTAAATCGACAGTTAGAGCGTGAACGTGAATACGATCGACATGAGTTAAACCAATTAGGTCAAACCAATGTTTCCCTCTTAAACCTCCAACAGAAGAAAGTCTATGATATAATATTGAAGGCAATTGATTATGGAAATGGCAGTTTTTTTCTTGGATGTCCCCGGTGGAACTGGGAAAACATTCGTCATGTCATTGATTTTAGCCACTGTTCGTGCGAGATCCAACATTTCTGTAGCGGTAGCTTCATCTGGAAAGCGGCAACATTGTAAGAAGGATGCCGCACAGCTCACTCAGCGTTAAAATTGCCATTAAACCTTAAAAATATAGAGCAACCGACATGTAACATTGCGAAAAACTCCGCCATGTCGAAAGTTTTAGTAGTGTGTAAAATCAATATCTGGGACGAATGAACAATAGTACACAAGCGCGCAATAGAAGCTCTTAAAAGAACACTAAAAAATCTGCGCAGTGATTTAAGATGTTTTGGAGGTGGAATGATTTTACTGTCTGGTAATTTCCGCCAAACACTGCCAGTCATTCCAAGATCGACGGCTGCTGATCGAATAAGTGCTGCGTTAAAATTTCATGTCTGTGGCATTTTGCAAAGATACTGCAGTTGACAGAAAACATTGCTCAACGATTTATCAGCTTTAGATTTCTCCAACCAATTGCTGACTATCGGTAATGGCCGTATTCCTATCTACGAATCAAACGGATTGATTTTGTTTCCTTAAATTTTTTGTAATTTTGTATCGTCAATAAAAGAACTCATCCAGAAAGTATTCCCCAACATAATTGCTAACGGGAAAAATTATGACTGGTTGTGTGAACGAGCAATTTTAGCAGCTAAAAATATAGATGTGGATAATTTAAACTAAATAGTTCAGAATCAAATCGTTAGTACTCTGCATTCTTTTAAATCTATTGATTGTGCAACAAACAAAGATGAAGCCACCAACTATCCAATTGAAGTTTTAAGCTCTTTGGATGTGCCTTGCTTACCACCGCACAACTTAGAACTGAAGGTTTGCTTGGTAGTTATCGTGCTTCGAAATTTAAACCAACCAAAACTTTGCAATTGAACGCGTTTGGTAATAACAAAACTGATAGTCCATGTAATTCACGCAATTATACTTAGAGGAAAATTCAAAGATGAAGAAGTTCTCATACCGAGAGTTTCGATGATACCAACCGATATGCCTTTTGAGTTTAAGCGAATTCAATTTCCTATTAACAAATCACAAGGACAATCCTTAAGTATTTGTTGTCTTTATTTAGAAAATACATGTTTTTCTCATTGCCAAATATACGTTACATGTCCACGTGTAGGCAAACCATCTGCTTTATTTGTACTTGCGCCTGATAACAAAACGAAAAATGTCGTATATCACAAGGTACTGCACTGAAGGTAATTAACCTAAACATAACCCATGCACGAAAATACATTGCTTCCTTAACAGCTTTTACCTGAAACGCCTTATTTTTGTAATCTTGAATTTTTGTTTTCCTTATAACATATTGCAATGAACTATTTGACTAAATAAATTTTGTATTTTGTTTTAAAAATCCATATACTCAATAATTGGTAGGTGGTACGAAGTTCACCGGGTCAGCTAGTATTAATATAAAGTTGGTGATTATGTTGTTGCTGATATCCATTAAAATGATAAAATTAAAAGTTTTTCCATCAAGTGTAATTAAGTATTTAATATTAAAAAAAAATATATGAAAATAAACAATTCCTAGTTTTGTTTACACTGAACTAAAGTCTGGTATGTTACAAGTGCTTTTGAGGGGATTTAATGTAAATTGAAATAAAGGACTTTTTTATATTAAATCAAGTTATTTTATAAATTCAGTATTTATTAAAGTCATTAATTCAAAAGAAAAATTTTATGCTTTAAATTTTAATGGTCTATAAATAAAGTTTTTAGTTGTATAAGTTTTCTTAACTCTAAAGGAATATTTATTTTTTATTGTGTACTAAAGAGGATTGAAATTGTCATAACTGTAATTTCCGTTAAAGCCATACTCTCAAAAATTTACATATAAACTATACACATACAAACACCTACCCACACATAGAGTGGATTCAAAGTTGCAAACACCCCGCCAGGATATCCGTTAAAAAAGAAATATGCAAACATTTCATTTGCTTTCAATTCCTACAATTCTGTTTCCAGCTTTACAAGTATTCGAACATACTTTCAAAATTAAAGAAGACTTTCAGTTATGTAAAGGAGTAAAATCAACAAATTGCTTTAATGGTTTATGTTTTAAAATTATTTTTAAAAACGTTGTTTTGTATTTAACTTTCTCATAGACTTCTTTTATTCGCTTAAAGCATGCAGCCCCAAAAAGAAAAGCTAGAGACTGGAGTTTGTTACTGCGAATACCTTATCCGGTGTATAGATGCACTTGCAAAAGATTTCGGGAACACAATAGAAAATATTTTTAAAATTATCGTATTTTACTCAAAAATACTGTCAAAAAGTCCTGAAGACTCGCTTTGCGGGCTGCAAGGACTTTGTGGTTAGGGAGTGTGGAAACAAATAAGACCCATTCCATGATCGACGGAAATATAATCTCCTAAAGCACAATTTAATTGGCGATTGATTGTTTCCTTCCACATATGTAAGTCGGCTGGTCCTGATGGCATTGTTCCGCATGCCTGATGGCATATTTTAACCATATTTCGGCGAGCTAGAGGAAGGTCAAGGCCATGTTTGCATCCAAGTTCGACAAACATAACCAAGAGTGTGCAAAGAACTTCCGATATCAGGTTTTCGGCTTTTAATCTAAGAACACTGAACAGAATCATCTACTTTCATATGCGCCAACGAATAGGGTTGCTCTACATGAGGTTGCAGGAATTAGAGCAGTACACAATGGCGGCCTTTATGGACATAGAAGGAGCCTTCAATCTACCTAGTTGGCACGGTCTTATTAATTTTTATGTTAAAGAATATATAAGCAACTGGTTGGGACCCATGCTAGGTATAGGATCCTGCATCTATGCAAAAGATCTTGGGATTAGTTCTTTATATCGTCTGCCTGAATGTAATTCAGACCAAAATATTTTGTGTCCATCAAGCTTGCAGGCTTGCGAGAACATTGGTATACTTTTCAGCAGTCAGACGGCACTCTACTAGCTAAGTTAACACACTACTACGACGCTGCTGATCAGGTCAGTTTGGGTCAAAGCACACTGGAACAACTTTGGTAGTAAGCGGGCTTATTGTGGGTTATTTAAACTTACAACTGCTCTGTTTATTACTAATGCGGAATCAGTCGCGATTTTGCTCGAAGCTATCAAGAGTGGGATCTTCGGACGCTTTCTTAAAGTGGCTGAAAGCAGGTGGCGTAATCTAAACGCTTAAAGGATTTCTTTGGCTCTCTTTAGACTGCAGACTTACGATTCAGTTTTCGAGCATGATCGGAGGGATGTATCGATGATTATATTGGTCCTAACGGGTCAACGGATGGCTTAACACTCAAGTTGACTCGGGCCACTGCCGTAGTTGTGGGAATAGGAAAAAGTAGGAGACAATATTTTACACTAGCAGCTATATACTAGATGACCTGTGTGGGCTATCGAGTTACAAATTGAATGAAATTTGAGACACCCCGTGGCAACAGGTTGGACTAAGTACCTCAGGTCTTGATCCAGAAGCAGGTTTAAGAAGCCGCTAGTTCTGACGACTGAAATTGTTATTTCAAAACATGATCACTTTAGACCCTTTATGACAGCTTCCGCACAGTGCAAGTTACCATGTATACCAGCCCACCAACTATGAAAATAAATGGACCAGTTTCTGACATTTTTCTTCAAATTTCTGACCCTTAGGGATAAAACGAAGCAGAAACTGTGCTTTATTTAAGTCGTGCACAAAAACACCAAGTAATCTTTACTAATATAAATCCAGCCGTAGCGGTGTCAAAAGTACTACGAGTGTGGATTTTCTTAAACAAAGTACAGATTTTTTTAAAACAAGTACGTTGTACCTAGTACGAGCTTAAGTTCGAAACTGTATTTCATTTAAGCTTGCAAATATTGACTTAAGCGTAAAAGGGTTTAATAAAAAAATTAAGAAAGTTTTTTTTTATTTATATTATCCCCAATATTCATAAAAGTTAAAGTGGGGTTATTAAGCTGTTATTTGCAGATAATTAAATAATCCCCAATAGGCTACATTAATTATTTATTATTAATACGGACGTATTTTTATTTTATGCTCGCACATACTTTATATTGATTATTTAGAACTTTTTTTATGTACTTGTCGTAGCTGGGATTTGAACCTGAGACACTCCGGACTGCAACACTAGCGCGATATCATCTAGGCCACTGAAACTCTTTGTTTTTTAAATTTTATAATACATATGGGGGATTTCATGTCAAGTGACCCAACTTTTAAAACCGATGTCTTTCGATTGGAAAGAAATTTGGACCAAAGTAAGTTCTTGCAGAGAGTAGTTTAGACACAATTTTTTAACACGATCGGTCAAGAACTCTCTGAGCTAGAGGGGTTCAAAATTTGACGTTTTCGGCATATAGGTGTTTTTTCTCACACATGTAGTTTATTACCTTTTGCTTTTAACAAAATTCGTCCTAAATACTTTCGATAGCTTTTTTTTCAATCTTCCAGAAAAAAATATTTTTAAAATTAAAAAAAAATTTTTTTTAATTTTTTTTTATAAAATAATTATAAAAAAATTTTTTTCCCAAATGTGCCCATTTTTTTTTTTTTTGCTCAAAAGAAAGCTTAGGTCTTTTCTTTGAAGAGCTTGGAAGTCGCTTAGTGGAATGCGAGTGGGATATCTATAAAAATTAATGTTTTGTAACTCAAGGTAGAGATTTTCCAATTTTCGCGTATATTTGATTTTTTATCCTATTTATGTAAAATTATCTCTTAAACAAAAAAAAAAATATTTTATGCTAAGAAACAAAACAGTTTAACCTTTCCGACGGTATGCATTGAAAATATTAACAAAATGTGTTCAGACGTTGCCATATAAAAGTGATTTTATTCCAGAGGACTACCATTTTGTTGGTAATACAGTGTCGAGTGTATGAGACTTTATTTGGTACTTTCATACCTTTGGAAAGGTTAAATTATTTTGTTTCTTAGCATAAAATAATTTTTTTTTAGCTTAAGAGAAAATTTTACATAAATAGCAAAAAAATCAAACAGAATATACGCGAAAATTTAAAAACCCCTGCCTTGAGTTACAAAACATTTATTTTTATAGATATCCCAATCGCATCCCACTAAGCGTCGTCCAAGTTCTTCAAAGAAAAGACCTAAGCTTTCTTTTGAGCAAAAAAAAAAAAAAAAAAATATTGGCACATTTGGGAAAAAAAAAATTTTTTTATAATTATTTTATAAAAAAAATTAAAAAAAATTTTTTTTTAATTTTAAAAATATTTTTTTCGGGAAGATTAAAGAAAAAGCTATCGAAAGTATTTGGGACGAATTTTGTTAAAAGCAAAAGGTAACAAACTACATGTATGAGAAAAAACACCTATTTGCCGAAAACGTCAAATTTTGAACCCCTCTAGCTCAGAGAGTTCTTGACCGATCGTGTTAAAAAATTGTGTCTAAACAACTCTCTGTAAGAACTTACTTTGGTCCAAATTTCTTTCCAATCGAAAAAAAAGTTGGGTCACTTGACATGAAATCCCCCATATATATAAAAAAAACAAAAAGTGTTTTTTGCTTGATTTTTTACAGTTATTCCATAAATTCAAAACAAAATCTTTAATATTTGGAATATGCTTTTTCTTTCTGTGCGCTTAGGCTCATTTGGTAACTTATTACTCAACAAAGTTAGAAGCCTAAGGAGTATCGCGTTCGTCAGGTAACAAAAAAGTATAAATACATATGTATATTTTTAGTACTTTTTTGATATTTTCGGTCCATGTTAGTTAAAGCCAGCTTATGCATGTTATGGTTGGGCCCTTCGGATTTAAAACTGCGCTTATGAAGTAGCGGGTTAATTGCTTGTTTGTACATTTTCTTTATTGAATTCCTTATTGGAACTGAAATTTTTAATTTTGTTGTTGTTTCTGTTTCACAAAACATACCACAGATGTTTTACTTTTTTTTTATCTCGCTTTCATTCTTTACATAACAAACGCTTGTTACTTTTTCAATATTACATTGGTATGTAAAATATTTATGGATAAAAGAGAAAAAATGCACACCAACTACTACAGAATTTTGCAAATACTGGGTGTGGAAATTGAAACCGAAAAGGCGACGATGTTGATGATGAAAAAAAAAATAAGTTTAATATAGAGTATACGAATGTTTGTATATTTATAACACCAGCCAACCAACCATGGTTTACCACAGTCATACACAGTGGGTGGTCAATAGGCAGACAAAGCAAAACATTACTTTTTACCCATTCCGCGAGATTTTACCTTAAATAACTAAACTATGTCTGTGTAGTCGTCATCATCATCATCACCACCATAACATCAGCCGTAATCATCTTTACCGTCAACAACAAAAAAACAACAGCAACTAAAAAAAAAACAACAGCAACAACGAAAACCGTTAATATCATCCATTGTTACAACAAAAGCTTTTGTGTCAACACCATCAACTCAGTTGAAATCAATTCAATGTAAAATGTGCATCATGCCATAAGAGTTTTTGTTTATTTTATTTATTTATTTGTTGTTTTGTTTTACCTCTTCCTTTGCTCCTTTACATACGCTCCATAACACATAAATCATATTTCATTAGAAATGATGGAAAATGCTTCTTGAAGATGTTATTATGTTTTCGATGGTGGGAAACTTTCTACCACCCACATTTTACTCTTATTTTTCACAAGTTGTATGTTGATCTTTCACCGTTAGTATCTAATAGTCATAGTCACTAGAGCGAATGGCAGTCAGTAAATATATACAAAAATCCACGTGTGTTCCCTGGCTAACCATTAGGAAGTCTTCCTTGCATGTGTGTGCTTACACAGCAGGATCATAATCTGTTTTCATTTTAAATTCTTTTGATTTTTTTCGTTTTCATTTTTCTATCCTTAATTTTTCTTGGTTTTTTTTCTTCCTAACAAACAAAATGTCAATCGCATTGTTACTCGAAATAAAAGTTATGAGTTTCTTTTTGTTATTAAAAAAGAACGAACACATGGACACTTTCTGAAATCAACAACATAAAGTGTGACTTCAATTCAATTAAATCCAACAAAAAAAAGAACCCAAAAAAATCAAAAATTTAATCAACAAATATTTGAGCATCTCTCATGCAGACACATTTTATCGTTATTGTTCAGATTTTGGTATGTAAAATTAAAAAAAGTTTAGTAATTTTTATGAAAGTCATTTCACATTTGCCTACATATACCCAAAGAAAAGCATGACAACAAAGTTCTTAGGAGGGAAAGAAATCCCTGTTTTGGCATTCAGTTTTATCCATTTCATGGTTATTTGCATAAGTTAAAGACAACAAAATAAGTAAAGAAGAGATTTTAAAATTATTTGCATATATTTATTGTTGTTTGTGAGACAATTTTAGAATTTCATCGTAGTAATATGGGATGTTCCATAAGCTGTGGTCCGTTAATAAAATAAAAAACTAAATAACTTTTGCAGCAAATATGACCAAAAAATCCTTTTACGACCACTGAATACTTTTAATCCTTAAACTATTTTAAAAGTTTGTATTTAAGTCTAGCAAAAAAAAAGGAAAAAATGAAAAAAAGTCTAATTATTTCCAATAAAAATGTTTTCCTACACTTTGCAAGCAAAAAACTAAAAGCAAGCACGAAAAAATCTAATCAAGTTGTTTATAAATTTTCTAAATAACAAACAATATTGACAATAGATTGGATTTGTTTTAGAGTCCGTGTTTACATCCTTTTATCAATAACTATAAAGTAATTGGCTATAAATTTAAAATTCAAACTGAACAAAAAAACACACACAATATCCTTGTGACATGTGAATGTAAAGTGACAATTTGATTAAAAATTTTCTATAAACAAACGACTCCAATAAAAAATTACAAAACAACAGATGACAGGAAAAGTAGTTTGCTCGTTTTAAGTACAGAATAACAAATTAATTACAAACTGACAACAACAAAAATTGCAATGAGGAAAATAGAAAATCCACTTAACTCTACGCGCATACTTTGTGGTTAAAGAATAAAACACAAACACAAATAGTTATTGTTGCATTCACTCATTTGTGTAAGTGCGCTTGCAACATACATATCGAAAAGCCAGTCAAGCTTCCAAAGCTGTTTTAAGCTTTAAAGTGGCTAATTTCAGTTGAACAAGTGACAATAGCCACACATTTTTACTAACAAGTGCATAAAATGCATATTGAAGCAAATGCCTGATATCAAAACCTCTATTTGGGTGTATGTGCAACAGGATTGTTGTTTTAAAAAACTATGTGTTTGTTATGAATTAAGCATATATCCTCTATTGTTGTTATCCTTTTAACAACAAGGAGCATCATATGGCAGACATAAGTAATATCAGCCAGCAACAACACCTGCGGAAAATATGGCTGCAAATATATCAGTTAAACATATGGTGAATTCACAAGGTCTTGTGAAATCATATATTGTAAAATAATAGAACCAAAAAATATGACCGTTGTAAACAGCTCTTCGTATATTTGTAGGTGTCGTATTTAAAAAGCTAAATCAGCTGATACGACCAAACGATAAAAAAACAAACACATATGTATGTACATAATTCTGGTGCAGCTCTTGGCTTAACTTAATAATTTGTAGAAATTAGACCCATGAAAACACAAAATGGTATATATCTAACCTGGTGAGAATCTCTAAAATCCATTAAAATAAGCAAAGTTTTAATAAAAAATCACAAGAATTTTGTTATTTTTTACGTAAACAAAAAACAGCTGATGTGTCAGAGAGCAGTGCCGGCTATTTTTGCCGGCGGAGGCGGCTTAAGGAATCTTCTTTGGCGGTTTTGCCTAAGTTTTTAGTATAGACATTTTTAACGGATGCGAGTGCTAGCGGCTCATAAAATTAAATTAAAAAACTCGCCGTTTCGTTTTAGGCGCTTGGCGCATGAGTTTGTATATAATATGACATCACAAAAAACATACCAAACAAAGTTGTATTGTTTCACAACAAGTTTCGTATGAAAAGCAACAACAAAATATTCTGTCTGCGTACACATATTTTGCATCATTTTGTGCAAAATGTTACAAAATCTTGCAAAATGTTGTCTGCGTGCTCCAAATCTCTTGCAGCGAGAGAGCCAAAAAGAAAATTTTTTGACAGTTGGAAGTAAGAGAACTTGCAAAATGTTACTGGAGAAATTTCTTCTTGCAAGATTTTGCAACTAGTTTGAACAGCTGTTTTTATTTACTAATTGAATGAAACAATTTTTGTGAAACGAAAATAAAAATTGAAATTTAACAATAGTTAGAATTGTGTTGATTTTTAACGTTTATAAAAAATTATAATAAACATAACATTTTACTTGATGCTAGAAACGTCCAAATATACAAATAATTTACCGCGTACACATATGCTAAAATTCGTTTGCTTTGTAATTTTAATTGTTTACACACCGTTCAGCTGTTTTCTTGCAAGATTTTACTGGATACTGTCTGCGTACTTTTTGATATATTTTTAGCCGACAGAGTAAAATTGGTCTTACTCTCCAAAAAAAATTTACTGAGTATTTGCTACTGGAAAAGTACGCAGACAGACCTATTGTAAAATTATATGACAATAATACAATATGCTATCGTATCGTACCTTGTGAATTCGCCAATAGTAAAAGTGAGTATTCGAATGTTTCTCATTATGGGATGGTATACAAATTTCAATTTTGAATAAACAAATCCTAAACGGATTTTGGTGACATTACTATAAATAATACAAGTAATTTTCAATTAGACCAAGCCGTATCGGTGTCAAAAGTATGGTGAGAACGGATTTTCTTAAGCCGAGTACCGATTTTCTTCAACAAAGTTAAATTTATCTAGTACAAGTTTTTTTACTTTAAGTCATATTTAAATTAAAAAAGGACTGATTCAAGTTCAAGCCCGTACTTGATGTAGGCATAAAAACATTTATTCAAACGTAAAAGGGATTAATCCAAATATACAAAATTTTTTTATTTGATTTAAAGAGCTTTTTTAAAAAAAGAACAGTATAAAACCTATAGGGTTTGTTGTTGGTTAAGTTTGTCTATATGCATTTCATTGGTTCTTACGCCAAATCATCAGTAGACTTCAACCCAAATTCTTAAAAAACTCATGAATATTTTTTGTCTTTATATAATAACCTCATTAAACAAAATGAGAATTACTATAAGCAACTAAAACGTTCAAGTTTTTTTAAGAATCCAACAAACCAATATTCGCTATTCGCTTGTTTTGATTTTCTTTTTCCCCTTACATTTGAATAACCATTGGTTATTACTAAATGTATTAAGGGGCTACCGAAAACAAAACCTTGTTGTCAAACAACACTTTTCAAATATTATTTAGGAATTAATCCCAATTTTCCTGTTAACCTATAGGGTTTGTTGTTGGTTAAGTTTGTCTATATGCATTTCATTGGTTCTTACGCCAAATCATCAGTAGACTTCAACCCAAATTCTTAAAAAACTCATGAATATTTTTTGTCTTTATATAATAACCTCATTAAACAAAATGAGAATTACTATAAGCAACTAAAACGTTCAAGTTTTTTTAAGAATCCAACAAACCAATATTCGCTATTCGCTTGTTTTGATTTTCTTTTTCCCCTTACATTTGAATAACCATTGGTTATTACTAAATGTATTAAGGGGCTACCGAAAACAAAACCTTGTTGTCAAACAACACTTTTCAAATATTATTTAGGAATTAATCCCAATTTTCCTGTTAACCTAGAGGGTTTGTTGTTGGTTAAGTTTGTCTATATGCATTTCATTGGTTCTTACGCCAAATCATCAGTAGACTTCAACCCAAATTCTTAAAAAACTCATGAATATTTTTTGTCTTTATATAATAACCTCATTAAACAAAATGAGAATTACTATAAGCAACTAAAACGTTCAAGTTTTTTTAAGAATCCAACAAACCAATATTCGCTATTCGCTTGTTTTGATTTTCTTTTTCCCCTTACATTTGAATAACCATTGGTTATTACTAAATGTATTAAGGGGCTACCGAAAACAAAACCTTGTTGTCAAACAACACTTTTCAAATATTATTTAGGAATTAATCCCAATTTTCCTGTTAACCTATAGGGTTTGTTGTTAGTTAAGTTTGTCTATATGCATTTCATTGGTTCTTACGCCAAATCATCAGTAGACTTCAACCCAAATTCTTAAAAAACTCATGAATATTTTTTGTCTTTATATAATAACCTCATTAAACAAAATGAGAATTACTATAAGCAACTAAAACGTTCAAGTTTTTTTAAGAATCCAACTGATGATTTGGCGTAAGAACCAATGAAATGCATATAGACAAACTTAACCAACAACAAACCCTATAGGTTAACAGGAAAATTGGGATTAATTCCTAAATAATATTTGAAAAGTGTTGTTTGACAACAAGGTTTTGTTTTCGGTAGCCCCTTAATACATTTAGTAATAACCAATGGTTATTCAAATGTAAGGGGAAAAAGAAAATCAAAACAAGCGAATAGCGAATATTGGTTTGTTGGATTCTTAAAAAAACTTGAACGTTTTAGTTGCTTATAGTAATTCTCATTTTGTTTAATGAGGTTATTATATAAAGACAAAAAATATTCATGAGTTTTTTAAGAATTTGGGTTGAAGTCTACTGATGATTTGGCGTAAGAACCAATGAAATGCATATAGACAAACTTAACCAACAACAAACCCTATAGGTTAACAGGAAAATTGGGATTAATTCCTAAATAATATTTGAAAAGAACAGTATAAAATTTTGTTTTTATGTTATACGTATTTAATATTTATAATATATAATTTTTCTTTTTTGCACTTGCCTCAGCTGGGTGTTGAACTTGGGATCCTTCGAGCTGCAACATTACCGTGCTACCAAGGCACTTTGTTTCTTAAATGTAAAAATATATTCAAAAACAACAAGCTTTTTCTGCCTGATTTTTTAAGTAATACCGACTAGACTTTATTTAAAAAACCCTCATAACGGATCGTAATTTAAAATTTCAAGTACAATTTTGGATAAATTTAAGAATAAAATTTTTAATATTAGAATTAGTTTTTTCTTTCTGTGTAGAATTTTTTTATGTTGGAGAAAGAAGCAGCGCCCTAAAACTATATTCCATAGCAAATTGATAGCAAAATTGAGTTGTAGGGTAAAAGCTTACAATCAAGACGATGCACAGAGTTTCTACAAGCCAGTCAACGAATTTGGGTTATTTTCAGTTTAATTTGAGTCAACTAAGCATTTATGTATTAAGTAACTTCCAGGATTGATTTAAAGAATAAGGAGCACATTTCTTTGTGTAAACTAAAAGTCACGTGAGCGCATTTTTGTTCAATTATATTTGTTCCCTATGACTTTGTCAATTTGTTTACTCGGATTTTATATTGTTGTAATGTTCAAAGTCTCCTTAGGATTTTTATGAGTACTGGCAGAAGCGTCAGAAAATTTTGCAGTATGTATTAGAAAATGGTTTGGTAGGTGTGCTTTGTTAAGCAGATACAAAATGGGTCCAATGGTTGACCAATCCTTGAGGTACGTCAGCCCCAATCAGTTGAGGACAAGTTAAGTGGTCCCCTTCTCTACTCGTAAATTATCGGTTGTTTATGTATTTTTCCAAAATATAGTGATTTCTCCTCTCTAAAGGCACTATGTTTTGGCCTAAGCAAAATTGGTAACTGGAAGTGCAGTCGCTGTTAGGTAAATAACAAAGTCAGTTTAATTTTAAGCAATTTTTTGCACCCTTCAGAGCCAGGAGCTTTTATAGAATTTAAATTATCTTTAGGCTATAGGATATTTTAAACATATTTCTTTAGCACGTCTAGCAATGACAGGCGGTAATTTACTCATGTTAATACATGTTTTGGTAGCGAACACGTTCTTTATATGACTTTGTGAACAGATTACATTTTTCTTGGCCATTTCTGCTGATGATTTTGCGATAACGGCTCTTCTAAGACATCTAACTGATAACCACAGAGAGTCTAAGAGAAGAGCTTAGACCTTTTAAGTTTTCCTTAAAAGATATCATTTTGAATAATTCCAGAAAGTTATTCAAGCGGTTTGTGCATTTATTCTTGCGGTTTAGTTTTAAGTTGGGGCGATTAATGCTTTGAAGGACCCTAAAAGAAAACTTTGTCGTTTGTTAAAAAAAATTATATAAATATTTTAAAAAATCACAATAAATCCAACAATCCTATTGAGTGTGTTTAAGGGTTAATTGCTTAAAAAAGTTCATATTTGAAAAACGTACATGGAAAAATCATTAATATTCAAAGCAAATTGATAAAAAATGCGAGTATTTAATACATTTTTTAATAATTTTAGTTTTGGATCATCAAAGATTTTCACTTTGGAATCAAAAAAAAAATTTTAAATAAAAGAACAGAGTAAATTTTTTGGAAATTGAAAAAAAAATTTTAATTTAATTTCCAAAATCACATTGGTACAGATGCTGCGTTAAGTATTGATGAAATATAAAATTGATAAATTAAGATATTTTAAGGAACAGCAGCTTTTTACTACTTTAAGATTTGCCAAAAATTTTGAGATCGAGAAACAATTTTTTTGTTTATGCACTTAAGTGTTATATGAGTATTTTTAAATATTGCAGAGTCCTTAATATTCTAAAAGGCCTTGTATCGTTTCGTTTTTTTAATAAAAAATATTGATAAAATTAGTTATATTGCTGTCATGGCCCAAATGTTTAACAATTTATAAAAATTTCGAATGTTTTATAAAAACAAAGTATTTTCCGTTCTTTTGTTAAAAACTCCTATTTAATGTCATTGCAACATTTAAATATATATTTACCCAGCAAACAAAGAGAGTTAACATAAAAGTTATACTTCAAATATATTTTAGTTAACATTTACCCAAATAGCAGAATAGCTAATTACAATTCAAGAATAAGGATGATATAGCAGGATCTAGAGTAATGACCTGTTTAGCTTTATGCTTAGCAGTAAATGTTTTATCAAATAATAAAAATAAAGTTTGTGAATAAACAAATATTTTTGTTTGCTGGGCACAAGCAAATGTTGGTGGTGGATATTTTATGCATGAAAAAAATTAAAACAATTTGAAATATTTCCACTTCAATGTCGCTGCCTTTCATTTTCATGCCAATTGCTATCATTGTTATTATTATTTGTCGTTTTGATTATGGCCCCAATGTTTGTAGGAGGTAGGGCTTAGGTATTTTGTTTGGCTGGAATAGATGTGAATGGTAAAAAGTCCCTGATTGCGAATTTGTTTGTGGTAAAGAGTATAATGAGGTTTTGGCTGAGGAGTGAAAATAATACATTTGTTGTTTATGACAAAATATGAATTGGAAAATTAATATTATTGATTAAATAATTGAAATTGGCTGCTGTCAGAATACATAAATTATGATCATACCATTTGTAGCATGTTGCATTTGTCTTCTATACAAAAATTTTTTGTTGTATTGCTGGCAACGATGACAATAAGGTCAGAATTTTGAAATGTAATAATCAATTCGCTAAACTAAAAAGATTAAAAAACTAGTCCGTAAACAACAATTGTTAAAATTTTAACAAATAACATTTGTATATTTTCTAATTTAAAAAGCTTTCTATTAATACAAAAAATTGAATAATATCCAAACTTTAACAAGAATTTTTTAGTTGACTACTTAAGCTGTCCTTAACCAATAGGAGCGGGTGTACCTTAAGGGATTATAAAACGTTCAATTCTATATTTGCTTTACACAGCAGACATGTCCACAAACAACATAAATTGTAAAGACCCTTAATAGCCCTCGAAACAATTGCAACATCCCGTAACCTAAGTAGAGAAATGGGCAAAGTTATGGGGTTTTAAAATAAATGAAAGAAAATGCACCCACGTTAGTTTTACTTTACGCAAGAAAACTTGCCCCCGCCCATTTTAATTAACAACCATACGGTGTCTCAATGAATTAAGACAAAATATCCTTGCATTCACTTTGATAGCCGCCGCACCTGGAAGTTACATATAGATTCAAAATTGACACAAATGAAACTTAAAACGGCCTAAATCCATTGGCTAATTGGTAGAAACTCGGTGCTACTTATACTTTACAACTCAATTTTAAAACCAATTCGGTGCTACGGGATACAATTATGGGGCACTGCTTTCGCCTCAAACATAGAAAAAATTCAACACCGTAAAAATAAAATACTAAGAATGTTAACTGGTGCTCCTTGGTATATTAAAAACAGCAACATCTACAAGGATTTACAAATTCCATACTAAACTATGTGGGCAAGTATTTTAATAAGCTGGAAACATATCCAAATCTGCTCGCTCGAAACATCTTACAGCATGCACGATACAGTCGTTTGAAGAGGAGGGAAACTGTCGCACTTGGATAAAACCTTTAAAAATGTTTTATATTTAAATTTGAAATTTTAAATTTAAGTCTGGCACTGGCTAATATTTTAATTATTTAGCCTTAAGATTTGAATACTTATTGTAAGTAAAGATTCAATAATCAAAATATAAAAAAGAAATTAAGCAAAGTTGCCGGCGGCTACAGGATTTAATTTTATTTAGTCAAAACGGGTTGTTTGCCGCGAAAAGAAAAAAATATTTTGGTCCTCTTTGGTAACTTTCAAACCAAAAAAGATTGTTAAAATTTCGTTCGATGGGTTTCAAAGAAATGTGAATATCTTTTTGGTCCTTTTTTTAAATTTTGGATCCTAAATGGTAAAAATTATATTTTGATACTTTTTCTTACATCCAGATCAATGAAGTTACAAACAAATAGCGTTTGCCTGGTCTTTAAAAAAAATACATTGTTGGTACTTTTTGGAATTTGGTAACAGTTAGGTTTCAAAAAAGGTTGTCGAAATATGAAAATAGGGCAACTAAGTGGCAAACGATATTTTTTTGATATTTTTGGTACTCTTTTCCGTTTTTTGAGATTATGAGTCTTCAGTTATTTAATTATTGACTTTTGACCTAGATTATGGTTTTAACATTTTTTTGTTTTTTTTTTTTGCAGGTTTTGGGATTATGTGTCCTAAAATATCAAACTAAGGACTTTTAACCTAGATTGTAAGCTTATAAATAAAAAAAATTAGGGATTGTTAACCCAATTTGTGTCAAAGTCTATTGGGCGTCAAAAAAGTGCTTGTTGCAAATCAAAAAATCTAGAGTTTAAAAATGTGAAAAAGGGCACATTTATAAGGCCGAAAGTGGAGAACAAATATTTTGATTCTTTTTATACTCTTCGCATGGTAATGAGGGCATACATCAATTTGTCTTTCCGTTTGTAATTTCATTATTATTATTATTAATAATTATATTTATTATATATATTCTGGGTCCTTATAGATAGGGAAGTCCATTTAGCCATGTCCGTCTGTGCATCTGTCCGTCTGGGTGTCTGTTCAAATCAAGATTCCGGAGTCAGTTTAAGTATTGCGGACCAGGTATTGCTGTCAAACTTTCAGAAATATCCCTAAGATAGGTTCACTACGGACCTAAATGCATACAAAATACCGCGATTGCACCATCTTTTTTATGACAAAATCATATATACATACGCATAAAGTTTCTGTATGCATGATTGGACGTATGTTTGTAGAACATGTGATGTTGATTTCGGCACATGCTTGACAGTTCAAACGCAAAAGCAAGTGAAGACTGTTTTAATAAAAGGAGTTTGACATTTATAGCTTACAATCGCTGTAAACACGCTTGCAAATACAATAGATTTATCATTTTATATTGACTTTGCTTAATTTGTTGTCTGTTTTTTAAGAGCCATTGTGTGTGTGTTTGTGTGATTGTTTTTATACCCTTTAAATAGTGTTATGGGTATATGTATATCAGTTTGTCATTTTGTTTGTAATTCTGTTCAATATCCATCTGCATAAATTATATATATTCTGGTTCCTTAGAGATACAATTGTTCAAATGTTGTGAGTTTTCTGTTTCGAAAACTATGATAGCTACACTATGATAAGCTCACAACAAATAATTATAACATTTACAGTTGGAAAACACCTTGCCTAGATCAGGTGATTGGGTAAACAAAGAGACCAATGTGAGGGGTTTATAAGATACGGCACAGCCGAATATAGCGCTCTTACTTGTTTGTTGTGTTTTTTTGAGTTTTTTTTTAAATTATCAGCTGTAACAGTCTTATTAATCAAGGTTGAGGCCAGAAGTTAACTAAAAAAAATACAAAATTACTAATTATCTATTAAAATTGCATTGAAAATCGTGGAAATTTTACTTCTTTGTTTAGTACTTTTTTTCACTGCATTTACGAGGCTCTAAAGATAGGGTCATATTAATACACATTTCAACATATTTTATTTAAAAACTTCCTTCCGATCGCGCAATAAAGAAAGAAAAATAATACAAAGTCCACTTGCATACATGTCGACACTAACATTATTCTTTCTTTTCACTGATGTCAACATCATTTTGAGTCAAATATAAAACGCGGCGTAATATATTTTTAATGCAACCAAATATTTACTTATTGAAAACATTTAAACTTCCTTACGTTCAAGTCAATTTTATTTCAAGTGATTATTAAGTCAAAGAGTTGCATTTAGTTTTAACAGATGTTTTTTCCTTAACTTTTCCCCTGATGCTTGCACCTTTGGTCCATAATCTTGTCAACATTCAAAGACATTATAAAGAAATATTTTCAACATTAAATCTGTTTATTATCCAAAGTCAATGCCAAACGTACCCGCACAGTATGCTTTGCGACTCCATCGTTCAAAAATATCTGCATAAGGACGTTTGTGTGTAATAAAACGTTGAAAACGTTAAAAATTTTGTAAACGTGTGATAAAAATTTGCGACATTTGCTTGATGCAAAACGTTTTAATGCTGCATTTTACAAAAAAAAAGCCAGGAAAAAGAACAGAAACAAAATCAGAAAATGCAAAATGTATTTGTACTTTGTCGCTGATGAAAGAGAGCTCGCGCGTCTGTGTGTCTCCTAACCAATATCCTATTTAATCGACCCAAAATACATTCAGCCATCCAAAGAACCAAACAGACACAAGCTTATGCTTACTTTTGTATATTAAAAGCTAGAGAAGTCATTGATGTATGTACGTTCCTTGGCGGCATTATAAAGCCAAAAAACTATGTAAAGTGAAAAGAAAAACATCACATCAGAATGCAGTTCAACACTTACCGATGACAATGTTGATAATTCCTAATTGTATGAATAAAAATGTAAATTGTGGTGATTTTCGCATACAAAGTTCCATATATTTTTCAATGAAGAGTAATGCGATTTGTGCACCTTTAATGAATTGTTAAATAAGTCATTTATTTAGTTGTTTTTTTTAATGCATAAATGGAATGATAAATTCATTATGGAAATTGTTTCTGTATTATAAGTGACATCGTTTTAAATGCGAACAATTTAATGGGAGGAGATAATTTGTAAAGAAAGTACTCAGTAGACGTGAAGGAATTTGAGTAAGCTGAGTTTTGTAATTAGGTACGCCAAGATATGAGGATATGAAAAAGTTGTTTAAAACTATATCTGTTTATAAGACTCCAGCAAAACTTGTACGCCTTTTACGAATGACTCTGAGTGGCCACTACAAAGGTCTTTGGCAGGGTGAGGGTTTATCGTCTAACTTCCTCAACAAACTGATGTAGAAAATATTTAAAAAAACAGAAGAGGATAATAAAACAGGCACAGTTAACATCAAAGGCCACATCCTCCTTGCACATGCGGATGTTATTAGTATCGCCTGATGACGAACGAGAACAAGACTAAGCCTATGCTTGCAGTCTCTAGGCAAACGTTGCGACCGCGACAAGAGGACAATACGACGGCCTGCAATTGCAACGACGCGGACGTAGAAAAGTTTATACAGCTCGATTCCACCATTAGTAGAAATAATGATGTCAGCATTTAAATAAAGCGGACGATCATGCTAGCAAATAGATGCTAGCATGATCGTAAATAACATTTTACTACACGCTTGTTTTACCCGTGCTTCTTTTTAGGCCTGAAACATGGGTACTTGCAAAGGCTGGCAAAACGTTTTTGGGAGTTTTTGAAAGGAAAGTCCTTTGCAATATTCTTGGCACAACGTGTGATATCTGGAAGTACAATCGCCAAACGAACCGTGTGCTGTACGAACTTTCTCCCGACATAAATTTAGTCAAGCGCATTAAAATTCAATGAGTGCAGTGGCTGGGCAATATCAAAGAATGGACACGAATGCTTCAGGCAAAATATGATGAATGACAACAGACAGGGAAGGCCTAGACTCGGGTAGAGGGACTGAGTTCATAAAAGCATAACAATTATTAGTCTAACAAACTGTAAAGAGAACGCTCGAGATCGAAATGCTTGAAAAGCACTCATAAAGCAGGCCAAGACCAAAAACAAGTTGTAAAGCCAATATGAGGTAGTAAGTAAGTGTTCCAGCACGGGTCATGTTGGCATTAAATACAGTAATTATTGCCTGTTGATAAGCATAAGCCATGGTGTAGCCCCATACAAACATTAGTGTAGAAGTTTATACCGCATGATCTTTAAAATCCAGCTACCGCCAAATTTTGATGATAATAGATTGATGATTGCGGTTGCCGTATGTTACGGGACATCATCTGATTAAAACCTTATATCCCCCGTATTAATCACTCATATTTTCAAACAAAAATCGTCGTTCATTAGCTTGGTAGCGATCCTTATAGACCGTAATGGAAACTCTTCCTTGTTTTGGAAACAAACGTTGATGTAGTTTGATCTCACCCCATATGCCGCAATTTTGTCTATTGTCAATCCCGTTAAAGCAGAAATGAACCTGATGTCTAAACAATGTTTTGGTGTATTTAAGTTGCGTAAGTCGATGACTGAATTTTAAGGTAAATCCTGAAAATTTGGTAGCGATGATCTAGCGTTAGTTTATGGAGAAAACCAAAATCACTTTTATTTTTGCGTTCCAGAAACAAACCCTAAGGCAGTTTCTGGAACGCAAACGGCATCCGCCAACACAAAAAAGAACTCAAATATTTTCTAACACACCAAAAGATTGATGTCATATTGATTTCCGAAACTCATATGACATCTAGAAGCACTTTCAAAATATGTGACTATACTTTACGACTCAAAAGATCCCAGAGATAGGTCATTTGGTGGCTCAGCTATATTAATTAAATCAAGAATCAAACACCAGTGGACGGGTGGTCTCTCCGAAAGTTATATACAAGCAACAAACGTCTGCATTGAGGAATTTTACCAATTTATCGTTATTTCGTCAGTTTATTGTCCACCCAGATTCTCCATAACGAAGGATCAGTAAAACAGTTTTTACAAATCTTTAGGTCCCCGCTTTATAGCTGCTGGAGACTATAACGCTAAGCACACGTACTGGGGCTCCCGCCTAATTAGTCCGAAAGGTCGTGTCTTGTATGATTCCCTGTCTGAAATGGGACTTTTCGTTATTTCAACTGGACAACCAATCTATTGGCCAACATACCACAATAAAATACCAGACGTAATAGATTTTGGCGTAGCAAATGGTATATCCCCGGAGCTTATTGAGGCCCAAGCCTCCTTGGATTTATCTTCTGACCACTCACCAACAATAATCACTACTTGTAGTCCTCATAAAATAGCAACTAGTAATTTTTTCTTAATTGAGAAAGTAGATTGGTTGAAATATAAAAAATATATCAGCACCTAATGCTCGGAAAACCAACCACTAAAAACACCAGGAGACATCGACGATTGTCTGAACAGCCTTAATGAAAACATTATAAAAGCCGTTGAACATGCTTTGTCTACTTATCGTCATGCCAAGTACAATAAAATTTTTTCTGCAGATGTTAAAAAGCTTTTATCTGAAAAAAGGAGAACCCGGAGAGAATGGCAAAAGCATAGATCTCCTCAACTCAAAAATTAACTGAAAGAATGCACAAACCAATTAAAAAACTTGTTAGAGGTGCACAGAATGGTATCACTGAATACATATTTAGAAAGCCTAGACGCGACTTCCCAGACAAAGTATTCTATATGTCGAGCTGCCAGACGTCTAAAAGGACCTGTATCGCAAAACCTCCACTGCGTAATCTGAGAGGATCCTGCGATCTGTTCGCAAGTCACTTAAGGAATGTGTTCACTCCAAACACGTGTACCGACGTGAGGGAATTTCCCCCTTGTTGTTGTTAGACGTCCTATGTAAATACGTTTCCGATTTTCAGATGTTGTAAAGGCTATCGTTAACCTAAATGATAAAAAGGCTCCTGGTGTTGATAAAATAAGCAACAAAATGCTTTAAGAGCCACATTTTATCGCTAAAAGAATAATTCTTTTTATTTTTAATGCCATAATTCGGCTTGAACATTTCCCGCCAATATGGAAAGTTGCCTTAGTAAAGATGATTCCTACGCCTGGTAAAGATCCTTCGAAGGTGGAGTTTAGTTTGTTACCAACTTTGGCGAAACTATTCGAAAAGCTGCTTAAAAGCGAGCTGATTCTGATCATGAATGGAAACAATTGCATTCCAGATCACCAATTTGGTTTTAGAAGTCAACATAGCATAATCGAACAAACTCACAGACTGGTGCAGGTTATAAGAAAAACATTTGAGGAAAAAAAGTACTGCTCCGCGCTTTTTATAGATGTCTCTCAAGCTTTCGATAAAGTATGGCACGTAGGCCTGTTTAACAAACTAAAGCTTAACCTTCCAGGTAATATTTTCAACCTTTTAGAAAAGTACATAGCCGGTCGACAATTTATGATCAAAGAGGGAAATTAAATAAGTTTTTCTCAACCAATTGGGGCTGGTGTACCTCAAGGGCGTATCCTTGGTCCAATTTTGTACTTGCTTTACACGGCAGATATGCCAACCAACTGTTTTACACATACGTCTTCATTTGCTGATGATACCGCTTTCCTCAGTATTCATAAAGACCCTAAAGAGCCTTCGTGCCAATTGCAATAACACGTAAGCCAAGTAGAGAAATGGGCAAAACTATGGGGAATAAAAATTAATGAGCAAAAATGTACTCACGTAACTTTTACTTTACGCAAAGAAACGTGCTCTCCAATTCTTATTAACAACCATATGGTGCCTCAACGAACCGAGACAAAATATCTTGGTATTCACCTAGACCGCCGCCTCACATGGAAGCCTCATATAGGTGCGAAGTTGACGCAAATGAAACTTAAAGCTACACAAATACATTAGTTAATCGGCAGAAACTCTTTGCTTCGTCTTGATTGTAAACTTCTACTCTACAAATCGATTTTAAAACCAATTTGGTGCTACGGTATACAATTATGGAGCACTGCTTCCGCATCCAACATAGAAAAAATTCAACGCCGTCAAAACAAAATCCTAAGAATGATAAGTGGTGCTTCTTGGTATATTAAAAACAGCAACATACACAAGGATCTACAAGTTCCACTAGTTAAATGCGAATTCCTGAACTATGTGGACAAGTATTTAAATAAGCTGGAAACTCACCCAAATCCGCGCGCCTAAAACATCCTGCAACATAGTGGACACGTCCGTCTGAAAAGGAAGGATCCTATTGCGCTTCTATGAAGCTTATTAATTAATATGAGAACTTAAATTTTAGTCTGGCAGTGGCTGGACTAATATTAACTACCTAGTTTTAAGATTAGAATACTTAGTGCTAGTTCGCCACAGGCGAAGATTTAATAATAAAAATATGAAAAAAAAACTTTTATTTTTTGTGGCTTACAGTGTTTGAAATAACGCAAACTGTTAAAGGTAACTTAAAAGTGCACTCCGTAAACATTTAGTATTTAAAGCAATGATATAATAACTATCTTCCTTATACAAAAGTTTTAAAAGAATAACACTGCAATTATAAATTTCTAAACTAAAATATACCATCCTTGACCAAAACATTAAAATTACGTTTATTTTCGCTCAATATAATGAAACTGAAAAAAAACATGTACTGCTTCAAAGGACGCGACAACCAGCATTAACAATAAGGATAATGATAAAACGTGAGTTCATATCAAACACACATTCTTGGAAATAAGGGTAAAAAGAAACTTGCTGGCTGACCATCGACAACTGCTTTGTTAAGAAGTTAAAGGTTAATAAATGGTTGAATCAACCAGTTAAAATAACGAAAAGAAAAATAAAATAAAAACTGCACGTAAAAATGGTAACAGCTGATAGAAAAATGTGCAAAGAAAATACTGATAGTAAAACTATGTGTGAATAAAGCCAGGGGCTACTCAGACAGCTGTTTAATTATTTGTTTTATTTTATTTTTTTAGTGCCAACAGACATAAGAGAGGACTATAAAATATAAAACAATTGTTGAGGAAGTTATTGCTTTTCGAAACTGTTGGTAAAACAAACGTATTACACAGTTTTACACTCGATCTTTTACTTTCAATTTTAAAACAGAAGTCAAGACAGCCCTAAATATGTTGGCAAAATTGTATGAAAAATTTGCAAATCAATCAATGCGAATTTGTTTTCTCAAAGTTGGTAAATATTTTTAGTTCTTAAATTTTAGAAGAAAAAGAACAAAACCAATAGAAAAGTGAAAACAGTCATCAAAGGGAACCTGCAGTTTTATTACTCTATTCAAATTTAGAACCTTTTACACACTTCAATATAAACAAGTGATACAACATCCTTTTTATGACCTTACACGGCTTGTTGCGTTTTGGTATTTCCCTTAGCATTTAACATTATGCATTAACAATGAATTTAAAGTCAGGTAAAGTTTTACGGATATTTGTAGAAGTGTGATTGTCTGCCTATATCCTTTAACTCAAAGGTGGCTTAATCTTTTCACTAAAAGGTTACACACAACGCCTACATTGTAAACTGCAATTTTCATTTATTTTTTTTTAAAGTAAATTTGTAAGAGTGTGAGCCATAAAGGGAAATGTTTTGTTAAATAAAACAATCACTGTTCAAACTGGTTCATAGTGAAAGTGAAATTATCCTGGATTTAACTATTGAATTATTCGTGATTATTTGTTTGTTTTGCAATTAGAAAATGTTGTATTTTATAGATGCAAATAAGGCAAATCCCTAATAATTTTATAATCTGTGCAAAAACAAGAATTTTAGGCAAATAAAAAAGTCGTTCACTTAAAGAACATGGCTAGTCATTTATCTTAATGAAAACACTGTGCAACAAAACTAAAATTTTGTCGTGACATTTGATGACCATTATATTTTTGAATGTTTTATGGTCTCCTTATTAAAAAAACAGTTAAAATTAAAAATTTCTCTAGATAAGGCTGCTGATCGATTGTATTACAACTCGGCAAGGAACTTTCCGACTTTACTAAAAGAACGACCAACAGGCTAACAATAAAATTATCTCTAAGACTTTTTTTAATTTTCCATGGGCTTAGAAATATTTGAATGGCAATTATAACAAATTCCAATTTTTGGACAAAAACTGGAGAATTTTTATTTTAATAAATTTTTATTAAAAATAAAAAGTGCAAAAGTTTGGTATTTTTGTTATACGGTTGTAAAATTTTATTAGCTTTCTGTTATAAAAATCAATTAAATATTGGTTTAACTCATAATAAAGTTATTTTAATAAAAAATTCGTTTCTTAAGGACTTTCCACAGAGTTTCTTATAACTTATGATCGAATAGTCCATTTTTATTATAAAAAAACTTTATTAGTTAAACTTTAACCAGTCTTACTTCAAAGTTCCTCCGTTTCATTTAAATACTCAGGGATTTTTGAATTATCAAAACCGAAATTCTAAAAAACAATTATTTTTTATTTGAAAATCAAGCAAAAGTTTATAAAATTTATTACAGATCCATTTAACTGCGTCAATTCCAAATACCAAAAGCTTTATTTGATAAAAATCAATTCACAAATAGTTATTTTATTAACAATAAACTGGAGTTACTTATTTAAGTTTTAACCCAAAAACATGTATTGAAATAAACACATTCCTAACAAATTAGTATTTTCAGGTTATTTTAATGCAAAATATGTCCAAAGTTTCCGATTTTGATGAAAAATGTAAATGTTTGTGAAAATGCAGCTTTGTGTTGCGCACGAGTTAATTTTCTTTTTTTCAGCATACGGTGGCAGCCCTGTTGCTCTAAATTGTTAAAAGAGGCGGATGGGTCCTACCATGGAAAAATAAAATAACAACTTTTTTGTATAAAAGATATAGATAATGGCCATCAAATGTAAACTCGTCTGTTGCACAGTGATCATTTTAATATGATAAAAACAACGCTTTTAGAAATAACTTTTATTTTTTCTCGAGTGTGTTGAGTTAAATGACGAGCCAAGTAGGTAAGCAAAAACAAACCAAAATTTTACAAACATTTCTTTTTAAGATAAATTACTAAAAACAGGATTTTATTTTTTGTTTCACTTAAAATCAACCCAGTTTCAGAACTAAATACATAAAAATGTTTGAACACAAATCCATGCACAGGGTCTCCTTTTTGTCAGGCACCTAAACGATACAATATTATGCAATAATGCCGTCGTGCAACACACACTAAACGAAACAAAAAATCCACCAAAGTCAAGGTTGAATTTTTAAAATAAATGTCACAAAAGAACAAAAAAAAAAGAAGACATTAGTTGCAAGCAATTCTTGTACACATTTTAACTCAGACTAAAATGTTAATATCTTTGACTAACATGCATACATACATACAGACATACATACATTTGTACGTTCTCATATCTTATTATGGCTTTAAAATTGCCCACATTTCAGATAAGTATCGCTGTGTGTGGTTGGAAAATTGTAGCAAGGTCATCGCTGTTTATGTATTTAGAAATTTAAACGATTACATTTCTCATAATTTTATGTAATTTTAAAATCTTAAACAGCCTTAATTCTTTTTAAATTAGTTTTGCTTTTTAAAACAATTACATTTACATATTTTGGCTAAATATCCTTAACTGCTCTAGTTTAAATAATTTGTCTCATAACGATGTATTTTGGTTCTTGGAATATTTTAAATTTGCGTAATATTCGTGCAATTAATACACAATGTTCAAGGTTATAACAATTCCCATTTTTTAAACAAATGAATGTTTTGGAATTCAAGATTTACACTTTTAATAAGTGTGAAGGTTAATATTTTTAAAATGTAATTTAAGTAAATATTTATTACATCATTTCAAAACTATCACATATTTTTTCCAAACTCTCAAAAAGAACTAAAGTTATTTCTTTAAAAGTCAACATATGTACAATTTAATGTCGTCAATTATTTACGAGGAGACAAATTAGCAGAGATACTGGTAAAAAATTCCATGCTAAGTTGACTAAAAATAAACACGGCTCTTCAAGGTGAGGTTAGGTTGCAATGCATTTGGAAACTTTTTCCAATCTAGCCGGATATAAGGGCAAAAATTAAATTAAAGAAGTTTGAACATTAAAGTACGCAGATCCCCAGACAAAAAAATTCAGCATCGTTTGGTGAATTTTCAAGATTTTTGTTTGAAGTTTGTGATTTTGGGACTCTGCTTCAATCAGAAAAGTTAAGTGGGTTATGTTAGGTAGAACAGGTTCACTTGTGGCCGCTTATTAGGTCCCCTCGTGATACCCATAGAGAAGGATAGAAAAAGTGGAAATATCAGTGAAGCTGAAGTAGACTCTCTTCTTTTGAACTGGAAAAAAAAACTTTGCGCTTTGTTGCGATTTTTTTGGCAACTGCATATTACCCTTTAGCTATCTCGAGTAAGAAACATTTTTGTCATTCATAAAATGTTTACTTTTAATAATTGTTCTTAGATGTTTCTTGTTAAAATTAATACAGGTAAACTGAAATTAAGGAGTAATAAATATGTTTAAAAAAGGAATGTGGGAAACAGTAACTTTTATCCGTCTATTTGGAAAAAAAGTGGCACTTTCAATCTGATGCGGACAAAGCCTTTAGTTAAAAGGGGGGAAAATAATTTGGAAGTGAATTACGGCTGATAGTGGATGTAACGAAAACTGGATTCTGAAACAGCAACGATGATAACTATCGCCTCGCCATTCAAAGCATTTAGTTAGCTTGACAAAACACTCTTGTATGCAACAAGTTGTGCCAAAGGATATTCGCAGCATTCACTCAGAGTTCTATAGGCCAGAAGTGAAGGAAAAACAATGAAGGGAAAGCAAAAAACTGTAAGTTGAGAGATAAAAAAATGTTGTTAAACAGCACGGTGAGAAAAGAGAAAAAATTAGTTTCTGTCGAAACCGAATTCTGTGGAAGGCTGCCTACTACTCGCCACTCTACACCCTTGATGTATCCTATGACATCGCCCAGCATAACACCAGAGAGCTTACTCGATCTATATTAGAAGCCCTCTTCCAACCACCTATTTAGGCAGATCCCTATTCGGCTATAATTTCAAGTTAAAATTGACTAAATCAAGAGACGACCCCGAACCGATTCATTAAGCCTAAATAAACTTCTTGCTTACATTTTAGATAGGAAATGGAAAGATTTGAAATGAAATCGAAAGAAGATGTACAATGATATCTAAAGCTGCCCGTGGTGTACTACTCCGTACCCTGCAATAATCTACCTGCTTCCGTTTCGTTTAAAATTTGTTCAAAAGTTTTTTCATTCTATATTTCACTTACTTCAAAGGAAAAATTTAAGTTTTTATTTGTAAAAAATTGTTTTAGAGCTGTTAATAAAGTTGTAAGCATATTTCGCAAAATTTTAACGACCGAGAACTTATGACAAAATTTACATTAAGGCGAAAGAGGATTAAAGGTGAGAAAGAGTTTACTATTGCTTTCATCAAAATCTGTCAATATTTCATAAGATTTTTATTTCAAATACATTTTGTAAGCCACTTTCTCCCTTTAAAGGCAAAAAATAAGACCAAGTTTGACATACCTATATGAGCAGATGATACTCGGAGATCTACAGATCTTATATGGGTACATCATTGGCCATGCCTTTCATAGAATCAAATAATTATGGTCCCCATATGACAATTTTTCACGTTTTTTCTATTTGAGATCTTTATTTTTCTTATGTTTTTGTATTTTTTTCTTTATACAAAATTTAAACAAATTTCTTAATTGCTTAAAACAAGTGAACTACGTAAACTGAAATCTATAATGTCGATTTCTGCGTTGAATAACTAATTTTCATTTTTCGTATCGATCAACTGCAAGAAAAAATTGCGGCGACACTTTATAAGACAAATTTTTTTCGTCTAAATAGTTGCTTTAAAATAATATATTAACTTTTTACCTTTTTAAAATTTTTTTTGTTAAGTTAAACGTTGTTAGACTTTCTCTGTAGCTATAAAGATGTTTTATAACTTACCTAAAATGAAAAAAGAAAATGATTGTTTTAATAAAAATAATTAAAATTTGAAAAAGAATAATTTTAACATACACTTAAAGACATATGTATATGTATCTAACAAAAACAATTTAAAGTTCATATTTCAGGCATTTTTCACTTAAAAATTACCAGAGAACAAACATTGTTAAATTTTCCAATTATAAGATATTTCCGACAACATCAAAAGTCTCTTGAGAATATTTAGTGCAACTACAACGCAACTATATTAAATCAAGAAAAGAAGGAAATTTTACATGTTCTTGGAGTCTTTTACCAAAAACTTACGACGGAAACCTCATGTTTTATATTACATACAGTTAACTAAATAAGTGTGCATACACTTAAATTACATACTTAAAAGATGTTCAAGTCGAAAGACTATGTATGTATGCATTTCTGTTTTAAAAAATATCCAATTTCCTTTTACTGATTTATATTGTATTAGAATTAATTTTTAAAACTAGTCAAGCCAAGTCACAATAATACCCTGTAGCAGCAGCTAAAAAATAAGAAATTATTTTATTTTAAAAACATTTAAACAAATTTCCAGAGATCATACATTTATCATTTTCATGAATATGTAGAAATTTTATGCAAATGTTTGAGAAAAGAAAATATGACTACAAGGACAGAGGATATAATATTCCTACAAGAGGAGTAGAATAAAACTAACAATATGGAGGGTTAAACAGGCGGAGTTTATAAGTGTTTTACATTACTAATAAGCATATGCATACATGCACATGTATGAATGCAGAATGTTTGTTATTCATAAAACAAAAATTTAAGGGTTGTAAGTAGGCCATCATGCCAGTCAACTGATGGAAATACATTAATCATTTTGTTTGCAGATTTTAATATTGATATTAGAAATAGTGTGGAGTACAATACAATTTTATTAATAATCTTGATTTCAGTGTGATGATGAATGACGATTATAATAAGAAGTGAATAATAATAAAATAATGATGTATTATTCTTGATAGACAGTTATTACAATTAATATTTAATTGAATCAAAAAAATATAAAAAAAACAAACATGAAAATAGCATATAATGGTTAACATTGGGGTCCATTCACCTCAAAATTTGAAGCATTAGGTATAAGAAAAATTACCTCTTAGCCAACTGAAAGTAATTAAACATATTTTTTTTTCATTTTTTAAATACATACACAAGTTGTTTCAAAGATTTAAAAAAAACAGATATTTATGCAACACGTCTTCCCGAGAAAAATAGAAGAGAGGAATGAAAAGACATGAGCGTGATAAAATTGGGATGTTCAGGAGTCAAAGTAAAGTACAAAACACCACATAGACCCTTTTGTTCCATAGTGTTACCGGACAAAAAGAAGCGATAACCAGTTTCGGTAACTCGATGTAAGAAAAACCAGGGTGCTCCATACTCTCTTGGCAAATGCCTTGCCTTTCTAACTCCAGACACTTTCTCCAGGTTTTGGAACAAACAAGACACTACACAGTTTGCTATGGATCGCACGAGCGCTGGACAGTGACATAAAATATGTCCAATAGTCTCCATACCCCCTGTTACACCCCAGAATAATCAAAAGAGTTGAATATCAAGCTTAGCTCGTCCTGCAAACAAGGAAAAAAAGGTAATTTGAGGACTTAAACAGATGATGCGCTGAGGATATGGGAAAAACTTTTTTACAGCTGTTTATATTCAGTAGTAACAGCGTCGAATATACCTCAGAGCCAATCCCAAACGATGGTTTATAGTGTACATACTTCCTAACTAGAACAAAGTCAAAATGGTAGTTGCCCGATTGGAAAATAATAAGCCATCTGAAGCCAATTAGTTGCCATCTGAACTGCTAAAGACCAAAGGTGATACTTTTGTTTATTTTTTGCTTTTTGGGATCTTGCTATCTTGCCAAATTCACATAGAGTTTTTTTTTAATAATGTTAAGAGTACAGCAAATACAGTATTACAAATACTAATATATTTGATGACACGATGGCTTTTGCTGTATGCATGCTGCATGTGTCTTAAAGTTGTTGTTGTTGTAGGGACGAAGTCACCTCTTCTATACCCGTTGGATACATATCGTCTACAACCGTCTGATGGTGTTTTAAGCAAAACTTATATAACTTTTTAGAATAAACTTAACTAAAACGCAACCCTCAGTTAAGTAGGAAATGAAATTTTCAAGCTTTTACGTACTAAGCGAGGTTTTAGACAAGATGGCAGTCTGTCGTGTACTCTTTTTATCTTTCCGCTGGAAAGTGTTATACGGGAAGCGAATGTGAAATGAATGGGCACACATTTTAACCCACAAAAACACATGTTACTTGCTTAGGCTTAATAATTAACTTCATAAGTCGAACATTTCAAAAAGTAACTGCAGACTATAAAAAAATCGGGCTAAAGTCTGCCAAAGTGGGTCTGGCAGAAAATGATAATAAAACAAACAAAAACATGATAATCGTAGACGACATCCCGTGGACTTGGCAGACAGTTGAAGTTGAAAAATACAACTTTGAAAAGTAAGCAATTTTATCTTTTTAGGTACCGTCAAGGGTAAAACAAAAAACTACTGTTTATAAAGAAAAAATAACAATACTGGCCAATATATGCTTCTTTGGACTAAGAAGGCAGTTTGAAAGCAAATTCATCATACTACAGGCAAAAAGTGATATGTTCTACCTCTGCTTTTATATGGCTTCATTAAATGTATATAAAGCAATCTGCGTTGACGGAAAATATCGGTGTCGCAGAAATCATAAGCTGTATGAGCTATTTTATGCCAGTATTGACACATTTAGGCATAATATCGTTTATGTTGGATAGATCATGTTATAAAAACGAATGAAAATGCTCCAAATAATTAATAATTTAAATGCAAGCCTGTAGGGGATCACACAGAAGGGGAACACCAAAACTCTGATGGCAAGATAAATTAAAGAAAGATGTTTCGAAACATAAGGTTAAAAATTAAAGAAAAATCGTAGAAGACCGAGTCGCTTGGAAATCTATTCTACGCTCAGCTAAAGAACAAACGATTTATAATGGTCAACCAAGTACATACGATATTTTTACAATAAATGACGAATGATAAGCCAACAGCAGATGGCTACATTGTAGGAATTAAATCATTTTCTTTTGAAATAATTTAATCTATTTAAATTTAATTAAAAAATTTTAATTTTTAGTTTCAAATTTCCTTAACTTTTATGACACTTTGAAAGCAAATAAGCAATTAAACACCATTTCATGATACACTAGTTTCCTAGTGAAAAATTTATTATTCCCTAAAGCCTCTTATTCAAACTCTCACCTTTTCCTTATTTACACAAAAACGTATGTGTGTGTCTTTAGACAAGTCATAGAAGTCTGTAAACTAAAAGAGACATGCAGTAGAGGTATCAAGAGTTCGTATCCTTTCGGGTATAATTAGTTAATTGACCCGATTATATCATGCATAGAAAAGCGACTCTGTATGCAGTTTAGGAAGAATGTTTACTTAAAAAAATTTTTCCAAAAAATAAATATAAGTAAATTGGAAGAAAGTATATTTAACTCTATTTTTAAATAAAGTTTTTTTTTGTTGGTAATTCACACATTCTTTCTTTTTTAAAACTTAATTAAAAAGTTGTTCATTGGTTTTGGTTAAAGATTTTGTCACAAAATTCATTATATTATCGCCGTTTAACGGAATGAATCGAATAACTCTTGAGCAGCGTTGGGACTTATTGGAAAATTATTTTCAAAACAATGACAATTGGTCGGATATTGCAAATGCAGTTGAAGATTTGGTCACAGAGAAAGACCAGCAGGGCCTCGTTTCCCGCAAGTTTTTTGCTAAAGCTTGGAAAACTGGTTTTATTGTTGATGCGCCAACACTTGAGCGTATTGATGTAAACGAGGTTTGGTTTGCTACTTGCCACGCATCTTAAGCGACAATCGATTAAATGCTTACAACGTTTGTTTAATGGCAGTTCAATTATCCGAATGGTGATGCTATAAGGTTTTAATAATTTGGTGAATTAAAACAATTAAATACCGGTAGGAAAATTAATTATTTTATTTATTAAAAACTAATTTTTCTTTCTTTTTCTTTTTTTAACTTATTTTTTTTTTGTTGTGCAAATTTTTGTCCTAAAAATCTATACATTGCGTACTCGCAATCATGTCTGGTTATATCTTTACTCAAAGTGTCTGGCACAGAAATTGAGCTTTAAAAAATTACTGGTTTGAAGTTAGAAAATAAAAATTAAAAAAAAATAGAAAATCGTTATGCTTCCTTCCATTTGCTTTATTTTTTTTAATTTTTGTTATAAATTTTTTCTTTTCGAAAAAAAAAACAACAAACAAACAAACAGACATCAAACTGAAAACAGTTCACATAAGGAAGGTGCTGAGTTTGTAATGATATTTAAGTCTATTTTTATTTAAAATTTTGGTATTTCGGAGACATTAACATTATATGTTTGCGGTAATCATTATTTTGGTTGTACGCAGTCATTATATTAATTATCGACAATCAAAAATATGTTGATCTTAAAGTATGGTTATCATAATCTAAGGGCAACATATGTATGATTTCGATCCAATGCGTATAAGTGTACATTTTCCATCCCAGTTTCAAGCATCGCTATATGTACATACATATATGTTGGTGTAAAGAGAGGAAGTTTAAAAATATTCTGTATTGAAAACACATAATTTATCTACGTATTCGAAAAAGAAGGCCCCCTATATTTGTGCACCATAGCTTTGTATCGGTCTACATATTGCCAAAAACATTTTTCATTTCGACTTTAAACTTATATTTTCCTTTTTGAGGAAATTGTTTTATGTTATATTTATAGAGTTCTTTGCTGCCAAATTTTTGTTTTATACATGCTTCTTGAATGTCATAGTTGATGTAAATATAACACCAAGGTAGCAAAACTGAGATGCTATTTTTTACTTCTTGCCTATTAAAATACCAGTTTTCATCTTTCGAAAGTCACCCGACTTTTCTAAACACCTTTATATTCGATTTGCTTAACATCCCACAGCTTAAAATATTCTTCTAATTCATTTATCATACACTTTCTTGTCATCTGCCAATATTACAATGTCATTATTAATGTGAGTTTGTGAGGGTTTCAGTAACTGCTGGAAATTAATTTTAAGGCTTTCTGTGTGCACTAATATAGGTTGTAACTTTCCACCTATCTTTCCTATCCAAGACTCTTTCTAATTTTTCTTCCAACCGTTAAAAATATTTGATTTTTGCTTCTACGCACAAGATTTTATATTTTCTATTTACCTGCAGATATTTTTCCTAAATATAAAAATGGAGTAGAAATTTGTACTTCACTTATTAATTTGCATTGAAAAAGAAGGCTAAATATTACACGACTATTTCCGTCGGTAACTTCCACTACCAGCTTTTGCGTGTCTCAAAATGACGTTTATTACTTTTTTTCATAGCAGAAAAATTAAAAGAAATTAACTTAAACCAAAATATGTAAGTCAACCAACAAATGTTTTTACTATTTTATTTTTTTTTTTTTTTTTTTGATTAAAAGTTATATGATGGTTTTCTCTTTTTTGAAAAATTTTCACATGTATGATATTTTATTTCATTTAATGGTACCTTGGCAACAGGAATTCCAGTCGTCTATCGATGTCATTCTGTTTCTTTGTAACGTATAACGCTGACTAAGCAGGAAAATAAAATACAAGTTAGCTCAAATGAAATATTTTAAAATAAAAATTTACAATAAAGATGAACGAACACTTTCCGTAATTAACATTAAATTTTTATGACACATCCCTACTTACATACAAAATTTATCATAAATATTGTATGCGGTAAGTAACTAACAGTGAAACAAACCTAAAAAAATGGCAGATTGTATTGCACATGAATAAAATGAATTTATTTATTAATTTGTGAACAATTGAGAATCGACATGTGACACGCGTTTTGTTTTTAACTTTTTTATTTCCATCGTATTGTTTGTTGCAAATTTATGCAATGTACAACGAATTGCAAAAAAAAAACTTGCATTCAATTTTACATTTTACATTTTTATGCAATAAAAAGGACAATATTTTTTCAAACACATGTATATGACTGTAAATAAAAAATTGAAGCGAGCAACCTTTTTAAATGAAATCGTGCAATCAGTTGATGGGTAGGATAGTTAGTTTGAAAGTAAAATAATTGTATGTCAGTATGCATTAGGGTGATCAACGAAGTTTCACAACTGGTTAAATACGTAGCCGGTTTCTCGTCGGTATTCCTTGTTGATAATTTTTAAAATTAATAGTTCAAAATTAAAGAGATTTTAATAGAAAAAGCATAAGTGTAACCTAAAAAATAAAATAAAAAAAATCTGTTAACATTTTTGGATAACATGTTAGTTAAATAAAAGAAATTTTAAATATGAACTAAAGCCAAAATAATAAAAGCCAAAATTTGTTTTAATCAAAATATAAAAATATGGCAACAACGCTGAACCTGACCTGTAAAAACTTGGTAATGATTTTACTACTTTAATAGAATACCTTTAAACGATTTCCAAATATCGCTTGCATTATTTCGAAGTCGTTATTTGTTTTTTAAACTTGTTTCGAATTACTGGAGATTACTGGCTTATTTCGACGTGGTTTTCGGGGTCGAAGTTTTTTTTGCAAAATAACATATATCGAATGGGCTACATTATAACACACAAAAAACTAGAAAAAAATGTTTTCAAACAAATTCTTGCTCAAAATAATTTATTTTATAGTAAATTTATTTAATAGTCTCTAATAATATTTAAATTTGATTTTTAAATCAAACAAAATTATCGCTTAGACAATTCAAATATTTAACCAGCTCAACAAATTTGTTTAACTGAAGCTAAAACTATTATTTTTTCAGCTAAATTCTTGCAAAATTGTTTGTCTAAAAATGCAATTTCCGTTGTAGGTCCTCAGCCAGACAAAATATTTACTGAATCTCTGAAATTCGTTACTGATTCTACAATTTAATTTTTTCTGTAAACTACTTAGTTAACATAGGTGCACATCAATTTTTTTAATTTCAATCGAATTAGCTAATAAACCCCTACTTTTTTCTTTAAAATAAGTTATTAAAATTCGTTTTCATAGCGAAATTAAAAAATTAATCTTTTAAACTTTAATTTTTATGATAATCGTCATTCTCTTGGCCATTTTTGCTAACAGGAGAATGTTTAGTTCTTACCTTTAAATTGGTACGATTCGAGAGTTTGTATTAAAAGTCTACTCAAAAAACGGAAACAAAATGTTTCATTAAATTAAACTTTGTTTTTAAAACAACAGGGAAATTACTGATTAAGTGTGAATGCTGATTTGGAAGGACAAAACGCAATAGCTTCATTTTGTTAATATAATTGGTGAAATTCCTATCAAATTTGAACGCAGGTGAAAAGAGCTTTGAGATCTTTTAGTTTCATCGCAAAAAAGATTTTACAGGGAAATGGCGTACATTTTTAGGGGCAAAACATAAACATTCATAAATTCATTAATTGATATAAAATGTTTATATTTATAAAATTAAGAAATCACTTGAAAACATTATTTTATTTTACATTGATTTTGTTTAAAATTTTTATACTTTATTTGTTACAAAATTCAGACAAATTTAAGTGAGAGAAGAGATGGGAAAGGCAAGGGGAATGATATTTAAGATTTGGATATGGAATTTTTTAAAGAACAAAACAATTTTTAGAAAAGATATTTTAGTAATTACGAAGATCTTTTAAAGCTTTATACAAAAGTAAATAAAAAAGTGGGATATAAATTTTCCCTAATTTAATTAACAGGGACTTTAAATTATCAGGTAATCTCAGAATCCACCTACATATATTTTTGGGTACTTCTTAAATTTTAACGGCTATCTTTGATCTACGACAATTTGGTAGTATAATAAGTTTAATGAAAAATTTTACTTGTCTCTATGTCTGCAAGAAAGTTCTTTGGCATGATAGGTATACTTCTTTTAAAACTAAATGTATCTTATTAAGGTAAACTGTGTAATAAAACACCATCTTACCTTTAAATAAATAAATATTTAAATTTTAAAGAAAATCCGTTTACTTTAAAAAGCGAAAAAATTGATCATCCTATTTTACACATATTTATGTATGTATGTATGTGTTGAATATGCACCATGGCATTACATTTCAAATACATAAGTATGTATGTATTATGCATCTGTATATACATAAGTATACAGCGTATATGTGCATTTTATATGAGACATGTTGACATCCTTTTTGTCACAAACAATTTTCGAAAATTTAACAAAAAGCAGTTTTAACAATGTGGTAATACACAATAATACATTTGAACGCAGAATGCAAAAGAAAATATGCCACAAGGATAAATGCAACCATTAGTATCTGTTTTAGTAAAAGTTTGTGTAAATTGAATACATTTTTTCTTTTGAAAGGTATCGTTTACTACACAGACATAATTTATAGAATCATGAGTCCCGAATCCTTAGTCCTTTTTATTGTGCAGCAGTAAGTTAGTATGTACATATATACAAACGTTCATTTATATAAAAATAATTTCATATGTATGTTTGTTCGTCATTTAAAAAGAATTTCATAATAATCAACTGGTAAAGCCATCATATAAAGAACGCAAAAACTTTGTCATCAGCGCCCTCATCAGGAACAGCCGTATCATGGCGTGTTCATATTAACGGATGTGTTTTTAACATTTCACTATTTTGTTTTTGTTTTCTCTTTCATGTTTCTGCGATTTTTTCACCACTTTGTTGTTTGTAGTTGATTACAGTTATTTGTGTGCGTACTTTTTTTTTTTAATTTAAAGACATAAATCAATGTTCGATGCATTTTTTTTGTTTTATTCTTTAAAGGACACGTGTACAAGGATGCAGGACATTATGTTTTCGCCATGTTCTATATATTTATGTACATTTTTTAATGTATCAGTTTATAAATAGTCGGTATGTTTTATTATTTAAAAAACAACAACAGCATTGAAAGTATAAATATTCTGCTACAAAAAATGCAACCATGGGAAATGTGCAGTTGTATCCGTTACAATCGTCAATATTAATTTTTGTATTTATAAAACTCATTGACATTTAGTAAAAACACAGGTTGACAACTACTAAAAGGAAGAAATGTAAATGTGTCATTTAATCCAGTTAAAGTTTAACATATCGTCGGATAATAACTGGTATACCGCATGCACTGAGGGAAAAAAGACGTTGCAAAATCGACCACGGCTGTGGTCAACTTGACACCCTTACGTTGTCAATTTTTTTTAACAACGTCCGTTGTCAAATTGTACCAAAACGTGCTCAAATTGACCACATACGTTGTCAGTTCAAACTCGAGAGGCAAAATTTTTAGTTATTGACAACGTCCGTTGCCAAATTGTACACGAACGTGTTCAAATTGACAACGTTTCGGTGTCAAATTCTCTGCTAACGCCGTAATATTTAGTTTTTGACAACGCCCGTTGTCAACTTGAGCACGTTTGTGTACAATTTGACAACGTATCGGTGTCGATTTCTCTGCTAACGCTAAAATATTGGAAAATTTTCATTATTTTGGTTTCAGTCAAAATGGAACAAAACCACGAAATTCAGTTATCTGAGAACATAAATCTACTAGAATTAAATGGTGATGTGGTAGTGGTCAGTGATTCATGCTTTGCAAGCAACAATATTGCTGAAGACAGTGGCGATGCTCAACTCATGGAATTTTTAAAAACTATTTATATGGAATCAATTTTTAAGTATTTAAAATGTAAGTAAATTAAAGTTAAATTAACATTTTAAAAATAACGATAATAAACATATATTTTGGGTTTTTTAGCTTCACAAGTAACATTAAGAAGCTTGCCCTATTTAAAGAAAGAAGATTTGAAGGAATCAGTGCCACCATTGGGGCTGCGTGTAGAATTTAAGGAAAAGCTTTTTTGCTGGAAAAAAATGAGGTAATATTTATGATTTTGATAAGCTTATTTAAGTTTTTGTACTTTTATTTTAAACAATATTTTCGTTTAATAAAAACAATGTATTATTAATTTTAAATGGTTTTTTCATTAAAAAGAAACGGAATAGGAACGGAACAAGGGTTTATAAATCAACAACGAACGGTGTCAATTTGACACCGATTGGTTGTCAATTTGACAACGGTTGAGTGTCAATTTGACAACGGTTGGTTGTCAATTCGACACCGGTTGGGTGTCAATTCTACACCGGCTGGGTGTTAATTCGACACCGCGATGGTGTCAAATCGTGCACATATGGTGTCAGTTTAACAACAATATCGTTGCAAATACTGCGTTGTCGAATTGACACCATACGTGTACAATTTGACCACAAACGTGGTTGATACACTTTCGACAACGGATGTGGTCATTTTGACACCGTATGGTGTCAATTTTTTTCTGGGTGTGGTACAAAAACGGATTTTAGTAAAAAAATGGCGGAGTATGTTCGATTTCCTTTTCTTAATACAAGCCGCCCTGTATCGGTACACATATTTATTTTAAATTAAAATTTGTTTTTTTTTTAATTTAGAACAAATTGATAGGTATTTAGGTGTTTTTGCAGACCTTTTTGTTGTAATATGTTATATTTTTCTAATAATAAATGTAAAAGCTTTAACTCGTATTTCTAAAGGTTCTTAGGCGAATATCGAAATAGGGATAATAAAAATAAATTATAACCTCAAAATTAATTTTTTTAACAAATATTATTTTGAAATATTTTAATTTCAACCAAAGAAAGACTATTTTACTTTAATTCAATTTAATGTAGATAAACAAAAATTAATACAGATTTTTCAATTAACGTACATTTGGACTGTCATTTATTATAAATAGATCGATATAAAGAGGTTCTTTTTATATATTTTTTATAATATTAAGCATACTCACGTTCATACGTGCCTTGTATCTAAAAAAGTGTACAATGCACCAAATACCAGAGTATCAACTCGAATAATATTGGCCCGATTAATCGAACAACTTTCAGTCAATTAATCGCTCGAGTGAAAAAAATTGCAGATTTCGGTTATATGACCCAAACCATGTACGTCGTTTAATCGACTTCTCAAACAAAAAAAATTTTACTGTAAATTTTTCTTGTTTTTACTTGTTATTACAAAGATGTTTATCAATCAATATTCTTAAGAAAATTTCCAACACAACAAGAGCTTGCAAAATCATTAAAAATTCTTAGGCAACATTTTCAAAATCGTTGCGAGTATATTAGAAGCCAAGAAATGGTGAAGCTGAGAAATTTTGATTTTTTATTTCCAAACTGTTTTAAGCAAAATTATTCTTGCGCCGAATCATTACATGCAATAAAAAACGAATAATCCAAAGCTTAAGTGATAATTTGTGGAGCTCGACCAACCATCTTAATCAAAACCAATGTCACATATTCATGGCGATAAGGTAATGATTTTTATTTGGTGCGACTCCAGGGGTCTAATATAATAATAGTTGCTGAAACTTGACTAGACGATGAGAGAGAATTTGCACTAGATTATATGTTTAAAGGTAACATTGACTTAAAAACACCCAGAATTCAGGGCTAATTATGAAATCGTAATACTGTGTTATGACAACATATAGTTGCTTTAAATAGATGCAGAGTGCTATTTTTGGACTAAGTCTCACTTTAGAATAGGGTATTCAAAGTGGGTTTGATTCATTCTTGACTCCAATACATGAACTTTTGGTATGGAAAATAATTACTTCCAAATAAAAAGGATAAAGTTACAGCTAATAGCAATTAATAACTTCAATACATTTATAATGTTTGAATGTTTAAAAAAACCTATAAAAATAAAAAAACTCGTATATAAACCAAGTAAATTTGAAAAACTATAAGAGTCTAACGAACAATTTAAATTGTTAGAGTTAATCGAGCTGTTAAAAAGTCTTAACCGACCAAAAACAAAGCTCCAAAATCGATTAATTATTTGTTCAAACAAAACCCGATTAATTACCAAACACTATGTTTAATTAACTGCAAAATAAGATAAATGAAACAAAGCTTTATCGTTATATATTTCTGTGTATTCGATATACTGGGAAATGTATAAGGTATTTGAAAAAGGATACAAGAATTATGTATAAGTATTTAGTCAACTTAGTTTTTTTTAATTGCCGTTCGGCAAGCCAGCAATTTCCCGAAGGCATTTACCTTTTTCCTTTTTGCAACAAAAGTCTAAAGGGCTTACTATAATGTGCTTTAGCTTACTTAAGCAAAAGTGCGAATATACATGTTTAAATGTGTATAACTATAATGTTCTTAAGCAACTTTTCGTTAAGGTTATTTAAGACGCATTTGATTAAGCAAATAGCGAACCTGGGGCCAAATCGTCACATTCGATTCGAATCGAAATTTCACTCAATCGATCGAGTTGACAATGCTTTTAGGATAGGAATTCTATATTAAAAACATTGACTATTCGAGCGATCGAGTAAAATTTCGATTCGAATCGAATGCTACAATTTGGCCCCTGATCGTACTTTGATTAAGGGATCAGCTGTGTATACGTGAGTTGCGCGCACTGTTGCACTTTTAAGTACACTTTTATTTATGAAAAAAAAATTTTTATTTATTAACTTTTATAATATAATTTTATTATTTATTTGCTAATGGTTAAATATATTTAAATTGTAGATGTAACTTAAATAACATTTTGTGAAAAAAAATCCATATATTTGGAATATAAAAGTAAAACAGTTTTTGCAAAAGTACAAATATTTTCAACTGAGTTCTGTAAATATTTAAGTTCAAAAAGTACAATTTAGCCTCTCAAAAGTCTTCAATATGTTGATTAAGCATTTGACAGGCTTTTCGTTGATATTTGACATTAGTTTAAGTTTGTTTAAGCACAATAAAGGTAGGCCTTAAAAAACAACAATTTATTTGTTAGTAAAGCCTTAAAGCTTTAGAATGCATTCTCAAACACTTAATAATTATATTAAGTTTTTTGTTAAACCATAATTTGTATCTTTAATCATTGATTGACTAGAGATTGTAAGATACGTTTGGAACTGTATTTTATTCAGTTCATTAAATGAAATGGAAGTTCATCTTTAACAAATATTTACAATGAACTTTGCACTTTTTATTCGTGTCTTCTGATATTCTTTTGCTACAATTTTTATTTACTTTTTTTACTTGCAATTGTTTGTGCTCTTCGTTTTTGTTTAAAACTCCTATTATGGCAACAGCTGCATTTAACATCTTCATTACAAATACTTTTTTATATTTCAAGCAGTCTTTAAAAAATTGCTTTATTATTGTAAAATGGATTTTTTTATTTGAACTTTTTTATCTTCCGTCTAACCTTTTTCGGTTTTGGTAGTTTTTTCTTAAATATTTCGTTGAAAAAAATTAAGTTTGATGCATCTTTATAATAAAAAGCAGTTTTATATGTAAATGTTAACAATTTCGTAAATAACTTTATTATTGCATTAAAGTCAATCAACAAATCGCTAACTGAAATGTAAAATGCCCTTACTAGCATTTTAGTAATTTTTCAGAAGAAGAAAAAAAATCTAAAAATAAAAGTTAGTTGATTTTCAATTCGGATTTTTCCAACATAATACAAAAACTCGTAATGACAAGTGGCGTTTTCTTCATATTTTTTGTAACCTAAAAGTCATATCTTCACTGAAAGTTTATTAAATTTAATGTTTTAAAAATATGCACGAGTTTATATATGAATAATGGCGTTTTCTTTTCTGGCAGAAATGCTGCCTTTATTCTGCCCTATGCACTCATTTCTGTTCTTTTCTGAAAAGCAAGGCAGCATTGCTACAGAGTTGTAAGTTCTTTTCTGGTAATGTTGCCCTAAAAAAATGAAAAAATGCTACATTTTTGCCCCTAAAATAATCAAAGGGTTACTCACTGCCTTTTTAAAAAGAAGAAGATCTATTTTTTGCTATCAGTTTTTTGACGTTGAATAAAAAAATTTTATTTCTGTAAAGAAATCATAAAATGGAATTAAAAAACGAGGTCTCATCTAAAAATATAGTGATTGTTTGTTCTGTTGTAGTCACTGAAAATGTACCACTTTTCAAAGGTTTAGGTAGTTTTAAAAAAGTGTTACAAAATAAAATGGCAACATTTATGCTCAGAAAAGAAAACACCATAAGTGTATGAAGTTTATGTTTATCTATTTTTAAACTATTTTGAAAACTATTTTTAATTATAGGAACCAAAAAAATTTTAAAATTATGATTAGAAACGAGGCTAATTGATTTTACTAAAAAATAAAACAAATAAAATAAGGATTTTTCTATGCATGCAATCAATCAAATTACTCTTTAAAATCCGAGCTTTTCCTTACATTCCACCCGGCTTTGTTGACTACAAATTCTATAAATTCGCCCAATTGTTATGCCTTCAGTAACAATAGTTATAGATTGCTTAGACATATTTCAGTTAAAGTCTATATTTGGGTAAATTGTTGCTTTTGCACATAAAAATCTCTTTAAGCTTATGCGATAGATTTTCATTATTTCATAATTTTCAACTAAATTTAAAATTTTTAAATCATGGAATAATGACTTTTTGGTAAAGTATTTAGTAGTAACATTTGAAATCAGACTTAAAAATAGACTTTAAAAAACATTTTTGTTTAAAAACCTTAAATCTTTATATAAATTTTAGCTAAAGATACTATCTTGAGGTACAACTTAAGAACCCAGCAAAGCCTTTACTTGCCCTGTAATATTGGAGATAAAAAACACTGGTTATTTCTTGGTATGACTATTTTGTTTTTGTTTGATTGTAACTAATTAGGTCAAAAGGTCATTATTCTGTTAAAGCGAGCACATTTCATAAGTTGTCAGCCGGTTATGCACTTTTCTAGAAGGTTATAGAGATGTACTAATTAGTTTTACTTAAGTTACCAGGGAGGGCTTTGATCATACAAAATCTTAAGAGTTATCAATAGCAAGGGAAAAACCATATTTTTTCTCCTTAATGGCTATATTTTATAGCTTGTACTAATTTCTGCATTTTATTTTAAAGTATTATGTTGATTTCAAAGGCTGAAATAAAAGAATTTACCTCTAAAGGATCCTTTTAACTTAGGCAACCTACCCTGTTGGTGAAAGGTATTTAGAATGTAGTATGAAATTATATACATTTTGAGGCTGATTTTCTCAAACCATTGTATAAATTCCGATTTATATTTAAAAAGCAAATAGTAATAATTTTGAATAACTTTATCTCCTCAAAGATATCAATTTTTTTGAGAAAATATTCTTGTAACATAAAACGCTATGGAAGGGAAGGAGTACCTTCTTTGCCCTTTTTTGTATCTTTTTTAATAATGAGGATTTCTCTGGTAACCTGGAAGCCAATAAGCAAGCTTTGGAAAATTTTAAAATTTTTTCCGACCAAAGTTTTCAAGATCTTAAATTTTGAAGATCTTGTTTGACTTAAGATCACAAGCGCTGTAATTTTTAAAGGAAACGCAATTAAAACATTATAGGGGCACTTAGTTTCATCTCTATTTGAATGTAGTAATGCATTTAAGTATGTATGTACATATGCAAACATTTAGCAATTGAAAATCCTAATTATGTTGTTATGGCTGTGAAAAACCCTACCACAAACAGCAAACAAATCCAAAGCAAAGTTGTATTAAACTCAAGCCAAAAAAAAATAACTCTAAAATAAAAGCGAAATATAGAAAAAATATGAACAAAAGAAACGTGATTGCAACCAAAAGTTCTTTTAAAGGTTACAACTAAATGCAAACTTAAAATAACGACCCGACTGAAATCACCCTACATTGAAATAATTTTTATTCAAGCACATTAGATCAAAACGTTTACAAATACTAAAGTAGAACGTATTATTTAAAAAAAAATATTTTTCCAATTTCAAACTACAAACATAAGTATATGTATACATATGTATCCATATAAATCAGTTATTACATATCATATATGTCGCGGTTTTATATAAGGTTACTTGCACACAGCTTTTAGTCCTTTTAAACCCAATTTCAATACGATTATTAAATATTTAAGTCATATTAAAAAAAGCCTGTCAAAAACTTGGCGTTACTAGAACAGAAGATATTTTTTACATCTCTCTTTAGGAAAAAAAAAAATAAAAATAAAAAACGCTTTAAAGCAGGTTTGTTATTAAAATATATAAAATTCTTAAAAAATAAAATAAGAATTAAAAAGTCAATCATAAAAATATTTAGAAATAAAAATTGACACAAAGTTATTTAAACACTAACAAGGCAGGCAGAAGTATTAAATATTAATTAATATTAAATCTGGTCAAATAATTAAAAACTTCTTCAACCTTTTAATAAAAAAGTTTTAAATCAAAATTTAGTATTTCAAATTTTTAGAAATCTTTGAAAATTTAAATCTGATGGCTTGGAAAGTTGAAGTTAATAAGCGAAATATGAAACTTTAATTGATTATTAAAACGAATTCAACGTCTTATTTAAACTACCGATTTTCAATATTCTATAGCGTATTATTATGATTAACTTTGTTTATGGACTTTACTTCCAAATGTTTAACTTTGGATTACGTTGATAGTTAGAAAGGGGAGTAGAAATAGGTACGAGTAGTTAAAAGATTGTTGAAGTTAACTAAAAGCGACCTTAACCAACTTGTGGATTAAGTTGTGAATCGTGATTTGGCGGCCAAGTGTTGCCTTTGGGCCAAATTATAAAAACAAGCACAAAACAAAAAATAAATAAGTGAAGGTGGAATGAGCATGCCGGGGATCAAAATTAGCCAGCCACTCAAGCAATACGCATCTTCCTTCGGCTTGTGGTTTTTTCTTTTCTTTCAACTTCAGCTGGCTAATCATGACTCTATATGCATTAAAAAAGTTTCCATGGCAAACAGTTAAATGCTTAATTTCTATAGTTAGGTGTACGCAAGTACCACAGAGTACTGCTAAAATGTTGCTAACAAACACATTGTACATATTCATACACACACTTACAAAACAAATGGTGTTTCTGTTGTATGTCAGTACAGTGCAGTTTAGCGTCTGAAAGATTTGAATGGTGTGATGGTGATACTTAACCAATGATTATAATGTTTGTAAATTTTATTTCACCTTGTGGGCAATTTGTAAAAAATCAACTAAATAGTGCAACGAAAAAACAACGAGGAAAAATTAAGAAAAAGGCAGATTTAAAAGATGATGATGAGAAAAGACCAGCAGAGTTTTTAAACATTTAATATAGAAAAAAGAAATATGTTGTTGGAGTGTTGTGGAAGTTAATCATTTGCTAAACTTTTAAATAAATTTGTTAAAAGAGAGTTTATAATCTGTATATAAAATAAAAAAAGGAGGAAAAATACTAAAAACACATCTGTTTTTGATGGTTTTTAATGTGTGTTTTATTGTACATTTTATTTTTTACCTTTGGTCTTTACAATTTGTCTACTGGTTGCTGGCAAAAGTACATAAGTTACATACAACTATACAATGGTAGATTAAAGCATACTTTAGTTATATTTAAGCAATTCATTATTGCTGCAAATTGATTTTTATCCAAGTTTAATCGATTGTTCTGCCAACACGAAAATATAACACATACATACACATGTAAGTATTGAATTAGAGAAGTATACGAGTATAGGTATTGGCAGAGTTATAAAAGAATTCATGTTTAACATATTTGCATAATATTTTTGAATACAAATGATTTTACAAAAGCATATTAATATATTTCTAAGCATTGCCGCGTTTTAACTTAAATACTTTTATATAGTTTGACAAGTTTGAAGCTTATTCTTGTGAGTAAATTAGTTTCATTAGAAGGTGTTTGTATTTTTTTATGAATTTAATCACATTTTATAATAAAAAAACTTGCAAGTTGCTCTTAAAAGAGCTCGATAGGAAAACTTAATTTTTCTAATTGATATTACATCGATACAAAAAAAAAACTTTTTGCAAATACGTCAAAACTCTTATAATGGTTTAGAGTTAAAACTGGTATTTGAGGCTAAATATATTCGAGTAGTTCCTAATTGTAAGCTGTCATAAAAGAAGAATTTATAAGAAAGAGTCAAAAAGGGCTTTAAGCCAAAATCGTAAACTGGATTTACACAATGGTTGTGTGACCTATTCTAACGTATGTTTATACTGTATGGTGGGAGGCGGTAGAAAATGGCTTCTATTGAAAGCTCCTTATCAAGTTCCAAGGATGGGCTTCACTCGGCACCACTGATGCCATGAAGAGAACACCTTAAGCCGCACTATTCATCATTTTCCACACGCTACCTATGGAATACTGGGTGATGGTAATGGCAGCAAGAAGTAAGGGTTCGGAAAATTTCTGAGAGCTTGCCACCCTAGAATTTTATGGCAGGTTGGTCTTGCAGGTCTTAGTTTATCCCAGGGAAATAAGACGGCCTACATGCTTACGGTGGTCCCTTAAAGGGACTGTTGGTTGGGTTTCAAAAGTTTGTGTGAAGGATTCCATGAAAAGATAGGTTCGGGCGCAGGGAACTATATCATAAATGAGCTTAAGACGGAAATACTGACCATTTTAAGAGCAATTGATATTAGGAACATAATTGGAGCTATAATTGGGCAGTGTCCGGTTAGGGCTATTGCGACCAAATGGGATCACAGCACTTCAGATTATTGAAGGATGTGTAAGAATGAAAAAGAAAAAGACGATTAAGCAACTATAAACTGTAAGCTTAAGTGGTTGGGTGAAAGATTCCACGAAGAACTAGGCGATGTTTCGTAGTGTAAACCGGAAAACATCGTTGCGTTCATCATGGGACTCAGGTGGCTAGGAGATGGGAAATGGAGGGTGTTTTCCTTGTTATTGGTCGTACTACTTTTTTTCCTTTTTACTTATTTTTCCCTTTCTCATTTCAGGTTGTATTTGACTGTTGCTCTATAAGAGAGCTAACCTATCTTTATCACTCATTGCAACCTATCCTAACCTAAAGTGAATTCATTAAAATTATATTATCCAAACTTGTTTCAATGAACAACATCCATAACGAATTAAGGGAGTTGAAATTTTTTTCCGGAAAGTGCCTTTGTAAGAGGAAGGATAAATAATAATACAGTCGTTTCAAAAAAATGTAGTAAAATTATTTCTGTTGAAAATATTATTTTTTGTGTAAATCTATATCTCAATATCATTATCTTTTCGCAGTAAATATGATTAAATGTGATATTAGAGAGCGGACAAAAAATGCATTGGAAATAAGTAAATGCGCCAACATGAAATGTTGTCTGGTACTATTTGTTAAATGTAAAATTTTATTTTTATAAAATTAAAATATCACCAAAATTAAATAAATCTACTTAACGGAGTTTGAATCAATAAAATTAAAAGCCTTTGGAGTAAGTCTAATTTCAATGTGTTTATTTGATAAAAAAAAAGTTAATTTTTTTTTACGCTAGAAGAAATTTTTACTTAAAATGTCTGTCTTGCCATTATGCGTTCTTGGGTACATTTTCCTTCAGATCAAAAGAATCCTTAGGCAACAAAATATTAAAACTTAAGTTGTTAAAAACCCGGAAAAACTCCTCTTAAAATATGTTCGTTTTAAATACATGTTAGATGATGTTCTAGAGTTTGTATATGTATAAACAAATGTAAATGTAAGTACCTGATCACATCTATGAATTACATCGGTAGATGGATTAAGAAAATTATTTATGTTAGTTCACACGTTGTTTTACACATAATTTATTATATGAACGTGGAATGAATGCAAGCAGGCATGCTTACTCTGATTTTGCGTTTTAGTTTTCTTTTAAATGCATCATTTTTATCTGAATATTTTTTAATCGTCATAAAGTTACAGTAGACTCTAGCTAAATGCGCAGAAATAGATTTTTATTTTTTTTATTGAATAAGAGAAGCCTCCTAAGACACCTGTTGCCTTTGGTAGTTCGTTCAAACGTTTTCAAACTGTTACATTAAAGCTTTTAGTATCGTTGTTAGGTGTAGTAAAATTTTAATGACCTTGGGGCTTGTTACCATTTGTCGTATATTTATTTATGGCTTTTTGTTTCAGTTACCTCTTTGTATGGCAAAGTTTAACTGTATGTGTGTCTCTTAAACACCTCCTTGAATTTGTGTTAGAAAAATGTTTTTTTGTCGCTATTTACTTCGTTTTGTTTTTTCTAAATATGTATTTTGTTTTTGTTGTTGCTGCATTACAAAATGACCATTTTGTGCATGATTTTGTAATTTTTCAAATCATTAGTGTTGAAAATTTATGGCATCACGCTGTTGCCACTGCTGCTAATATGGCTTATTCGCCAATGGTTTGTTTGGATTTTTCAGCTTAATTATGTTTGTAAATTTCATGTAATAACATAAAATATAAAATAGATGTTCAAAACAAAAAAAAAAAAAAAAACCAAGTAATCTTTATTTTAATCAAGCCGTGGTGGTGTCAAAAGTAAGGTGAGTACGGATTTTCTTAAACCAAGTACGATTTATTTAGTACAAATTTTTTATTTTAAGCCACATATAAGCCAAAAAGGCTTGATTTAAGTTCGAAATCGTACTGGTTGTAAGCTTACAATGATTAAAATTAAACCGTAAACGTGATCAACCTAAAAATTAACTTAATTTTTTTTGACTAACAGAGCTTTGTAAAAAAAGAAGAGTTTTATATTTTATTTTGATTTTATACATGTTTTATATTTAAAACATAAAAGTTAATTTTCCGTACTTGCCGTTGCTGGGACTTGAACCTGGGACTCTCCAAACTGAAACACCAGCGCGCCACCATGTTAAAATATATTCAAAAAATGAATGCCTGATTTTTTAAGTAATCCAAATAGACTTGATGTAAAACAACCTTAGTACGGATCATACAGATCATTCGAGAATAAATTTTTTTTCTTTACTTGCCGTAGTTAGGATTTGAATATAGGACATGAACTGAAACCCCAGCGTGGAAACTTTTGACGATTTTAACAACAGCAAGTTTTTTGTTCTTGATATTTTGAAGTACTCCCGACTAGGCTTGATTTAAGAAACCTTAAATACGGATCGTAATTAAAAAATTTCAAGTACGACTTTACAAAAATTCAAGGATTAAAGAACATTTATTTTCTTTCTGCGTAGTTTTTATAGATTTTCAGGCAAAAAAATTTGAATTATGTTTGTTTATTGGCTAACGAGATGTAAAAAGTAGAGTAAAACAATTAATAAGGGCACGATTTAAGTTTTAATACAGATAAACTATATCAAAGACACTAGCGAATAAAAATATAGTTTAACAAAGTCTTGCAACATAATAACGAAAATAAATTTATGATCGTTGTAACTATATTATGAATTTTTTTTGCATTTTCCCGCCTTTAAAACTTGTCTTGAAGGCAAATTGTGGAACCCAGTCGCAGACGAAATTATTCTCGATGGCACAAGTGTTGTTTGCTTTCGTTAAAGAATTTCTTTAGCGAATTGTTTTAATATTTAATGCTACCAAAGGGTGTATTTGTCCTACTTTTTACCGATACTTAAGGCTACGGTGAAGCACGCTTCCCTTTGAAGAAAGCTCGAGTCATTCTTGGCCTCAAAAATGAGCAGTCCTCTGAATTTGAACAAGGTTATCTATTTTTAAATTAGTTAACATTTTACCAATGTTTCTAAAACAACGCCAATTAGAGCCTTAAATTTACCAAAAGTTCACATTTTAAAACTACATATACATATGTACATATATTCAACAATATTTTCTTATTCGATCACATCGTTAGCTTTGGGAAAATCTTCACTTTACACCAAGTTTTCATTTGATAATGCTTAAAACTACATCACGTTTAAGCAAGGGTTTAATTTCATGGTTATTTAATAATTCTTCTGTAGAATTTATTTAAAAAAAACTTAAAAATAACAAATTCCAAGACAATTTTTAATTTTTAGGCTCAAGTTCAATGCTTCTAAATTCTCATTATTTTGCAAATAAAGTAAATAGAAACACGTTTTTCAATACAAAATTTTTTCTTTCTTAACTAACGCTAATACAGTAAAAAACTAAAATACTTCATTTGCAAAATAATGAGAATTTAGTAAACATTGAACTTGAGCCTAAAAATTCAAATTAAAAGTTGTCTTAAAAACCAAAAGTTAAACTATACGTAAACGCATAAAAAACTTCATACAAACCTTTTGTAGAATAACAAGAACTTTTAAAAATATTTATGTAATAAAACGGAAAAATGTTTTTATTTCACTCAATAAGTTGATACGTGTAGCAATTACGGCAGCAGGACCAAATTAAAAACGTAAAGTAGCAAATAAATATAAATTAATTTTTATTTTAATAATTTTATAAAAAAAGCTTCGTTATTTACGTATTTTTTTGCGTTTAGTTCTAATACGAATTTTACACTTTCTCAATATTGTCGTTATGATCAACAACAAAAGTAATGACGAAGACAACAACAATGATTTCAAACGAATCATTAACAAGGGCAGCAACATGTTCGCAATTCACAACAATGCCAACAATAACGCATAGAAAACCCCTCAATATACGTTTGAAACCACATTTTATATCATGATGATTTTATTTGAGGCCAACAGCAATAATTCAATTTTATTTAAAACGTTTTCTAAAGCCGACGGTAAAAAAGTAATTTATTCTAATAAATTTTTTTTAATTTTATTTTTTTCACAGGCCTTAGATTTTTTTATTTTTTTTTTAATTTCTTATTATTTTTCTTAGTTTGGTTTTTTTTTTTTTATATATTTATTTAAAATTTTCGCGTTAAAGTTTTGTATATCAACCCCATCGTAGTCTCGTTAATTTTCTACTGCTTAAGTTTTGAATGTTTTTTCTTTTTATCTTTTACCAATAATATAATAAAATATTTTATTTTTATCCTCTATCTACTCCCCTGTTCCTCTTGCTATTTCCAGAGTTTTTTTTTGTTATTATACTTATGTGGCAATTTTTAAAAGAAAACAAGAGAAAATTTTCTGCTCATTTCCATTGTTATAATTTTCCTTTTAAAGCAATTAGGGAGAATTACAAATTTTCTCGATTTTTACATTATAGATTTCATTGATGGTAGAATATCTTCTACTAAAGTACATAATTTAAAATTTCACTTTTAAAGCATCCAGAGCGATTTTCAAGATTTTGTACTCTGTGGCAGTGATAACGAGTTATTTACAGCAAAAATTCCATTATAATAATATTTAATATTTTCATTTTTCTATATATATGGGACGTAGAGTTTTACATATTTAAGCGTTGAAAATATTGTTTAAATCAATTTGTATGCATCACTTTTTTTTTGGAAAAGAGCAACTTGTTTTTGTGAAAAAGCCGGTAAAATAGAGTGGCCATCTTAGTATAATAGGATATGTTAAACTAATTTGAAAAGAATTAGTATTAGACGCCAATTTGTGATTTCTGATTTTCTTTTTAAGCGTTATACCTTGAAACAATACAAGCTTTAACTTTATAACAAACTGCAAATAAATAAAAAAATAATTGCATATAAAAAACAAGACTGTAAGTTATTATATATAAATTTGATTTGAACAGTTATTGACAACTACGATTATACAAAAATGCTGACATTTAGTTAAAATTAATTCTTTTACTTATTTTCATATCATGGGTAGGCAACAACAAACATTTTTTTCATGTTTTAATTATTGAATCTTCGCCTTTGACGAACTAACAATAAGTATTTAAATCTTAAAACTAAGTTATTAATATTAGTCCAGCCAGTACCAGACTAAAATTCAAGTTTTAATAGTAAAGTTGATAAATTTCAGAAGTTTTAAACAAGCGCAATAATATCCCTTCTTTTCGGACAAATATGTCCACTATTTTGCAAGATGTTTCGGATTTGGATGAGTTTCCATCTTACTTAAATACTTGCCCACATAATTTAGGATTTCGCATTTAACTAGTGGAACTTGTAGATCTTTGTGTATGTTGCTGTTTTAAATATACCATCAGTATAGCATCAGTTATCATTCATAGGATTTTATTTGGACGGCATTAAATTTTTTCAGTGTTAGAGGCGAAAGCAGTGCCCCATAACTGTATCACGTAGCACCAAATTGGTTTCAAAATTAAGTTGTAAAGTAAAAGTTTACAATCAAGACGGAGCACAGAGTTTCTACCAATTAGCCAGTGGATTAAGTCCGTTTTAAGTTTCATTTGTGTTGACTTCGCATCTATATAAGGCTTCCACGTGAGGTGGCGATCCAGGTGAATGCCAAGATATTTCGTCTCAATTCGTAAAGTAAAAGAAAGGTGGGTGCATCTTTGTTTATGTTTTATAATACCTCACAACAACAAAATAACATTTAGCTTTGTTCATATTTTTCTAAAACTTTTTATTTTACAGTAAAGTTGGAAAAATAAAAAAAAAATTCACCGTTTTGCCTTTATCCAGTTAATGCAATTAACTTTGTTCTAACTTACGAAAAAGAAATTTCATGTACCTTTAAAGATAGTTAAATGGTGGTGTTTACAGCCAAAAACACTCCTTCCGTTTAAAGAATACTGATGATGGAAATTCGTAGATGGTTTTGAAAATGCATTTCACTTGGCTAGTGTTGGTAACAAAAATAGGCTTTTTAGCTAAGTTTCTTTCAATTAACATAAATTAAAAATATTGACTTATTCTTAGCAAAATAAATTAAATCAAAAATATACTAAAGTCAAACTAATAACAAGCAAAATTTGCCAAATGAGTTTATTTTAGAAGTTTTGTAAGTTATTTTTAGCTCCCGCTCATTACTGATGATATAAGAACATGGAAAACGAATAAAAAATAAGTTAATTTTAGAATTTTCTGCAAGTAAATTTTTTAGTGTTTGTATTAAAATAAACCTTTTTGTTGATTTAAATGAATATCTAGTTAGACAGCTTTTAAAAGAAGATGCAGTTGCTTTAACTTACATTTGCAGTTTATTCTAAATAAATCATTTTTGAGTTTAAAATTCGGGTCAGCCGAATATAGGGCTTTCATTTGTCTTAACTTAAGAGTCTATTGCTTCTGGTAATTACAACTACAATTATATTTTATTTGGTCACCCTTAAGTTTCCGCAGCATCCCCTTAAGAGTTTAAGTTAATGAATTAAAAGAGAAAAAATATTATTTTTGAACAAAAAAGTTAATCTAAAAATTTCTCACAAACGAAACATGCGCTTTGAGAAAAGAGACAAATTTCATACCTATTATTTTATTTTTCTTCTTGTTTTTATTTTTGTTAAGTATAAACATTTACCATATTTACTATGTTGATAACACTAAGCGCCAAAAAATCTCTCGTAAATATTTAAACATAGAAAAAAGTAGAAAAAATGTAGGAAAACAAAAGATTATTAAAGTTCTTGTAGACCCCAAACACTTTAAAAATGAAACAAAGAAAAGCAACCACTGCATGTTTTTTGTCACCTGAATATATAAAAAAAATCTGAAAATCACTTAACAAATCTTCGATAATAGAAATCAATAAAAAAAAATAATAAAATAAAACGTGCTCTAGATGCTAAAAATGAAATGGATGTTTATGATGCCGTGAAATAGTAAAGAATTATTGTTTACTCTGTTGGCAAAGATGCCAAACATCTTTTGCTGGAAAAAAATTAAAAACAATTTTTATAATTGAATAACGCACCCTATCATATTTGTTCCTTCATCAAGTTCATTCACTTTTTTCATTCTTAATCTATATTTTTCAATAATTTATGCAAATTAGGTTCGTTTTTTAGGTTGTTAGTGTTAAGGCGTATATGGAAAAAAATAAGAAATTAAATGACACATCCTTAAAAGCAATAAAAAATCCTTATCAGTAAATTAAAAAAAATATGTAAAAATATAAACTGATTTAAAAGTAAGATAAAGTAATAAGTGAAAATAAAGTCAGGTAGATTTTGGGTCGCTGAGACTATTTCGGTATTAGATTAGCGTTGCCAGTTAGTTGGATTTGTTACATTTTATATAACTTTTTGACCCTTTAATTAGCATGTATTAGGCCTTATTTTCGTATCTCTTTGTACTAGTCACAGAAGAAAATATAATATTTGGTGAAGCAGATATTTTGAACTAATTAATATGTATATTTTTGATAACCTCCAAAGTGGGAGTTATAATATGTACATTAAATATTCTGTGTAGTACTAAAACATGTTAGCATACGCTGATTATTGATATCATATATTTCTTCTTAAATAACATAAAAAATATTTTTTAAAAATTAGAGGACAAAGAACAGAATTGAAAATCTAGTTTTAAATATGTATTTTATATCAACGATGTCAATATCTGCTGGACAGATAAACATCACTTATTGGGTTATTTGTCTAAGTAAGCGTTCTACGTGGGGTTTCAACCAAGGCTTAGTACAAACATGATTATTTGGCTCAAATAAGATTTTTTTATTATCAACTTTTTTAATGCGAATTTTAAAAGATTATTTTGGTCTAGTGGTAGAGTCTCAGCCAGGCAATCAGACGGTAAAGAGTTCAATGATTGGTTTTGCGTTGTTTTGTGTTTTTGTTGAGTTAAGTTTTTTTAATACAAATTTTCTTTCTTATTTAACTTGTTAATTCGTTCAAGCAAATGAATTGTTTGAATTTAGCATTTTTTTATCATTTCAATAATCAAAATCGAGATATAAGCGAAAACTCTAAAAAATCTATTTTTTTTGGAACAAAATCCGTGCATATATTCCTATATATCTCAGTAAATACAGCAACTCTACCCACAAAACTTGGGACGGATACTTTGAAGATAGGGACCTAAATTAGGGAAAAAATTTTTGAAATAGGAGCAGGGAAAGTGGTATTCCCCCTCGATTGCACAAATTTTGTGAAATATTTCATGCGCTTACTCTGAGAAACTATAGAATTCAAATGTTCTACAAGGAGTAATTGTACAACAATTCCAACATTAAAAAAAATTATGGGATAGCAGGGGAAGCCCCCGCTTAAATAAAACAGTCGCTATTTTAAACTTTTTACAATTGAGTTAAAAAATATACATTTTTTTTTTGTTAGAAAAGCGACTTTAAACATTTTTTTGTGATGGTGTAGTTCCATCTTCTAGGTTTTCCTGTGTTTGTGAATTTATAAATTCTTTTTTGCATAATTTTAACATTTTTCAAGCTAGTTTTGGGGGTTTTCTTTTAAAATATTTATTGCAACTTAAGAATAAATAAATAAAGAGTTTCCAAGCTATAAAAATATCACAAAATCTGCAACACATTTAAACTTTTGTTACCCAAATACCAACAACTTTAACTATGATTAAAGAGGGAGTCTTAACAAATTTCCATTGAACATTATTTGGCAGGAATGTGGGAAAGTAAGTGGCAAATCTAAAATAAAACGCATCCAAACAAACAACAGACAAAAACTTTCCTGTATTTACTATACATATGTGCATGTACATATGTATGTATGTAAAATGTTTTAATAGTAATATGTACAAAATTATATGACATATTTCCAAAATCCATAAATCATTCAAAAAATAACACAATTTTGGGATTTCTTTCATAATTATGAAATTAGACGCCAAGACAGTGTTATAAGTATCTGATTATATGTTCATATACATATATATACATACAAATAAATATGTATACACCCTAATACATGCATTTTCCAATATACATATCGCACACTAAATCAAAAATAGTCACAACTCAAAATTTATCAGAATCAATTGCTTTTTTTAGGCCAGTTCCCAGATTAAATCCTAACGAACCTTATAATTTGGTTTGCATTTCAATAAGTTTTATTACTGTTAAAGTTTATCTACTGCCAATTTGCTTATACACTTAAAATTATATTTTAAAACCAGAGAGGAAGAATAATGGTTTTGAGTTATGACTATTTTTGATTTAGTGTGCGAAATATATTATTTTATGTGTGCACTATATACTTTTGGAAGTGAAAAAATAAGATATTTATAAGACACACTTGTTGCAAATCAGGTTGGTTAGACTTATTAAATGTTAAACAAAATCAATAAAATACGACATTTTGATATTTGTACTTTTTAAATCCCTTTTGGGTACTCCAAAAAGGGTAATATTGTTATGCCCAAAAAAAAGTTTTTATCAATGTCTTCAGTCAGAAGGGACTTGCCTTCAAACACACTTATGTGCTGTTTTTCGAAGCCAATTGAGTGATTGTTTTGGACGATTTGTTTGTATTTTGTTATATAAACAAGAAAAAACATAAATCGTTGAGACAATCACTCAATTGGCTTTGAAAAAGAGCACATCAAAATTTGAAAAATTAAAAAAAATTGGGACTCTTTATTCTAAATTTTAAACCTTAAGATTGAAATAAAATATATATAAAATTTTAAAGTAAATTTTTTCTGCATAAGAACTCCAATGAATAACAAAAATCATGTTCACAGTTCGCAGTAAGAGGGTGTTAAAAGATACACAAAAAAGGGGAACAGTACTGTGCAATTTATTAGTCAACAACTTATAGAAATAATATGAAACTAGTTGTCATATAATACGTGAACTATGTAGTTTAAAAATTTCCTAAATCTTTGGAAAATTTTCAAAATAGATTCATACAAGATTAACTTAATACAAAAAATTTTAAATTTAGTTTTCTTACTTGATATTTATCAACATTCTTTTCTATGTACAAATAATAACGTTATAATGTATATATGTAATAATGCCTTTAATAATGTTTTCCAAATACGTCTCGGGGGGCTTTGCAATAATAGTTTTTTTGAAATACACCAATGCACATCCAGAAAGAAATCCTTGCAACTTCTAAATGCATTTTTTATTTAAAGTAACTTAACAATGAGCGACAATTTTGGTTGTTACAACTACAATTCTTTTCTCTATATACCTACCTCCTTTTGAAATGTATGGTTCTGCCCGAAATACTTAAACACTTTTAGCTTTTTTGACAGACAGACTATTATGCTTTTAAAAGATTTGATTTTCTTTAATTTTTTACAACAAAGCCAAAGCTATTCTGGCAGGCAAAACGTCATTTCGTTGGGCTTCTCTTTCTCTAAGTTTTCATCTTGTTTTTATTATTTTTTTCTTATATCAAACAAGTGGAAAACCTCCCTTTTATACTAGACAAGCATTTTGTTTAATATGAATACAATGACTATCGCAGCAGCATTCACTACTACATATACATAGCTGCTGCTGAGTTATGTTACGGAACTGTCATTTCCGTTTTAGTCTGCCTGCAAGTAAGTATTAAGTTTTGAAAAGAATGAACTCTCTACAAGGCTTAAAACAAAAGCGAAACATTATGGGCAATACTTACGGTTCCTGCATGTGGTGTTGTATGTGTTGCATGCATGTAAGGGGAGTTTGTAATAAGCGTTTAAAGCTTTGAAAATCTTTAATGGATAACTGAATAACAAACCCTGAATCGCAACAAAGGTAAGACTCTTTGCAAGACATAACAACGGTCTGACATGTATCCAACCAAACTACATACTTATATAAAATGAATACCTACAAAGCTTTAAGAAAAACCCTTTGCAGTAATAAAAACTCTTAGAAAGTAATGTTTTGTGAAATAAGAAGATCTATCAAAACTATTTTTGATTTTGCCATCACCTTATAAATATTGTTTAAGAAGTTTTTTAAATCCATTTACGCTTCTATATTTGACAAATTTTCAAGCATTTTTCTCAAAAAAGTCAGGAAAATGTCCTGATGTTTTTCAAAAAAAAAAACACATACCTTAAGGAGTAATACCTATGTTCCTGTAGTCGGAGTATATGTGTAAGCGTTTGTGTGTGTATGTGCTCTTGACTTGTGAGACACAACACATTATTTTGCGTTTAACAATTTCTCAAGAAAAAGCATAAAACTTTTCATGCTTCCGATATTCATGTTGTGAGTGTTTTCTTTATATTTTTCAATTTTGTTGGAGTTGTTCTTTCAAGTTGTTGTTATACATTGCTTTTGTTACAGTTGTTGCTTTAGCTTGTATTGTTATGTTCGTTCTTGTGCTTTATTTTTCTTAATTTTTGTTTTTGCAACTCAAGTGTTTTGTCTTAAGCATGTTTTAAACGCTGCTGTCGCAGAACTACACCAACTCCACGTTAAACAGGACATTAGTTTACTTAAACGTTTAGATACAAGTTTCGGTAGTTTTAGAAGTTGGACTTAAGGAAGTTTTACATGAGATGTATTTTACATGCGACTTGTCAAATTTTACACTGCAAAATTAATATATGTCGTGATTATTTAATAAGAGCTACTTTTCCAATAACAGACCGAATATTTAAACCCTATGAAAGGAGAGGCTTTTTGGTCACCAAACATGACTTGATTACAATTTTTTAACAATAAGGCAGGCAGACAAAAATCTTTTATCCAACATATATAGCAGTAGCAATTTGCCAGATTTTCTGACGAGACAGATCAACGACAAACTAATTTCGTATTCTTGAATCGAAAAATGTTTAACGCTACCGTAGAACCAAACATTTTTGGCGAAACTAAAAATATAATCCGGTGAACTAGTGCGGGACAAGGGGCGATTCCACATTCCTATAAAAACTTTTTCTTTATTTCAGCTTTCTCTAAATACATAATGCAAAACCAATTAAGGTTCGTCTTCTCTTTCAGCGGCTACAAGTTCTACATAACCTACCCTACGTGATAAGCTTAACTTGTACTTTTCCAATCCTGTTAAGAGTTAAAAGCAGAACTATGACAAAAGTTCGTACAACATCAATAATTAATAAAGTAAAATAAAATAATATTTAAAAAGAATAAGAGTTTTTTTCAATTAACATTTTCAGTTTTAGCTAAAACTGTTTTAGGATTTTACACATCTAGACAAACATAAATAACACAGAATCTAATAGAGATTGTGGTAGTATTTTTGCAACAAGACAAAACAGGCCAAATCGGGTTCATGTCTATTTTGAAAAAAGCAACTGCGTTAAAAAGGGTTTAAGTGTAAATATACATATGTGTTAAATATATATAATAATGATAATAACGATAGTAATTTAGTCGACTATGATATATTATGTTAAAAAGCTTTATCATACTCGAACTCACATTACCCTTCAAAACAAGCAGAACATAAAAGAATTAAAATTTTGAAATTTTTTAATGAAAAGTATTTTGAAAGTGGCAAGCTAAATTAGGGAAATATTTTTTTGAAAGAAGCAAGGTTGAATTTTTTCATGTGCTACATCTGGGAAAGTAAAAAAGCTATCCACTTGCTACAGAGTAGTTCAGGTCCGCGGTGTACATCTTGGAAAGAAAATTGAATGATCAAAAGCAAGAAGCGGTAGCCCTATTAAAACTTTTAATAAAATTCTTAATACGAAATATCTCGGAAACCTGCTAGCTTAAAATCGTATTATTTTTTCTTAAAGAAAAAAAATGTGTTAAATGGAAGCACGGGGAGTAGGTAGGACAGCTCAAACAAATGACAAATTTTGTGAAGTTTTTTGCTTCAAAGTGTAGTACGCTATGGACCTTAATCCCGACATAAGGTAACTTAATTATAATATTTACTTTTTGGAAGTCACTTAACTGGATCAGTGCTAAGTATACAAAGACATCAATACGAAGGGTACGTCAGACTCGGTACCACCGAATAAAGCGCTTTTACTGTTTTAATTAAGTTTTTATTCAGTCAAAAAAAACTTTTAATGCGAAATTTCTAAGTTTATTTCGGTCCATATTAAAATAATTTTAATTCCTTTTTTACCTGTTTTTGAACCAATTTTTCGGAATAACTCGAAAACCATTTATCCATTTTTCCGATTATAATCCTCTGAGTTTTATTCCAAAACATCATGGAATATTTCGTCGTTTAGCTTTTTAAATGTGTGTGTGGCCCCAACAACAATTATTTTTATTTTACTAATTCATACCTTATTGAACGGTGCTTTAAGTTAATGACTAGTAAGGCATAACGCACAGCTACGAAATTGCTTTAATGTTTCGTAGGCATCTGTTGACAAAACTTCTTATGCCCTTGATCGGGGGATAAGCAATTGTCTGAAAACTTCTTTGTCACCCCAGGAACAGTCTTTAAGTTATTCATGATTGCAGCAACATTTGCTAAAGCATCTACAAGTATTATAGAGGGATGTAAGGGTAAAACACTGTTAATAAGCTTTTTTCACTTCGGAAAATTCTCTTGTGGAATCAATTCTTTAGTTTTACTGCAGGTGGCTAAATTTAATATTTTTCTAAATAACAAAGTAACTGACGGGCGTTCTAGACTGAATAAATGTTCAGTTTCTATCTTCACAAATAATGGTTTTCGTTATTTTTTTTTTCTTACTATCTGGTTATTATTGTTGTTGTGTTATATTTTCAGGATACATTTACAAGGGTCGCAGTCTTTGTAGTAGTCGTCAGCGCATAAAACGTTAAAACGCAAAATTCGAGCTAACAAAATGCCAAAGAATAAGACAAGCAGAACTGAGCTGTTACTGACAGGGGCAGCAATGGATTTTTGTACTTTTATATTATAAATTTTGTGCGAAAAATTGTTATTATATTTACGTATGATTGTGTGTAGGTACTCATGTGAACAAATGTGTTTATGTCGGTACTTGTGTAAAGTGTTTGCTGTTTTCTTTTCTTATTCCGAAAGCATAAGTTCGTTGGAGGGAACGAGAATGTAAACGTACAATGAATTTGAAGTGTGAGTCAATTTAAAGCAATTTAAGCGATTTTTTATTAAGTGCAAAATATGCAGGAAATTGGAGCATTTTATTGTTGGGAGTTTGCTTTTAATTTTTTTTTACAGAATAACACCAAGTCTGATCAAAACAAAGATACAGATAAAAAAATAAAAGAAAAATGTAGGAAGAAGTCTATTGTTGTCTGTCCTTCAGTTGCTTATAGTAGTGATTATGAGTTTTTTTTTATTAATTAAACAAGTTGACCGAAAAATTTGTTGATGGGAAATTTCTTGGTTAAATCTGGAAACTCCAATACCTATTAAGTGCTTTTTTGTAGTTGACTTTGGTTATCGGCATATCGGTCTTAACAGATTTTCAGCATAATTCGATAACCAATAAAACCCAAATTAAAACTGTTATAAAATTGGCTTAAATATTTTGTGTCTAAAAATAATTTTTTTGTTTTTTATGTATTTTTTTTTATTACTTGTGTTTTCGAAACCTTTAAACGTTTTGTTTAACTTTTACTTCACTTTTAAAAGTAACTTTGGCTTAACGCAAAGAAACGTGCTCCCCAATAGATATTAACAGCCATAGGGTGCCACAACAGTTTAAAACGAATTACCTCACATGGAAGTCACATATAGATGCAAGGTTGATAATAAATAGGACTCAAGGCTGCCCAAGTTCATTGGCTAATTGTTGTAAACTTATGCTCTACAGCTCGATTTTGAAACCAAGTTGGTGTTTCCAGGTGCAATAATGGGACACTGACTCTGCCTTCAACACAGAGAAAATTCAACGCCGTCAAAAAAATTCCTAATAATAATAACTGGGGCTCCTTAACATATTTGAAACAGCAAGATCCACAAGGATCTACAAGTTCCACTAGCTAAAACAAAATCCTAAAATACATATGATTACAAGTAACAGAATAAGCTGGAAACACATCAAAATCTCTTCGCTCGAAACACTTTGCAACATGGGAAACACAATCCTTCGAAAAGGAGGAACACTGTTACCCCTAGACAAACTATTAAAATTTATTAACTTTATTTTTTCAAGTTCAATTTAAGTCTTAAATTATAACAGACACTTATTCTACCGGTACTGCCCTACGGTGCGGAGGATTGAGATCATTCTCCAGCAGATGAAAAAGTTCTTGAAATGTTTGAAAGAAAAATACTTCGCAAGGTATGTATATAGGCGGAGAATATCAACATAGTTCAAGCAAAAACTGTTGAACTATATGCTGACATCGATGTAATCAAGCGCGTAAGTATCCAAATACTGCACTTTTTTGGACATGTTATGCGAATAAATAAAGATGCTCCAACGAACAAGGCATTTAACATGGCCTTGAGGGAAAAGAAAAAGAAGACGACCAAAACTCTGTTGGAAAGATCATTTCCAGGGAAACCTTCCCAAACTCAGCATGAGAAATTGAAGAAAAAGGGGAAAAGACCAAAGAGCTTGAAAATCCATTCTTAGTTTGGAAATGGAAAAAAGGTGAATAAGTTGTTTTAGGAACCACTCTTAACAGCACTAAGGGTCGGCAATACGAGTATAAGGCGAGTAACGCAAAACATTCTAGTCACTTACTGAAAAAATCTAGTTTTCAACAGGTATTCCAGTATGTGGCCGAATGCTGTCATGGCATGAAATATTGCAGTTTCTAAGATCTCTTAAAACGAATCAGTTGCATTCGTTACAAGTTCCGTGTTATAGTCTGCCTATAGTTCATAAGTTAAGGACCATGGATATTAGGCTTTGGTGTCGATTCAGATGGCGGGACCGGCTTCACACACAATCTTCTACGCTTTAGGATATGACAATGGTTTCTCAGCCTCAAATCGTATGATATTTCATTACTTTGCTTTTGAATAATTCCTGCTGATAGCAAATATTATTAATTTGCGGCTTATTAATGTGCACGCTCGGTTGAGTTTGTTGTTCTTCAATATATATGATATCCTGTGTGAATCTAGAGTTTTTAACTAATACACCCAATATGATACTTTCAACTCATTCTTATTTTTAATACTACTTTATCTTAAAAGAAACGACACCCTGCAAAAAATCTTGGACCACATGGTCCGTTTTAGCTGAAATGGACTAGTTACAACATGGTCCTTGTGTAATGCAGTCATGGACCATGTCATTGTCAAACAAGAACTTGTAGTTACTTAAGTGATATGCGTTCGTGTTTTAACGATTGCGTACAAAAAACACGATCTTTAAAACACGAACGCATATCACTTAAGTAACTACAAGTTCTTGTTTGACAATGACATGGTCCATGACTGCATTACACAAGGACCATGTTGTAACTAGTCCATTTCCAAGTTGCTTGTAGGTAGGATAGAGTAGTTTTGAAACTACTCCGACGTAATGCAAATCTGGGTTGAGTGGTCCGGCCCTAGGACATCATAATGTTAAAAAGACCATGTTTTTTACATGCATTTGGGTTAGTTTTGGAGTAATCCTACTCCTTTATGGACTAGTCCATACACGCATGTATGGACTAGTCCTGTTTTCTGCAGGGCATATTCAGTCATACATATGTATGTATACATAAAAGCAAGCCAATCAATAATTTTAATTTTTGGATGAAAAATTTAAAGAAAATATAAGGAAATTAGATATCGTACTATAAAAAAAAACTACAACTTTTAACTACAACAAAATGGAACTGTTAATTTGAATTACTACAGATTTTTACGCAGCCGTCCACAGAAAAAACTGAGTTGTAGAATCAGTAACAAATTTCAGAGAATCAGTAAATATTTTGTCTGGCTGAGGACCTACAACGAAAGTTGTAAATTTAGACAAACAATTTTGCAAGAATTTTAGCTTTTGTTAAAAAATTTTGCTGAGCTGGTTAAATATTTTATTTGTCTAGGCGAAAATTTTGTTTGATTTAAAAATCAAATAAAAATATTATTAGAGACTATTAAATAAATTGACTAGAAAAATAAATTATTTTGAACAAGAATTTGTTTGAAAAATTTTTTTTGTAGTTTTTTGTGTGTCGGTGCTATATTCGGCTATACCGAATCTTATATACTCTTTACATTAGCTTTTCGAGTTCCCGGTAGGTAGTTGTTGCTTTCATATTAATATCAAAATAAAATTACTTTGTCGCATATTTCAGTTTGATGACTATTAAGTTTTTAAGATAAAGCGTATCGAAAACTTCATTAAATTGGTCAGAAATTTCACACAAAGTTGAACCGTTTGTATAGGCGCTTTCACTCACCACGCTCCCATCTAACAATGTTTTTTATTCAAAATGTTAGAATAATGCTTAAGTTCTTCATATCAGGATTAAAGTCAAAATCTGTTATAGTTTCCGTTTGTATAGAGACTACCGTTCCCTTAGCTCTAATCCAAAAAAAATCTCCCTAAATTAGCCACCAGTATGTGAAGTGTCCGTGCCAAGTTTTGTGGCAATAGTAGCGGTAGTAACAGAAAATATTTATGGACTTAGTTCTAAAAAAAGGTCATGTCTATATTTATGTTCGTAATTAAAGGATCTTAATTTTTTTTCCATATTTTTATTATTAAATTTTTGGCTTATGCGAACTAACAGTAGGTAATCAAAACTTAAACCAAATAAATAATATTAGTTCAGCCAGTGCCAGACTTAAATTGTAATTCTCGAAATAAAATTTAAATTTAATTTTGAAGGATCTTAAATAGCTGTTTTCTTAGGAGTATTTCTTTATGATTGTTTGAATCTGTAGACCCAAACCTTATTTTAACAGATGGACAGACGGACAAGGCTATATCAGCGTCCTTAGCTATAAGAATCCAGAATATAAACACTTTATGGGGTCGCAAATGAATATTGGAAAAATTACAAATGTAATGAAAACTTATTTATACCATAATCAGTATATAAAGGGTATAAAAAACAACAGAAAATTAATAAAATTGACAAGAAATGGCTTAAATTTGAGCCGCTGATCAGCTCAGCTTTTCGGCTTGGTCAATTGGCTAAGCGGCTAGCCGCGCCGTTACGGATTGCTTCTCTGAATGTATATCGTGCCATACCTACAAATATACATATGTATTTATTAATTTCGTAATTTGTGTTTATATCTAAAGTTGAAGGTAAGATTCTAAGAATTGACGATGCAAATAAAAAGAAAACAGAATATTAGCTGAAAGCAACCAACAACTAAATAAACATACAAAACAAACAAAAACAGGCACAAATGTTGCAAAAGTCAACCCAAAAACCTTAAGAAGACGGCAGGCAAAAAAACACTAAAATGAGAAATTTGACATTTAAGTTTGTTCGTTATCACAAACAACATTGACATGATATTCTGAGAAAATTAAAAAAAACACAACTTAAAACTAAACTAAATTCGTTTATTTTATTTTACTCTACATCTAAAAGTACTTGAAAAGGAAGTCTGTGTCAAAAGCGTAGTTACAGGGTACGAAGCGTAAATTACTAAACAAAATGAAACTAGTTTAATCGAACATACCCTGAGTACATGAAAGTGTGAATTCTTTTATATGAAAAACAGAAATTTTAATTTTAACCAACAAAAATGTGGCTTATTTCGCTTTTTACACCAGCTAAAAAGGTAAAACCACAATTAAGTTTTTGTTTTATACAACACAGGTAGTGCTGTATGAACGAGTATATTAAAAGTTAAATAATACAAAAAGATTTTCTAAACTATTTAAACTCTACTTCTTAATTTTAAATTTATAGAAAATATGCAGTCCCTTCTCTACAGACTTTTCAATCAGGAAAATTTTATTTCAAAATAATGCCACACTTTGCGAGGGTCTTCTGTTAGTTACACGGTGTATAAGTTTAGTTAAACGTTAATTAAACTTAATTGTAGGAAATACCTTTACAAACATACATATCGCACACTAAATCAAAAACAGTTACAACTCAAAATTTAATAGAATAATTTTTTTCTTTAGCCACTTCCCAGACTAAATTAATATTTATAACGAACTAGAAAATTTAATTTGCGTTTTAGCAAAGAATATTAACATTCATATTCTTTGGTTTCAGGTAACTTCATTCTATGACGGGCTGTTAATGGTTAAAATTATAAAATCTAATGGGAAATATTAATTTAGAGTTGTGACTGTTGTTGGTTGAGTATGCGATATATGTATGTGTGTGTGTGTATATGTATGGTTTTCACATACTTACTGTTATTTACTTTTTAACCTAAGTGTAATTATCACATGCTTTTTGTTATATTTGCACTAGAAAACATGTTGCGATAACAAGATTGGTGGTCAGTCAACGAAGCATTACAAAAGTTTTCTTTGCAATTTAAATTATATTTTCACTCAGTGATGGCAAAATTGTTTATGTTTTACTGTGCGTAGGGCAACGACACATTTGGGTATATTTAAAAAATTGAACTTTGGTATTCAAAAAAACTAGATAAAAGTATTGATAATTATGTGTGTCATGCTGCTGGAAAAAAATATTTTATGCTAATCTTAAAAAAATATCCCTAAAGAAGCTTCCCAAATTTTTGAAGCGAAATATCGGACAATAATAAAATAAAATTAAAATACATAATACAAAAAACCATTCACCTCAAACTCGATTAAATAAAAAAAATATTAAAAAAAAGGTGGAAAAAAATGGAATTTTAAACTTAAAAATAAATTTTTGTCAACTAAATCGGAATTTAATTATGATTTCTCGCAAACTATGTATTAGCTATAATGGGTTAATTAATTCACGCTAATAAAGAAGGCGACAACTAGAAATACATATGTACATACATATGTATATATTTTTTGATAAAATGCCAAATTATACGATAACCCCTAATAAATATTTATTTAATTTTAAGCGAAACTTATGCTTAAGTTTATTTGGAAACAAACAATGTGATCCTGTGAGTAGTAGAAGATATAAATGGACTAAAAGAAGTAAAATCAATAGGTAGAAATGTTAGACAGTCGCAATTTAAAAGCAGCCCAAGCTTTCTAATCGCTTAACATTCGCTAAGAAGCACTGAAATCGTCAAATAAAAAAATTCCTTTTCATTTTCAAAATTAAATTCGTTTGCACATGTTGGTGGAGCTCTTAAAACATGTAACAGGAATGTGTAAGCCCAAATGTAAAAGTTATCTAAGGAGAAGTATATATGACTTTACGAAACTAACAGATGTTTTGGCTGAAGTTGTTGCCAGAACCAATTCACACATTTTTGGGCCGCTACTCATTAATGATGTCATATGTTATGTTTAAGAAAAATAATACAAAACTAATTTTCTGGCCGCGAGTTCCTACTTTTAATATAAGAAAAAACATTTTTTTACGCACAAAATATCAGTCCGAAAGTTTTTCTTTAAAGAAAAAGGAAGCTTAGTGAAGCATGAATATAATTGCAATGAAGTTTTTTTATATAAACAAGTAAGAGATACAGCGTATTGAAAATTTCCTAAAAGCTTATGTTGCACAGACGAACATGGCTATATCCACTTTCCTATCCATATCCCGGATCCAGAATATATATTCTTTATGGCGGGCGCGGATTTTGCCTGCAAACCGCAAAAAATTAAAAACAAATGCCTTGATATTTCCATAAGCTTAGCAACTCGATTTTGAAAGGCAACAAGGTTCTAATAAAAAAATGTATCGTTTGTTAAAGAAACTACCAACTTAAAAAAAAACACCATCCTAAGCGAAATGCAGTTTTTCTTAAACATCTAGGAATAACATTTTCTCCATTATACGAAGCAAGATAGGTGAATCGCCATGACTCAATTTTACAATTTGCAGTAAAAATAAATTTAGCTAAAAATTTTAGTTGAAAAACTTAAATTTTACCGAAAACCCAATTTTGGAGATCGAGGGCTAAATTTTCCTAGTTGAATCTGTTTTACAGGACTTAAAAACACATTTCTCAAAGGACGTTCTTTCTCTTATATGTTTAACATCCCTTATTTTCTACCTCAGAATATTACCACATTTACTGATTTAGAAATTTTAATTTCAGAACTTGCAGCATAGTACCATCGAACAAACCCACAGATTGGTACAGGTTATAAGAAAAGCCTTTGAGGAAAAGAAATACTGCTCCGCGCTCTTCATAGATGTCTCTCAAGCGTTTGACAAAGTATGGCATGAAGGCCTGTTAAACAAATTAAAGCTCAACCTTCCATCTAATATTTTTAACCTACTAGAAAAGTACATAACCGGTCGACAGTTTAAAATCAAAGAGGGAAACCAAATAAGTTGTTACCAACCAATAGGGGCTGGTGTACCTCAAGGGAGTATCCTTGGTCCAATCTTGTACTTGCTTTACACGGCAGATATGCCAAAAAACAGTTTTACGCACACGTCTACATTTGCTGACGATACCGCTTTTCTCAGTATTCATAAAGACCCTAAAGAGGCCACAAAACAACTTCAACATCACGTATCCCAAGTTGAAAAATGGGCAAAGTTATGGGGTATTAAAATAAATGAACAGAAATGCACCCACGTTACTTTTACGCTACGCAAAGAAACGTGCCCCCCAATTCTTATTAACAACCATACGGTGACTCAACGAATTGAGACGAAATATCTTGGAATTCATCTGGATCGCCGCCTCACATGGAAGCCTCATATAGATTCGAAGCTGACTCAAATGAAACTTAAAGCTGCTCAAATCCACTGGCTAATGGGTAGAAACTGTGTGCTAAGTCTGGATTGTAAACTTCTACTCTACAACTCGATTTTAAAACCAATTTGGTGCTACGGTATACAATTATGGGGTACTGCTTCCGCCTCCAACATAGAAAAAATACAACGTCGTCAAAATAAAATCCTAAGAATGATAACTGGTGCTCCTTGGTATGTTAAAAACAGCAACATCCACAAAGATCTGAAAGTTCCACTAGTTAAATGCGAAATTTTTAATTATGTGGACAAGTATTTAAACAAGCTGGAAATACATCCAAATCCGCTCGCTCGAAACATTTTGCAACATAGTGGACACACCCGTCTGAAAAGGAGGGATACTATTGCGCTTAGATGAAATTATTTATTTCCTTATGATAACTTAAATTTTAGTCTGGCACTGGCCGGACTAATATTAAATATATAGCCCTAAGATTTGAATACTTATTGTTAGTTCGCCAAAGGCGGAGATTCAATAATAAAAATATGAAAAAAAAAAAAAAAAAGAACTTGCAGATAATTTATTAAAATTTGAAAAAAAATTATAAAAAAACAGCTTATATCGAAATAAAAGGCTCAAACTTGCAAAATATATTCATTAATATTCATTCATGGCGGTCAGTAGCGCTACGACTGAGAGGTTATTTTCCACCCTTTGCCATATTAAAACATGGCTAAGATCAACTATGACAGAGGGCAACCTTAACGGCTTAGCAATGTTGCATATACATAATAAAATTGAAATTGACGCAAATGTCGTGCTTAAAAAATCTTTGTTTTAAGAGGAAACCATACATTTAATGCATAAATATGTTTTTTTGCTTGTTATATACATAATTATTATTGTGCACTTTAAATGAATTAAACTTTTTTGTTGAGTTTTTGTTTTAATAAGCCGCTAAAGGCTAGTTTTTAAATTGTGAGCTTCATTTAGAATTTCCACCACTCAAAAGCTTGAGCTCGATCCGCGGCTTCTTTATGGGGTCTTAAGTGATAATTGTAGAAATAAAAAACGTAATGACAAACTGACTCATACCCTTACTACTATGAGAAGGGTATAAAAAGGGCTAACACAAATGTTATGCCATACCGCCGGTATAATAAATGTTTTTTTTTATTGATTTTTTATTTTGTTTTTAGTAAACACGCTGTTGCTTAAAATAATAATGACGTATGTAGTTTGTCTGCTCAAATATATTTTTGCCAGTTTTAAAATAAAAACACAAAACAATAGCAACATAATTCTGCTCTTTTTTGTTTTAAATACTCAGAAAAATGAATAATGGCTGATTTTTTTTTTGCTAAACGACCTCCATAAAACATACATCCGTCGATTCACATTGATCAGCCCATAAATATACAACACACTCTCAAACATTTATTCATGGAAGCACACACACACAGTTACACGCATATCCCAATGCAACAAAACAACACACACTTCCACATATTTCATATGACAAGAGAGAGAGAGACCAAATGTCATGGCAACGTGGAAACCAAAACAACAACAGAAGGAAACTAGTTTTGCCAGCCATTCAAAGCCGTCGGCAAAACACAACTTCATCAATGCATTCAACATTGTTATTTGTTTACAGCTGATAATACTTCTAATATTCTTGCATTGTGTCGTCAGCGGTAAAACTAATATTAATTTTAGCTTCATGGGCCAACAGCAAGCAGACTTTATTTATTCCCGGTTTAATATATGAAACAAGTTGCCTAAAAATTATTCTTCTAGTCTCTTTCACTGGAAAGATTATGCATACATGTGTGTGTATCCTTGTTTACCGTTGTTAACTAACTGTACACAAAGCCATGTGTATATGTGAGCAAGCAGAAAAATGATTAATTACTTTATTATTTGTCTCTTTTTTACAAGCAGAAAATTAATAACTGTTTCTTTTACTTGCTAATCAGTCAGCTGTTTTCCGCCAACGTGTTGCTATTCTCTTTTGATGGTTGAAGAGAATTTGTTTTGTAGTTGTGTGACTGGAAGTGGCCTCTTAATTTTAAAAGAAAGTTGTTCGAAATTATTTATTCTCTTTATACCAGGGGTGGATACTGGGAATTATATTTTATTTTCTACTTAAAAAACTTTGATGACCACAATACAGTAGACTGTACAGTAGACTCTCGTGAAAAGAAACTCGCAGATATCCAGTCCTTTGGAAATTGGGGGCAACGTTTTTAGCGTTTTTATTTTATTTTTTACAATAAACAATTGCTTTTAATGGTTTTCGCATATTAAAAGCGGACGCCATGCTTGCTACTTGTCTAATTTTATTATCTGTGCATTTTAATTATTAGTGTGTTAAATTTTGTTAGTTTTATAACTATGATTTTATTGGAAATGTTATGCGCATTTTGTATATTTCTATTTTTAGACGGAAAAACCTTTTTATGCTACTTTTTATTAAAGAAATAAAAAACCTGTTGGAAATAAAAAATTTACTAAATTGTAAAATAAAATAGTTCGAAATTAAATAAATTAAATTAAAATAATTATGTAAATGCGTTATAAAAGTTCTGATTTGTTTTATAACTGCACTTTCTAAACATTTCTTGCATTTATTTTTAAGTTATGAAATTCGCATTCCTTCTTTTAAGTTATCAAATGAAATGTTTCCCGTAAAAAGCATTGTATGTGTCCTCATTTAGGCTAATTTCTTAGCAAAACTGACCAACATTTACCTGATCAATTTATTTAGCTGCAAATGGGTTATATCTACACATGTCCACACACATAGAGAATCTTTAAATTTATTTAAGTTGTAAAAAATAAAAAAAATCTGGACTTGTTTATTTTATTCAAACACCTTTCTGTTATTTTGTGAAATAACACAGAAACCAAATGCAGTCAGTGAATTAAATTTAACTAAACAAACATATATTTATATGAAAGTCATTGAGGTTTATTAACAATGGCTTAAAAGAGTTAAAGGCCTAAAAAGCCGTGAGTAAGTGGTAGACACATGTGCTTTTTGCGGGCAAGTCGGCAGCCTGACTGGTTAGTTGGGTACAGACCTTAAAAGGCAACCAGGTCATATACTAAAAAAAAACAACAAACGATGCCTTTAAAGTTTAAACGCAAATTTCTAGTACTTCCAGAATAAAATGTACAAAATAAGCAGTTCACAATACATCGTGTTGTACATGCAACAACAACGTATACAAATATCGTTCAAAAGCTCCTCGCTACAAGTAAATGTTGTTTACTTGAAAGAAATGGATCGCTCATGTTGCTCATCCAGCTCTCAGTTAAGATGTTGTTGCCTAAACTGCTGCTGCATAAGTCGTTCTTAATGATCCTAGTTTTGCTTCGTTACTTTGTGTAACATGCTGCAAACGAAATGTCTTGTTTAGCAAAGTTTGAAACGGAAACAAGCAACATTTTGTAATGCTCTTGTTAGCTGTTTAATGTTGTAAATACTTTAATTTTATTTTCTTTATGGTTTTAGTTTTTTGATGTTGTTTTTATTATGTTTAATAACGCATGTACTAATGTATGTATGTAAACCTTCGCAAAAGGCAAAGGACTTTAAAAGTGCGTTAAGTATTTTGTAATGTTATTGTTTAGTGATGCCAACGTTGTCCTTAATTTTTTACCCAAAATTCGAAAAATATTTAAATATAAATTTCCACTTCCACACCATTACCGCTTAAGGAATACTGATCATGAAAAGCCATAGCTGGTTTCGAGAATGCATTCTACTTGGCTAGTATCGGTAGAAGAACTGGCTTTTTCAACGTTTATAAAAAATATTAATTTCTGCAAGGAAAAAGAAATTCAAATCTGAACTAAGGCGAAAGTAATGAAAAGAAAACATTGTCTTAAAAAAAGATATTTTCTATTAAAATATTAATTTTTTTTTCATATGCAGTGAGTTTGACATTTCTTTTAAATATGCAAAAAGAAATAAAGATAATAAAAAAATAATTGTTCAATTTACAACCTAAGCGTTGTTAGTCGTCAAAGTCGTATCCTAGTTTTTTTCGACCTACAAACTACAACAGGTTGTGAATTGATCAGCTTTATGAATCATTGTTTAATTTTTAAATAATTTTATTTGTGCTTTATTTTATATTTTCCATTTTGACTAAAACATTAATTAACTAATTGACATTTATTAATAAGAAAAATAGTTTTTTTCTGCTTTAAGCTGTTCTATGGGAAATTGTCCATATGCTGTATATAGAAGGAAACCGCGATATTGATCGTTTAAGGCCTCGTTTAAACTTATCGGATATTTAAGTTTCTTTAATATTATTTTTTCAAACCCATTCGGTGGTAGCCGAGCTGAGCCTTATCCTTAATGTCCATTAAGGTGCATTGAAACTGAAGCTGACAGAAACTGTTCATCCACAACAAACTCAAATATAAGAAAATTTTTACATTATGGTAAGAATTTAGTTACAACAAAATTCATGCTCTTTTTGTTTTGACATCGACGTGGTCACCTTCTATTATATTTTCTTTGATTTAATTTATATAATAACCGTTTTAAGAAATTTAATACTACACTTACATAATAAATTACTTCATGAAATTAATTCCGTTTAATTGTATAATTTAAACAATGAGTGTGGAAAAGTTAGTTCTTCTTCGCTCTTTTGGTGAACAAAAAATATTTAATGAAAATTTTTATCGTGTAAGTCTATCATAAGTCTAGTATTAGATTCTTTTAAAAGTAATAATTTTATATCAATCAAACTGTTTCCACTTTTTGTTTGGAAACAAATTTTATTTTAAATCATTGTCCCTTTATTATTTAAATTCATTTGCATTTTTTTTAAAACTTTCTTACACATTTTAAGTTCAGTGAGTTGGCATTACTGCCATAATTCTTGATTAACCCCCTGATGTCCTGCTAGAATTTGGACAATTGATTTTGTTAATAATACGTATATAACTTAAGTATTAAAAATTTTTCGAAACTAACGTATTTACATATGTAAACGGCATCGGCGTAAAATGCTTTCATTACAGAAAAAAAACATTTATTGTACAAATCACATTTTAATAACAAAACTTTTGAATATTTTTATAGTTTTGTGAAATATTTTTATTTGTGTATTAATGCCAAAAAACTCTACGCTCTGTTTATGGGTTAAATGATGTTGTTGTTATTGACGGACAAAATGTTAAAGCTTGCGTTTAAACGAACAGATAATGTGTGCAAGCATGCGTACACTTTTTACTTTTCCATTCTATAGTCACGCACGCAAACATTTTTTTTTGCTTTTTTTATACTCTTCATCAGAAGGATAAGCTGTCCTAAAAAAACACAATCATACTTAGTTTTATAGTTAAAAGGAAAGTAAAACAAACCAAAAAAAAACAAATTTAACAAGTTTCGAAACACATTTTAAGCTCATGCAAATTCGATGTCCAAAAACTAACAGCCACAATGAAAACATGAGAAATGCACAAACATAAAACGCAACATTTAAAAGATAAACAAAAGCAACAATATTATTGCTCTCTAAACGCATGAGTTTAGCTAAGCTTTAATTTTTTCATAGTAGTATCCATACAATACACTTCTTTCTACCTTTGAGAATTTGGCAGACAAGTGATAAACTCTTGTGGCCCCATTTTAAAAGAGGAAATTTCAAATGCATATTTTCAATACTGCATTTATATATACATATTCGCTTCAAAAAATGTATCTCGACTGTTGCAGCAAATGTTGTTGGATTTTTTTTTATTTCACAGTATCTTCAATGCTGAAGTCTGATGTTTCTATCAGTAAAGAAACTTGAAACTAAAAGTAAACATGAATGAATCTAGCAGATTTTGTTTACACATATTGCACGCACAACACCAGTTGGGCCTTTTCCTTGTTTTTGCATAAACCTGCAGTTTTTATAGTCCAGACTCAGTATGCCTGTTGCCTTAGCTTTCAACGCCTTTCAATGTTGATTTCAAACTCAATTTTCATATGTAAATTTCAATTTAATATTGGCATTAAATGGAATGTTTTTTTACTTTAACAAATACACACGAATGTGAAATCTGAATACGAGAGAACCAAATAAGACTAATTGATTAGCACCAAACAAGATTTTTATCTTTTTGAAAACTTAATTATTTTTAGAAAAAACAAAAAAAAACCTGCAGACACATATTTAAACATTCCAATAAAAATGTATTATTATTCAATTAAGAGCGTATTGTTTGCACTTAGAAAAATTTGTTTTAGATTATTTGACTTTGAATTGTAACTTTTAAAAAATCCGATTCCCTCGAAAGCGGGCTTTCCTTGGATAAACTGAAATTATGGGCGAAAATTTTATATTTCCACAGATGAGTAAATAGCAATTAATATCTATGGCTGAAGCACCAATTGTGTGAATTGGTTCGTAAAGGCCGTAATAAGAAGGCCCATTCATTCATCATTCTGATTTTTTTTCATTACACAGCTGACTGCATTCGGCTAAGGCTGGATGGAGTCCTAGGGGAAAAACGACTAAGAGCGCTATATTCGGCTGTACCGAATTTTCTTTTGTATATTCAGCCATCTTATCTAAAGTCGCTATCTGTCCAAGTTTTTAAAATAGAAAAATTTTATTTTTTTTATATATTCTTTAAAATAAAAAAGAAATATATACATTGAAAAAGGTTTGAAGCAGATAGTTTTAACAGTTTCCGACATATTTCGGGCCAAAAGTTTAATAAAACTTGTTTATTTGTATGAAGGCTGCTCCTCTGCCCCTGAAGTAGAACCGAGAGGCAGCGTCTAGTATTTTTCTTAATTAAAACTTAATTAAAAAGTAAGTAAATAAGAAAATAAGGATAATTGCCAACCATGATGCCAATAAAAACCAAACTTGATTTATTTTAATTTTTTTCAGATTTAGTTTAACCGAACAGACAAAATCAAAAGCCAAAAGTACAATCGATTTTATGTGAAGCCCAATGGCTTTAGAACAGGCAAAGAAGGGTCCTGTTTTGCATTTAATACTTAAACTGTAAACACTTATTTTAAAACAACTTGTTTTCGTCTTTTTAGCCAAATATTTATCTCTTGTGAAATAAGCTAAGAAACATAATAAGACTTGTTGACCTGATCTTGTTTTTTTCAAGTGTAAGATGTAAGTGATTCGCGAACAACTTTCTTAGTCTTTTTATTCATTTTTATTCCCTAAGTTTTTCCTTTATATTTTTAATGAAAATGTCTTTTGTCAAGAACTTAATATTTGTTGCTTATATGGAAAAACATGTTATTTTGTCCATTTAAGTAAAATTTGTTAAAAAAGGATAGAGATACATACATACGTACATGTAGTAGAATTACTTTATTGCAGTTGTTATGGAAACACTGGAAAACGTACACATTTTTATATGGATTTGTGGGTAAATTGTCTTGTGCATATATTTGTAACGTTTAATTTGCAATTTTAACATCTTTTTTAAGAGCTTAAAATATCACGGACTTATCCAAGGTATCTGTGACTGTTTTTAAGGCCGACTTTGGTTCTGGATACATGTGTTTTTGTAAGTTGGCTCCATTCATATTACTTATGTTTTAGCACTAAAACAACAAAAAGCGTTTAAGGCTGTGTTTAATGTCACACAAAAATGTCATTTAAGATATAAGAAAATGTTGTGTCTTTTTTGCTGCTGCTTCTTAACTATGATTTTTTTTTATAATTTAAAAAAAAATTTACATAAAAGCGATCCCAGACGCTGTTCATTTTCCCATATAAAGTATGACCGGATATTTGTAATCAATAATGATTTCGATTTAAATTTAAATTCGAGTATGTACCTATAGTTACTTACAAATGTATGTACAATATGATAAATTTTAATTTTGAAAAAAACTTGCCAAATTACCTTTTTCTAAATAGAGCCACAAGAAGAAAATGTTTCCTCAACTTTAAACAATGGTAATCCAAATATTGTTTAAAATGACGGAAGACAAGATGGTATAAGCTGCAAAGGAAAGAAATAAATAGTTTGGGATAAGTCATTTGTTTAATATTTTTTTGTAAAAAATTTTTTTATAGTTAACGGCAATGAAAGAAGTAATTCACTGTGAGTTGTGTTATAATATCTTCCGAAATATTTTTTAGTTTTAGAATGATCAATTGTAAATATATGTATGTACATGTTATTTAAAAACTCTATTAATAAAAATTTAATAGCTTGAACGTATTACTTTTAAGCTCTAAAACTAACAAAAACAATAATATTTGGTCAAAAAAATTCATATTTTTATTTACATGCTTGCCGCAAAATTCACAACTCCTTTTTAATTTGTTTTATTAAAACAAATAAACTAAGAAAATCAAGAGAAAAGTGAAATGAAACTGAATAAAAGAAACAAAATCATATTAAAGTTGATTTATTAAGTTTTAATGATTTTTTTAATACACAAATCAATATGAAATATTTAAATATGGAAATTGATATCCTTTTAATAATGTTGCAATGCTAAATTAACATTTTATGTTAGCGCTTTGAAGTGCTTTTTTATACACTTTTTCCTCTATATGTATTTCTGTTTATGATAGCTACTTTCCTATTCATCCAATCTTACAACCTTTTCCAAATGTTTAAAATAAGAATATTAAAAATAAATGTTTCATTCTGATATAATGCGCATACGCAGAAAAAATGAGTTTAGCGCCATCTGGTGTTTTTTTAGAAAACCTTGTTGTTTAAACAGAGATGTTTATCACTTTATTCTAATTAGAATTAAATTCCTATGCTTGTGGCAATTTTAATTAAATTTTTAAAGTGCGTTCATTCCTTGATTTCTTCATTAACTAAACCTTAATTTTCTAATAAAAACACACACTTTTTGTCTTCCTTTTTCGTTTTTAACTTGTAATACATTTACTTGAATATTGTTCTTTAAATCAATCCAAAACACATTTTTTTTAATTTTAACATTTTAGCATTAAAACTGTGTCTTAAGGATTTCGGTTGGCAAATTCTAATGCAAATTAAAGTCATTGTTTCGCATTGCTTTTAACTTTAAATATCCTTTATTTTACTCGAGAGATAGTTTAAAAATCTGGTTATTAAAGCTAAACTCTTCATAAATTAATGGGAGTTATTAACAACTAACAACACCAAAAGCTTTTAATTGTGCTGTTTTTTGAACCCAATTGCTTGATGGTCTTCATATTTTATGTGTATTTTGTTTTTGTTACAATAACAAAAAAGCTTTGAAAAACAGCACATAAATTAATTTAATTAAAAACAGTCACAACTCAAAATCTTTCCTCATGAGAGTCTTCTTGTTTGGCTTTAAAATACGTGGTTCGCTGTAATTTAGGAACTGGTTTACGAAAGCAGAAATGATTTTAAGGAATTTTGAGTTGTAAATGTTTTTGATTTAATGTGCGATAAATGAACACGTACTTAAAGCCACATTTCCATAAATCTTAAACCATAAAAAAAACCTTAAAACTTACGCTAATGACCATTTATGCATATGATTAGGACCACCCACAGTTTAAAGTATAACTTTTTTAATATAATTTGTAACTTTTTGTAATACAAATATATGCAAGAAGCAATCAATTAAATATTTCAAGCACAAACAGTAATTGAAGCGCCAAAACCATTAACTATTATTGTGTCGATAAAAAAAATCAAAGAAAAAAATTAAACTAAAATTTTAATTAATCAATCAAAATACATCGTGCGTCGATAGTAACAACATTCCTTTTTTGAAACCAAATTATTAGCAGCAATAAGAATGACAAATATGAAATACAAGTAAACAATACAAGAAAATTTATATTTTCCCCCCGTTTTTATTGCTATCGATTACTAAAACGGAAACAACATTTAATTCCAGAAGCCACTAGGAAAGTGTTAATAAACACAAATCTTTTTTTTATTAACTTTGTTAGTTGGGTATTCTATATTGAAATTTGATTAATTGCATTTACTTTGTAGGTTGTTGAATTATTTTTTATATTTAACACAAATAATTAAGTGCCCAAAAAATCAACTACTTAATTGGTCATGCAATTACTAAAGCGATTAACTGATATCAATCGATCACATATAATTATAAAAACAGCAAAAAGTCATTTGCAAAAAGCAAAGAAAATAAATCTTTGTAGGTGATAAGCCTCGTTAATAGTAAATTGCAAACTCTTACGCATTTCGATTTGTTTGTAGGTTGTAATTTAAGTTTACATATATTTTCAAATTGTATAAAAACAAAACAAATTTCAGTTTAATTAACCAACTTAAGTAATGCATATAAATTTTAAATGGCCTGCTTAATTCATTTAGGAAATAACTTTTATTTAGCCTGAGGATAATTCTTGGAAAATTTCAAAAATTATCAGAAAAAAACTTTTTGTCCAGTTAGTTGACTTGGCACATCCCACCCCTTCTTTAAATTCATATCAATAGAATAGGTTTACTCGGCCCGCTCCGTTTGACCCTACACTACTGCTTATAAAACTAAAAAACTTGATACCATTTAAAACCTTAAAATTATTCAACAGTTCTTAATTTATGGTATAATTAAATATTTTTAAAACAAGAGGTACAACTCTCTCTAATATTGTTCTATTTGTTTTTCCTTTCAGTGGGTAAATTTTTACTATATTATGTGCTGTTTTTGAAAGCCGAGTAGTGATAGTCTGGCGACGAATTTATATAATTCGTCCCAAGACGATCACTACTCGGCTTCCAAAAACATCACATTAGCTTCATGTTAGTCTTACAACTTTAAGAGTTTTCTAAAATTCCTAAAATTTATTTTCTTATGAAAATTTGTCCATGGGCTAGCATCGGTAAAAAAAACTTGATTTTTTTAATAAAGTAAATAAACTTTTGAAAAATAATAATTTGTAAAAAAAAATAATTTAAAATTTGAACTAACCTTAATATAGTGCAAACAAAAATTTTAAAAAAGTTCTGAAAAATATTCATAGTTTTCGGGACCTACTAAGCGCAATGGAAATTATGTTTTAATATGTATTGGTGTTAAATTATATAATCGTCCCTTTTCAAAAAGTGACTCGTATTTCTCGAAACCTGCCGAAACCATTTTAAATTATGTTCATATTATTTCTACCCTTAATGGGTTGATGCTTTTTAAATTTTGTTGATATTATGTTTAATTTAGGACATAGACGGTCCCTAATTTTTAACTTTTCACTGCCTTTTTTATTCTCGTCAGATCCGAATTTTCAAATATTCTTCTTACATTCACAGTCTCTAGATTTATGCGTTTAAGCTGTACGAAAATGAACCAGTTAGTTGTGTTACTTTTTATTTAACATAAATAAACTGCATTAGCAGGGATCCATTGTTGACTTCCACACTGGGATACTGGGCAGTCGATTATTCGATTTTAACAGGGTAGAACACAAAAATTAAATATTTTCAATGGTAGCTTACGTTAAACGTTTAGTCTCTCAATTATTTAAAAGACCTAAAAGTTAGATCGAAATTTGATTAGCTTTTTTCATGTTGTGTCATGAATTTAGAACGTTACAAAAAATGTTGGCTCTAAAAATTTAAAGATTTTCGTTTTGAGCCTAAAGATTTTAACATAATCAGATTACATTCTCAAGCACTTCATCTGACAAAAACAGATTTGATCATTTCTCACGCCATTTTTTATATTTATTGTTGAAACTTAATCAATTAAATTTTTTCTGAATATACAATAAGTTACGTGTGTATGTAAGTTTATATCTACAGAGATTTCTTTAAAGATCTAGCTAAGTTTACCAAAAATTGTTTAGAAACGTTTATGATAAAACTTTTATATTCCTTCCGTTCATTGCACTATGACCAGGCAACAATCGTGCAGAAAACAAAAAGAAGCCAATTTACAAAAATTGCCTTTTGTAATGTCAATTGCTCTCATATTGTTTTCATATTCTTGAACCAGAAGTAAGAAAGAAAATAAAACAAACAAAAACTCATAACAAACACCGACACAATTAACACTCTTTGCTGTGAAAACGTGTGTACATGGTGTCGAATGAACTGCATACATGTGTCACTCTTTTGTTAAATAGAATCTCAAAAATAAAACTTAACCAAATATCGATGGACAAAAATAAGGACGGCATCCTTTATAAGTCAAATAGAACAAACGATATAACTTTGAAACATTTTGCACAGAGGTTAAAATCCATATAAAGAACACAAAATTATTTCACACTCTGTCGCAATCTGTTTAACGAGGGAGTTTTACAAAACGCCGCTAAAAAGCAACGTCAACGAGTGTAAACAAAACAAAATAAAATTCAAAAAAATACTTTAGTAGGAGATTAGGAGACACCCTACATAACAGGTACTTGTACTTATCTAGTATGGAAGCAAGACTTTCCATTAGAAAACTAATGTCATTGTATAAACATATCGATATTATTAATTTTTAATAAAAAAAAGTGAAAATTTTAAAGTTAATCGACTTCTTATTTGACAGAGAAATAAAGCTTTCAAATTAAAAATTATAAATTTTGCTTTCCTACTTAAAGGATATGAAAGCTCCAAAGCTTTCCACTTACTTAACACACTATCTTTTACCAATGTATAGGAATTTAAACAAGTTCAAAACTAACTAAATTGAACAGAAACCAAAAGTTATAGGTTGCACATGGAAATACGATTTTAAAGCGACAACAGAGCAATTGAATGAAATCGAAATGTGTCTGTTTTGTGTATTAGTCCTTTTTTTTTAGGAGATTTTGTGCTTTTTTTTACAACTAAATATTATTTTTGCTCTAACTACTTTAGATCAGCCTTAAATTAAAAATGCAGGAGTTTTTTACTGTCTTAAATATGTTTTTTTTAACAGTTTTTTTGTTTTGCCATTCTTTGTGGCGTGTTTTGACATTTAAAACTGGGAAAATGTCAAATAAGTTATAATAAAAAAATTTTGTTGTGGCCTTAAGAATATAGAATGTGTGTGAACTTTTTTGTAAATAAAGCTTTTTTCCAAAAGTTTATATTTAATTTAAGCCAAATTCGTCAGAAGCTTAAAACAAAAGGTTTGTAATAAATTATTTGTAGTAAGCAACTTTGCAAACTTTAATGCAACAACAGTTAAGAGCGCTGTACTTGGCTGTGCTGGATTTTATATATTTATGCAGACTTATTTGACATACATACATATGTATATATGTTTATGATAAATTGTCAAATAAGCCCTTAATAAACATACACAGAAAGAAAACTCGCTTTCTAAAATCAAGAATTTTATTCTTGAATTCAACCAAAATCTTTCTTGAAATTTTTAAGTACGATCCGTACTTACATTTCCTTAAATCAAGCCTATTCGGATTGCTTTAACAAATCAAGCAGAAAAAAGCTTGTTGTTTTAATATATTATTTTACATTTGAAAACAAAGAGTCTCGGTGGCCTAGAGGTAACGCGCTTGTGCTGCAGTGCAGAAATCCCTGGTTCGAATCTCAGCTTCGGTAAGTACAAAAAATGAAATTTTTAAATTGTAAATTTTAAGTGTCTATAAAATAAAAATAAAATATATAATTATTTAAATTAATTCTCATCTTTAATTAATAAAGCTCCATAAGTCAAAAAAATGACATTAGTTAATCCCGTTTATGGCTTAAATCAATCTTTTTTTGGCTTAATTGTGGCTAAAAGTAAGAAATTCGTACTTGAAAAATTTTACTTGGAGTAAGAAATTTCGTACTTGATTTAAGAAAAACCGTACTCACCGTACTTTTGACACCGCTATGGCTCGATTTAAGTAAAGTTTTCTTAGATAATTTTTTGTGTGTACTAAAGGTATTATGAAGATTTGCATTAAAGCAAAAATGATAGAAGACAGATTACGAAACGCTCATGATGTACCGTTAGATGACGTATACGATCCACTTAAATGGTTGCCAAATCTGTTTTATATGAGAAAGCTGCAATTTGTTTTAAAAAAATGTGTGCTTTTCGTTATAGGAAGCAACTCTAGAATCAAACCCTTTAATCAAAAAAGCACAAAAATGATAAACACAACCAAATAAAATTTAAAGCTCAAAATTATCAGCCAAGAGGCAAACAGTGTGCGTGACGTCAATGATCCTACATGTGCAGAAAATTTTAATTGTTTTCTTCTCTTGGCGTAATCTTTAATTTCATCATTCTTGGCATTAGAGGATATGCAACAAGTTTATTTCTTAAAATGTTTTTCTAAGAAGATTTCCGTAGTTATTTTTAAATGAAGAAACAATTTAATTGTATTCAAATAAACTTTTTAACAACAACTACTACAAAAAAAAACTAACTTTCTGTTGGAGGTAATTTTTTCAATTATTTATTAAGAAGAAGCAAAACGACTATCATGTAAAAACAACAACAATATATCACTTAACTTTCTAAGTATTTGTTTTGTAACTTTTTGTTTCACAGTAAAGTTGCATAAATAAAATTAGTTAAAGTTAATAAGTTCCTAAACTTTCGTTTACCTTTGTAGATAACGTGTTAGTTAAATAAGTGATGTTGAGAGCCAAAAACACTACTATTATTCAAAGAGTACTGATGATGAAAAGCCATAGCTGGTCTCAAAAATGCACTCTACTCGACTGTGGTTTGTAGAAAAATCACAACTAAAGAAAAATATAATTTTTTTTTTTTTAGCAAAAAAGAAATTGTACTGAAAGTAAACTAATGCCAATAAAATAGAAATAATATTCGTCAAAATAAGTTATTTTACAAATTTATGTTGGTTAATTTCAAGTATGTATAGGGTTAGAGAACTTTAATTAAATTTGGAAACTAATCCCGCTCATTACTGATGATTAAAAATTTTTGAAAAAATAGCGTAAGTATTTTAATTTTTTAAAACTTTTTTGTCGATTTAAATGAAAATTATTCATTAGAATGAATACAGTTTCAATTGATTATAGGTACTTAAAGAATTTTTTGAGTGTAATTGAACTGTCCTCCTAGCCAAAATTTTCTATATAAAAAAAAGGTTTGTGATAACGAAGATAAGCGAGATATGTGCACATACATATTTATATGTATGTATATGACAATATACATTAAACTTGCCCAAAAAATTGGATTATCAAAGGTTTCTGCTTGTATCTAATTCCATAGTTAAAATATCAATTGTTTTAAGTGATATTTCTTTTAATTTGACACTATCTGTTCTGAAACCAAAAGAATATAGAAATATGTGAAGGATAAAAAATTATTAACATTCCAACGATATATATTTTTTTATTTTACTTTTAATTAAAATGTTAAATTTTTTATTCACTAAAAAGCTCAATACACATTTTTACAATGGTTCGGGAGTCAACTTTTTTAATCAAACAAACAAAGCAAAAAAGGTTTTTTGGTTTTTTCTTCAAAAAATTTAAGTTTCACTTAACGTGTATCTGAATTAACTTAAAGCTTCAAAAGCTAGTGATATGATAAGACAGCCATACATATGTATGTTAAAAAAAAGCTTTTCTTAGAACAAAAGCTTGAAAAATTTTAATGATGGGTACCGAAGTTATTACTTCATATATCCTTTTTTCCTTCTTGCAAAAACAACTACAAGCAAAATTAAACATTAAATTCCAAATGTCCTCTCTACATAAAACCTATCCAAGACAAAAACCCTAAAAAACACTCTGTTAGTTAATAGGATAAAAATGATGTTAGTCTAAAGGACTTTTTTCTTAGCTATATATAACCATTTAACATTATAATGAATATAATGTTAAGATGAACATAACACTATTTAAGTCCAAAGCATTTAACATTCTGTTAAAAAGAAATTTCTGTAGTAAAAGTAGAAATAAAAACATTTTAGATAATGTTAGTAAAAAGGACTTTTTCAACATTGTCCAGGTTTAAAAATTGTTTATGTTAAGATATGTATCACATGACAAACACTAGAATTGTTATAATACGTTTCTAAAAAATTCGTCCAATAGTTTAACAGGCAGGTTTAATAATTGTTATAACAGTTAACTTTTGAGTAAAACAATACAAGAGTAAGTTAACTTTTTTTTTTTAATTTTCAATGTCATCAGAGACCACATAAACATTTTAATTAAGTTGAACTTAAATTTCGTTTTTTGTTTTTCATGTTAAGACATTAAAACGTGTAAAGTTAATAACTAAATTACTTAAAATGCGGTAACAATTTATAAATAACAAATTATACACATAAAAAGTAAAACATATAATTTTATTTCCTTTGCTTGTTTCACTTTTTGCATTTTTTTTTATATTTAAAGTAATTTCCTTTTAATTTAACGACTTTGCCGACACGTTAAATAAAACAAAATCAACAAAATAAAACTTAAAAAAGTAAAAAAAAAACATTAAATTAAAAAAAATAACATGATTCGTAGTAGCGTGATCTGTGATAAGTCATAAACACAGTGGACACTCAAACAAACATTCATAATCAGAAACACACAAAAAGTCCAAACAAATGTTTAACTCAGACAAAAAGTAGATTTATATTTGGAATAAAAATTAAAAGCAATTTATAACTATAAATTAGAAAGAGACACTATAACAATTAAAGCTGGGCAATATTATTAGAAGTAAAGCTTATGTAACATTGATAATATAACAGATTTGAAAGACTGAATTATTTGTTAAAATATTGCAAGGGGATGTATAAGAAAGCTTTTAGGTGTTTCCCATTTAAATATATTGTGGCATAAACGTGCTACTAATTCTAACGTATTGGCAACCTTGTAACCTTAATCGTATTAGTCTAAGGAGGTATGCTAAAATGTCTGGAAAATGGCTATGGCAATTTGCGGAAAGAGTTATATGAATGTTAACCGATATATTTGTATACAGAAGGACGTAACTGTTACAAGGGACTTAGTTGATAATAATTTGTAGATGTGTAAAGTAAAAGAAACCTTCAAAGTGTTTTAGGACTAAATTAATAACCAGCAAATACACTTATATTGTTAATTAAGTGTTGTATAATAAAATATTGAACTTCTAAGTACAGCAACTTTAATATTGTTTGCAAAAAAAGAAACAAAATAAGATATTTTCATTGCTTCGTGCTGATCTTTCATGTAGTTTTAAATTTTATTTTAATCACAAATTAAATCTTGCATCTCGGAGGATATGGGAAAGTTAACCTGAAGTCAGTTTTTGCCGACATACCACTTAACTCACAGTCAAACCGGCCTTAGTGCCACCTGTTTTCTAAAACGATCGTTTGTCGACCGACACATCGGGTAAGCTTTTATATTTTACAGCTCAGCCTCTATTAGGTGTATACTTATGCACACTCTACATTACAACTTGTCCGTGAATGCTGGACATTTTGGAACACGCGAAAACATGGGTTCATTGCAGGTAATTGCGTTGTTGATACACTGGCATAATATATTGCGAAATCGGATGACGGTGGCATTATTCTCTCTTCCATATGGATGCACTCATCGGCAAAATCTGTAGTACCAGATGGTATAACCAGCCTAGATGTGGAACCATTGGGATAACCTGGCAGAGGCTAAGGCCAAGAGGTTTCACATTTTGTTTTAAACTGGGTAATCGGAGGTTAAGAGACACCGTGACAGCATCCATGCCAGCCGATTGGGGCTGTAGAAGCTGGTAAGATTCAGAGGATTTTTAAAGCATCGAGCCCCTATTGCGCTTTGGTTTGGCACTAAACGATGACCATATTAGGCACTTTTAGTGTAGCAGACTGGTCAGTCTGTATGATGTGGCTAACACCAGCCTATCTGGTCTAACATTCTTTATCAATGATAGCTGCTGGCTTAAGAACGGGGCAAATACGGTTAACTATATAAATTAAAAATATAAATTTCCCTGAAGCAGCGAAATATCGGAAAAAGAAAAAACAAATATAAAAGATCTTGAATTAAATAGGACACAAAATTAGCGTTACCTCCAACTTCAGAAATTTCTTGTTATTATTTATCTTAAACAAATTGTTAGTCGAAGTCACCTGTAGACAGTGTTGCCAGAAGTAGGGAAAAATCCTCATATGTAGGAATCGGCATTGTACTCTATCGATCAAATTGTCAATGCTTTTAATATAGAAATTCGAATAAGAATTTTTTTAGTTTCATTTGATTCGTATGAGACGACTTGGCTCCATGTTTTTTTTTTCAGTGCCAACCTAAGAATCAAAGGTTTTTTTATTAAATAAATAAAGCCTGCAGAAGGCGATATGTTAAGGCTACATGCGTATATACATGACTTAATATAATTTTATTTTTTTTGGTTTATAATTGCATTAATTTTGAAATTTCAAAAGCTCATGTGATGCCCGTTTATATCGTAACTTAACTCTGTTATTAACTACTAGCTGACCCGGTGAACTTCGTACCACCTAACAATCATTGAATATATGGATTTTTTAAAAAGAGTACAAAGCTTATTTAGTCAAATAGTTAATTGGAATATATTTATAGGGAAAACAAAAATTCAAAAAGATTACAAAAATAAGGAAGCTCTGTATTTAAGTGCTTGAGGTTAATTCCCTTCAGTGCATTACCTTGTGATATATGACATTCTTCGTTTTGTTATTAGGCGCAAGTATAAATAAAGTAGATGGCTTGCCCACACGTGAACATGAAACGTATATTTGGCCATGAGAAAAACATGTATTTTCTAAATTAAGACCACAAATACTCAAGGATTGTATTTGTGATTTGTTAATCGTCATTGCGAATGCAAGACGAATAGGAAATTGAATTCGCTTAAACTCAAAAGGCATATCGGTTGGTATCATCGGAATTCTCGGAATGAGAACTTCATCACCTTTGAATTTTCCTCTAAGTATAATTGCGTGAATAACATGGACTATTAGTTTTGTTATTACCAAACGCATTCCATTGCAAAGTTTTGGTTGGTTTAAATTTCAAAGCACGATAACTACCGAGCCTACCTTCAGTTGTAAGCTGTGCGGTGGTAAGCCAGGTACATCCAAGGAGTTTAAAACTTCATTTGAATAGTTGGTGGCTTCATCTTCGTTTGTTACACAATCAATAGATTTAAAAGAATGAGAGTACCAACGATTTGATTCTGAACTATATAGTTTAAATCATCCACATCTATATTTTTAGTTGCTAAAATTGCCCGTTCACTCAACCAGTCATAATTTTTCCCATTAGCAATTATGTTGGGGAATACTTTCTGGATGAGCTCTTCTTTTGACGATACAAAATTACAAAAATTTTGAGGAAACGAAATCAATCCATTTAATTCGTCGACAGGAATACGGCCATTACCGATAATCAACAATTAGTTGGAGAAATCTTGAGCTGATAAATCGTTGAGCAATGTAACTCTCATGTTTTCTGTCAACTGCAGTATCTTTGCAAAACGCCACAGACTTGAGGATTTAACGCAAGCATTCATTCGATCAGCAGCCGTCGATCTTGGAATGACTGGCAGTGTTTGGCGAAAATCCCCAGGCAGTAAAATCATTGAACCTCCAAAACATCTTGAGTCACTGCGCAGATCTTTTAGTGTTTTTTCAAGAGCTTCTATTGCGCGCTTGTGTGCCATTGTGCAGCCGTCCCAGATAATGATTTTACACGCTACCAAAACTTTGGACATGGCGGAGTTTTTCGCAATGTTACGTGTCGGTTGCTCTTTATTTTGAAGTTTTAATATCAATTTTAACGCTGAGTGAGCTGTGCGGCATCCTTCTAACAATATGGCCGCTATTACAGAAAAAGCTACCGCTACAACAATATTGGATCTCGCACGAACAGTGACTAAAAACAATGACATGAGGAATGTCTTCCCAGTTTTACCATGGGCTTCCAAGAAAAAAAAACCTCCATTTCCGTCATCAATTGCCTTCAATGTTATATCATAGACTTCCTTCTGTTGAAGGTTTAAGAGGGAAACATTAGTTTGAACTAATTTGTTCAACTCATGTCGATCGTATTCACGATCAGGCTTCAATTCTCGATTTAGTAGCTCATTAATTTCATGTTCTGGTGCTGGCAGTCCTAGCCTGACTAACAAACTGCCACAAATAAGGTAACACATGTCTTCAATTAAGAGCAATGTCCGGTTATGCATCTTTTTTTTCTCCATATTATTATTATTGAATCTTCGCTAAAGCGAACTAACAACATGTATTCAAATGTTAAAATTATGTAATTGATATTAGTCCAGTCAGTACCAGACCAAAATTTAGGTTCTTAAAATAAGGTAAATAAGGTTATGCATCTTCGCATTGACTTCAAGAATTGCATTTCTCGAGCTGACACGATATTGATGTAAAATGACACATTGTCCTTGTATTTGTTCCACAGGTGACTTGGACTTGACGGAAGCATGTCAATAATGTTCGTATATGCCTCAGCGACTGTCGTTTTCCAATGAGTATCGTTTTTAAGCAAATTGAGTTCTTTACATGCAGCACGAGATGTTGGACAGACTATACCATTAATAGTACGTAATGCTGCAAATGATGTTGGGCCATGAACATTCACCAGCAACAACCGCAAATAAAACCATTCATCATTCTTCGGATGAACTGAATAAATACGACCAAGAGCATCACTTCAACGCACATCCGGATGCCCAGGAACCATAGTGCATTTCTTTCGATGTTAAAATTTTTTGAAGAAGCGTTCCAAGTGTAATACCGTGGCATCTTTGAGTAAAGTAAAGTTTGTGCAAACGAATCGCTTTGACAAACAGCAAAGAAACTTGTCAATGTTGTCGCTGGAGGTATTTCAGCACGCTGAACAATATTTGCCGCAGTGAAATATAATCGTTGACCATTTTCCAGATGCACTGCTAAATGTGCAACAGTGGGATGACATTAGTGAATAGGGAATGAGACTATACGCCAAACCGCCCAACTTGATAACGCGTAATTTCATCGTTGCCATTGGAGGTTTGGATGCTAAGAACAACCAAATCGCTGCCTTTCGTGACACATTTGTAGATGTACTTGATCGACTTCACTGAATTAGAATATTCAACATTGTAATATGTCTTAAATCGTTTGGAAAGAAGTGGCAAATATAGCACAGTCCAACTGTTGTCAATCACAAAACCGTTTCCTTTTACTTTCTTTGTAATAGTTTGATCGCTGTCATTGGGCCATCAACGCCTATACAGTGGATAACCGTCATTGCCAGTGATAGTTTCCGCCGTCAATTTTCGTGGATAATGTTTGGAACACTTGCCGTCGACCACGCACGGAGATTGAAGGTTGATGGTGCCACACGGTCCATGAATAATATTTGTAATTACAACATCATGTAGTTCTTGATCTGTTTCGGGATCAGGAATCTCGGCACTTATAATATAATCTATCTGGTCTGGTCGAACTTTTTCGACTAACCAAATAAGAATGTGTGCATGCGGCAAGCCTCGTTTTTGCCATTTTATTGAATACATCGAGTATCTCCGAACACGTATTGCCTAACAATATATATAATCAGCAAACGAATTTTTACCTAAACACACATAATTCACAAAATATTATCCTTAATAGCGTGTCAATAACGTATAAACATGTTCTGTTTGTTTCTTTGATAAGTACTGAAAATTACTGATAAAGCGTGAATAGAAGTCTGTAGCCTATCGCATCTTTTATGATGGAAAGCTATTACCGAGAAAAATTTCACAAACGGTTCAGTTTATAATGGCTTTATTATTTTGTAGCCCTATCCGCCACTTGTAAATATTTTTTTTTTTATTTTTTTAAATGTGTGTTGTTGTGATTACAAAACAATGTATAGAAAAAAATTGCGTTAATCACTTGCTAACTGACAGACAGATTCATCATTGGATAGCCTAAATGCTTAGGGCAAGGCTTGAACTATGTATTGGTTAATTTTGTAGCTTCTGAACTAAAAATTTAATTTACGCTCGACAGGTTTCAAAGATATGAATGCCTTTTTAGTACTTTTTTTGAAATATTAGAACATTAGAGGCGAGTCACGGTAAAAACTATATTTTGAAACTGCTTATATCTGTTTTGTACCTTCGGAACCGAAAAAGATAAAAAGGGGCTCAAATTATATTTTTAAATTGCGTTCGAAGATCTCGAAAAATATGAATATAAAATTTTGATAATTTTGATCCTAAGGGGTAAAAAGGGATAAACATTTAGTGGCAATTTTTAGGTTATTTCTCTTACTTTTAAACTAATAAATTAAATTGCGTTCAACTGGTTTAAGAAAAATATGAACACGTTTTTGAAGTTTTTTTACAGTTATTGAGACTTATATAAGGAAGTATTTTTGTTGTATGGGAGGTGCCATGCCCATTATTCCATTTTCTTCTAAGTAAACTCACCTCAGTTATGTATATTAGCAAACATTAACATCCATAGACAATTTTAAGACTCTAGCTATAACAATTATTGAAGTAGATGTAAAAAAATCCAATGGTATTGGAGGTGCCACACCAAAAAGTTTGGAGACCTTAGCTGTCACAGTTAATGAGATACACATATAAATATTTCCATGCTATTAGAGGTTCCAAACCCATAATTCACTTCCTGCCTATACTCGTCTTAGTTATGCATATTAACATAATAAGTACCCATATTAAATTTGGAGATTTCAGCTGTTAGATTTATTGACATATAAATGTAAAAGATATTTTCTTGTAAAGGAGGTACCACGCCTATTATTATCTTCACGCCCAAACTCAGCCTAATTGTAAGCATCAACATCGTAAACACCTACACAAAGTTTGGAGATTTTAACCCATTCACAGCTGAATTATGCATATTACCATTATAAACATCTTTACAAAGTTTTAAGAGTTCAACTGTTACAGTTATTGAGATATATAAAAAAGATATTTTCGTTGTATGGGAAATGCGCCGCCCATTTTTTTCCGCCCATATAAAGCTCAGTTATGCATATTAGCACTATAAACATCCGTACGAACTTTGGAGACTTCAGCTATTACAGTTACTGAGATATATAAAAAAAAATATTTTCGTTGTATGTGAGGTGTCACGCCCATATATTGTTTCCCACCCATACAGAGCACAATTATGCATATTGGCACTGTAAGCATCCGTACGAAGTTTGGAGACTTCAGCTATTACAGTTATTGAGATATATACAAAAAACTATTTTCGTTTTATGGGAAGTGCCACGCCCATTTATTTTTTCCCGCAAATACAAAGCTTAATTATGCATATTATCACTATAAACATCCATACGAAGTTCGGAGACTTTAACTATTACAGTTATTGAGATATATACAAAAAACTATTTTCTTTGTATGGGAGGTGCCACGCCCATTTATTTCTTCCAGCCCATACAAAGCCTAATTATGCATATTAGCACTATAAATATCCGTACGAAGTTTGGAGACTTCAACTATTACAGTTATTGAGATATATACAAAAAACTATTTTCGTTTTATGGGAAGTGCCACGCCCATTTATTTTTTCCCGCAAATACAAAGCTTAATTATGCATATTATCACTATAAACATCCATACGAAGTTCGGAGACTTTAACTATTACAGTTATTGAGATATATACAAAAAACTATTTTCTTTGTATGGGAGGTGCCACGCCCATTTATTTCTTCCAGCCCATACAAAGCCTAATTATGCATATTAGCACTATAAACATCCGTACGAAGTTTGGAGACTTCAACTATTACAGTTATTGAGATATATACAAAAAACTATTTTGGTTGTATGGGAGGTGCCACGCCCATTTATTTCTTCCAGTCCATACAAAGCTTAAGTATGCATATTAGCACTATAAACATCCATACGAAGTTCGGAGACTTCAGCTATTACAGTTATTGAGATATATACAAAAAACTATTTTCGTTGTTTGGGAGGTGCCACGCCCATTTATTTCTTCCAGCCCATACAAAGCCTAATTATGCATATTAGCACTATAAACATCCGTACGAAGTTTGGAGACTTCAACTATTACAGTTATTGAGATATATACAAAAAACTATTTTCGTTGTATGGGAGGTGCCACGCCCATTTATTTGTTTCCACCCATAAACAACTCAATAATGCACGTCAGTATATAACTTACCTATACCAAATTTGGAGACTTCAGCTATAATAGGTATTGAGGTATGTGAAAAAAACTGTTCAATTTGTATGGGAGGTGCCACGCCCAGTCGGAATTTCAAAAAATAAATAAGCCTAAAACGCATTCCCAGATATCGGGTATGTCTTTTTTTCAAATTTCATTAAAATCGGTCCAGCCGTTCTTGAGTTATAAGCGGTGTCACTAACAAAAAAAAAAATTGTTCTTTTATATATAAGATGAACGTTTCTTCAACATTTTTTGATATCAACAAAAATTAGCTAAACAATTGTAGCATAATGTAAATGGTGTCATATTATTGCTTTTTTTGTATCATAACTACGTTGCGGTAGTTTTTTTTAATATTATTTTAAGCAACTAGATTTGCATTTTGATGAATTACCCTCGAAAAATGTTTAAATTTTTGTAAATTTTGTGTGATTTTTTTTTGCTTTTATGTATATTTAAGACCAAATACCTGGTTCATGCACGTATAATTTATATATAATACCTTATTTTATGACATACATAGAAAAACGACAGCCATGCATCAGTTACACACACACACACATACATACACTTACTTACTTGAAAACACAAAACATTTAGTCCAGTTTGGCGTTTTCTGTGACTTTTTTTTGTTTTTTATTTTGGAGAAAATTTGTGTGACTTGAAATTTTAATTAATTTCAAGTGGTCGCAAAATTTAAAAAAAAACTCACACACACACATACAAAAACTTTTTATTTTCTTTTAACGCTTTGCGATTTTGATTTTTTCTTAATTGTAGCGATTTTTTATTAAGCGTTTTGATGTAGTATGTAAGATACCTAATAAAAAAAATCAACTGTGCCAGTTCAAATTAGCAAATTTAAAAAAGCAACAAGCGTCAATGAATGATAGAAAGATAAGTGAAGAAGGCTAATATATGTGACATACGATAGTCATTGTTAAAGGTCACACGTCATTTTTTATTGCTAAATGTTTGTTCTTTTGCCGCATTCAACTGCTCATCTATTTCACAGCGTTTATATTTATCAGTGATTGTTTAAGTCAAACTAAATATTTATGTTTGTGGGCCAAATTTCGAATTTAACTACCAAAAAAATTTTAGTTTAATCATTTTGAATGCAAAAACTCGAGCTCTTAGTATAATATAACCATCAAATTTCTTATATTTCAATTTTTAAGTTTTTATTTTAATTATTTAAAATAAAAAATATTGGTAAAGTTTATTAAAAGGTAAATGTTCATAAACATATATGTATCTCTTGATATATAATTTAACTGAACCTGGCATTTCTGCTAAGTAAACACACTTCCGTGTTTTAGTCTGTCCTATCTTGGCTAAACATCAGAAAAAAACATTAAACAAATAACAAATACATACCGACAAGCTGCTAAATGGACAAACACTTCAATTTTTTCTAGCATTCGCACATGTTATGAATGGCAAGACAACAATGATAAACTGTTTGATTTTATCACTTACTAAGCTTTTGTTATTGTTGGGATTTTTTTTTGTATTTTTTTATTTTTTATTAGTTGTTTCCCTTTGAAGTCTTTTATCACAAGCTATAAAGTATGTAAAGTTTGCAAATTTATCTTTGCAAAATATTTTTATTTACACTTATTCGTATACATAACATGAGATACTCTGACACATTTTCATTTGGTCGGTGAGTAAATTAATATTGGTCAGTAAAAAAGATTATTTGGAAGAACATAAATATGTGTGTATTTTGCTTTTTAATTTTTCATGTCTCCAAGACAAAAGAGGGAAAACAGTAAATGAATGATAGAGATGATGAAGCGTAGAGATCAAAGTTTGCGATAAAAATCACTTTATTCGTACATATGACAGAAACCATAACCATATGATTATTAAAGACGGCGGCTTTTTTCTTTTGTAAAGCTTTTTATTGTATCATATAAATGTAACAATTTAGTATGTGGCTTACTAAGCTTTAACTAAGTGCATGTCATATGTTAATAGTTACTGAATGTTTTACAGAAAGAATTCTAGTACAGCTGTAATTGAAAATATAAGAAATCCAAAGCAGTATATTTAGGAATTGTTTGTCAAAATTTAATGATTATTTTATTATATCTTTTGTTTTTTATAAAATATTTTTTCAAAATATGTATGTAAATATTTTTACGCACTGTTACAATATATAATTTTTATACCCAAGTCACATACGTGGTAGGGGTATTATGCGTTTGGGCAGATGTTTGTAATGCAAAAAAATAATAGTCTGAAACGCACCTTAAAGTATACCAAACCACCTAGAATCGCTTTCTTTGTCGATTAGATTACGTCCTTTGGTCCTTTAATCCGTCCGTTTGGCAATCCATCCTGGGTGTCCACGTATTGTTGTAATTAAACTAAAGGTAGCATTTTTTTTGATGAAATTTGGCACAAATATTTTTTTGTCCAAAGGGGCGGTGTCTATAGCCTGTTGCATAACCTCCAAAAAATGTCCTCCTAGAATAAGCATTTTAGGATATAACCGACTCACGCTATACTCCACAAAATTGTTGCGAAGATTTATCATGGGAGATCATACAGTTATTTAGGAAGGATTCCGCAAAGTTGTTTTTAAATAAAAAAACAGTTAAATTTTAATTATATGTATATTTTTTTTAAATGGTTTGAAGAGTAATTTAAACTTCAACTGCACGAAAATACGGATTTTCAGTTGCAGCTAATTTTGTCAGTTATTTTTTAGTAACATTTAACTTTGTTAATTTTTCTGACTCTTTGTGTTTTGATCTATATAGCAGAAATCTAGTTATATTTTGAAGTTTATATAAGTTTATATTTTAGTGTCTGAATTAAATTAAATATTTTGTTAATTTTAACGAATATCTTGTTGGAGGGATTTTAAATGAATATTCAGTTATTTTAAGTGGCATCTCCAGTTGGTTTTGCATTAATAATTTTTTGAGCGCAGTTTCCGTTTCGGTCCAACTTATGAAAATTGCAATTACGCTCATAAATAGGAAATAAACGATATTATACACTAAATTTTTTTAGCACATGCAGGCAACATATGTACAATAAATTGTGTTGAAGGGTATAATATAACTTTATTACTTGTTTTTAGATAATTTTATTTGAGCGTTCCAAATTTTTCATAAATTTTTATAAGGTTGTACAAAACTACAGGGAGCCCTACTAGGATTGATATCCACGCTCTACCAATATATGTATTTTCTTGTTTAAACATTTTATTTCATCATAAATTGTCTTGTTATATCTTCCCGCGCCTTAACCGTGGTGTGGGTAATACCGATTGCTTGCACCGCCCAGGAAAATATCTAGTATCAATCCCAAATCATACCAAGCGACGGAAATCACTGCATAGTTCGATTAAAAAACTTTCCATCTGTCAGTCTGACTGGGTAGACACGTATTTCTGATCAAAATACAAGTTGATGTTTTATATATAACTTGACAACACCTTTAAATTTTAGTGTAGAAACTGGCCGAATTAAAACTGATTATAACTGGTCTATAGCCTCTATCGGCTATAACTGCTTTTATTACTATTTTCCGTCAACCAAATTTTGCTTAAAATATAATTCTTAAATATAATTTTATTGTGATTGGCTTATAATTAGCCGAGAATTTAATATAACAGCAGAAACTGCAAATAAATAAAAAAAAAATTTATGTAAAACTTATTACTTAGTCAGGCCTTTATATTCTCTATATTATAAAATTAATTATACTACAATTTAACTCCTCCTTTATTTTAAAATAACTTTACAAAATATTTCTTAAATATTTAAAAGTCACTTACTGTTATTGTTTTAGGGAGGCATATTAAAATCTAAATATTTTTCTTGTTACAAAAAGAGAAAACAACTTTAAAGGAAAGTAGTCCTAGTGATGATCCGCTTAACTTAAAGGTCAATATTGGCAATATTCAATGGCTATATGTATTACAAAAACTGCAAAAAAAAAAAATTAACAGCAAAAATCTGTTTTAATGTTTAGTTTTTCCAGATGCAATAAAACAGAATATTGTCTGTTTAATGGTAAGAATGTTAATAAAAAGAAAATAAATAAATTAAAAAACTAACAAAATAAAAAATGTTTATATAAAGTGAAGTCAATATATTAGAGAACAAGTAAAAAGTGCTGCTATTTATATGATGCACTTGTTAAAAAAAACAACAGGGACAAGAACATGGCCTTTTTTTGTGGAAAACGACAATGATTAATGGTATAATCGATTAAAATATTGTGTGTAAAAGTTTTACACAGATACATACACACATCTCCAATCCCAATTAACAAAACAGGAAGCTGCTCTACACCAAGTCGATTCTCAATCGAATCGTTGGACATTTTGAATTTAAACAGTTTTGTTAACTAAGTTTCCAATTGAGTATAATTTGTAAATTCAGCTTAAAATCGAGAATCGGATTCTGTTAACAGAACAAGGGTGACTAAATAAAAACGAATGTTTTAATCAATTCAAATCAATTTTAAATGTTATAAGATCATTAAAATATAGCTTTACATGAAAAGAAAAGTTAATTTTTCTATTATAAAACAAATTTTGGCAAAAGTAACCAAACCTTGTATGTAAGTATATGTGTATCGCAAAAGTCAAAAGATGTCAAATTTACTTTTGCATGTATTAAACACAATAAATTCTTGCCAATGTCTGCTTCCAACTTAGTTCATCTGACATCAATTTAAATTCTGTTTTAAATATTCTGTATTTTAATTGTGTGTAAGTTATGTAGAGAGAGTAAGCATTTTTTCGAAACATTCATTACATTTCATTTTTCTTTGTTACAAATATGTTCATGAAATACTACACACTCATAACTTCATAAATTAACAAGGTATTGGGACTGTATCCCAGCAAATTTAAAGTTTTAATAAAAACAAGTTGAAAATGATATTTCAAAAATATTGTTAGACTCTAAAATTAATATTTAAATAAAAATATTTAACTAAATTTAAACATTAAAAAAAATCAGGTATTAAACCCATTTGAAAGGTGTTAAATACAATAAAGATATTAATGATTTAAAACAATTCCTTTTAAATAATAAAGTTGTCATGTTATTACATGTTTAAATAAAAAGCGCCCTAAGTTATGCTATACTTGTTTTGATAATTTTTAATAATAAAGTATTAATTGCATTTTTATTAATAAATAAAATAAATTTTAAATAAATAAATTTTAAATTAAAGACATTTTTTTTTCAGATCTTAGTTGAATGTCTCTGATTTTGAACAGGAAACCAAAAGATTGCTATTTATCTCTCGAAACTATTTCAACTGGCAGAAATACTTTAATCGCCTTTCCCAACTATGCATACACATTTAAAATTAATAAATTTTATGAAAATTATTAATTTTTGTAAACTCATCTCTCATTTTAAGAATATAAATAAAAATAGAATTTCTTTCTAAGCTGGGATGTGTCTTTTCTAGTTGTTATTTAAGTATATTTAATCTAAAGCAAGCTAATTTTTTTAAATAAACTTTATGACCATTGGCAGCAGTACAGCATCCCCTTTTTGTATGTAAGTCTGTCCAATCTACTTGCTTCTGTTCAAGGGACTAAAATTCCAATTTCCATTCTAAATTAATAAACAACATGTGTGTTTGCATACGTATTTCTTCTGTTCATACAACAATAAAAATAATAAAGTTGAGTGAACGAGCCACTTGTATGCCAGAGAAGTCAGTCAGTCCGTCCGTTTGATTTTTTTTTATTCCAAAATGTTAAGGTTTATGTGAGGAAACGAAAGTTTATATTCTACTGTCACTTCTGTTTTAGTTTCTTGTACTATTTGTAATTGAAGCTGTTGCACAAACGTACATTTGTATGCACTTAATTGGGTACGTAGGACGATGTAAATGGTCTTACAAACAATGAATATTTTAAAATACACTGTAATTTAACTTAAAAGGATGAATGTCTGCTGTTTGGTTGATATTTAATTTTATTGGTTTACATTCTTTAAAATATTTCATAGATGCATACATACGTAGCTGTAAAAAAAACTACAAGCAAATGATGCATAAGTATTTGTTTAGTACTTTAGGTATTTTACTGTATCTACATTGATTCACATGTAACAAGATAGATTAAATATGTTCCAAAGAGTAAACTACCCAAAACGTTATTAAACTTTAGTTTATGCTTTAAGTTTATTTTTAATATAATAAAGAACCTGCTTATTTATTAATTTCAATTAAGACATATAAATATCACACACAACTTCTACTAAAATTAATTTATGTAAATTAATTTGTGTGCAAAAAAGTAATAAGATTTGAATATTATAACTCCATTACGAAAAGAAAATAAATTAAAAAATTCCCTTATCTTGGGGGCTTCCCTTGTAAAATTAATATGTTATACTACGGACGTGCCATTAACTACACATGTCTTCCTTTTATTATCCCTGCCGTCAAATGAGTAGCTAACTACAAAAAAAAAACTAGCTTTAAGTTAGCTTCTATAGACTAACTTAAAGCCAACTACTACGCAATGCAAAATTTGCATTAACCAAAATGTATACAAACACTGCGCAGTATTTTGTTTAAATAAGATTAGATTGCTTTAACAAATCAAGCAGAAAAAAACTTGTTGTTTTAATATATTATTTTACTTTTAAAAACAAAGTGTCTCGGCGGCCTAGAGGTAACGCGCTTGTGCTGCAGTGCAGAAATCCCTGGTTCGAATCTCAGCGTCGGTAAATACAAAAAATGAAATTTTTAAATTGTAAATATTAATTATTAATAAAATATAAAGTTCTTCTTCTTTAATAAAGCTCCCCATATGTCAAAAAAATGACATTTAGTTTTAGAAATAATCCCGTTTACGGCTTAAATCAATCTTTTTTTGGCTTACATCAAGTACGGTTCCGAACTTAAATCAATCCTTTTTTGGCTTAATTGTGGCTTAAAGTAAGAAATTCGTAACTTATAGTTAATTAAAAAAAACCAACTTAAAGCTAACTTAAAGTAGTAAGTTTATAGCTAGCTACAAAAAGTTAACTTTAAGTTAATTAAAAGTAATGCAGAATCGGACAATTGACTACTTCCTAGAACATCGCAATGTTAAATATAAAAGTAATGCAAGTGTCAACCACCACTATTTGAGAAATAGTTAGCTTCAAGTTAATTTTAAGTTAACTGAATGTCCGACAGGAATATTAAACTGATACCAACTCACACACAAACATTTTGACACTCATATATGTATATCCAAAGACTTCGGTTCTTATAAGATTTGTTTTGTACTTTATTTTTGCTTTATTTTAAAGTCTGTCGTGCGTGATTTTAAGGCGGCTTTGTAACACTTTATTGTTGTTCTAGTGTTAATTTAATTTTTCCGTTTCAGTTTTCAAACAGTTTTTAATTTCATAAAACCCAAACTAAATGTATGCCATACCTTAAGTCGGTAACTAGTATGGAACTTTACAAGCATGTAACAATTCATAATTATACAAAAACAAATAACTTGTTGGAGTTTTAAAGTTCTAGGAAAACCAGGCATAACACAATAAACTATTTAATGTCTTTAAATAAACTGCTTATAGCAAAGGTGTAACAATTTGCTAAATTTAGTCAAAATACAGAAAAAAAGTTGCAAAAACGTTGTGTGCATTTTTAATTATGGCGCTTAAAGTTTGTTGTTAAGTGCGCGTGTTTCTATTAAATGATGTTTAATAATTTTACTTTAAGCGATTAATAAAATTCAGAGGATTTAGTTTAACACTTTGTAAAAATTGGAGTATACTTGAAATTTATTTTAGGGATGTTGTATAGTTATTGTGCTAAATTGAGAAAAAGAAAAACTTTAATCCGACCCGCATTGCTGAACCCGACGCTACTGTTTATAAAACCAAAGTGGCATATAAAAAAACTTGGAAAAAAAACAGCTAAGCTGTAGTACCTTGAATACATTTTTGACTGATTTGTTTAAATATTCATAACAATATATTCACATAAAAATACTAATTTTCAGTTTAACTTATTTTTCAATTATGTTTTTAATCAATTGACTATCATGGGTTCACAACAACAAAATAACATTTAATTTTGTTAGTATTTGTTTTGAAAATTTTTGAAATACATTAGAGTTGTAAAAATATAAAAAATATTAGGTATAGGTTTATGCGTTCTATTTTTGTTCTTTTTCTCTCTTATTTAAAAGCTCAATAAACTTCGGTTGAACTTAAAAAAATTAAATTCCGTTTGTCATTGTAGATAACATGTAAGTTAAGTAAGTAAGTGACTTTGCTAAAATTTTACTATTTTACTACTTTTTGCGACTTCTGACCATTTTTTGTTATAACGTATGTATATAAAAATATGGCTTTAAATATGAGTAAAAGTAATAATGTTAAGGTTTAAAATTATTTAAATCTGACATGAATTAAGATATTATAATGAAATATAGCAGTTATGTAAAATGAGAAGTTCTTAAAACATCGAGCTGTAAAGCACCAATCAATAGCACTTTAATCCTTAATGCTAAAAATCCCCAAAAGTTCAACTTGGACCTTAAATTTTTTGAGAATTGCTAACCCGATTGTAATAAAATTAAAAAAATCTTCTCTTTAGCAAGTTAAAAACTTAAAAATATCCCACTGCTTTAAAAGTTATTGAATTCAGCAATTTTGCCGAAGAAAAGAAATCAAACCTGTCAACAGTTCACCTTTTTTTTAAACCCAAAAATTTAAATTTTTTGTTTTAGTTTGCAAATAAAAGTACTCCTTCCTTACTTTACGGTTGAAAAATAACCGAAAATTGATTTCCCATCACAACAAGAATACACAAAAACAGGATATATATGTATTTAATAGGATGCACAGCAATGATTCATCAAATATGGCAAAAATCATTCTGTTGTCAGATTTAATAAGAACGAAATTCTAAAGTTATTTGTTGTTAAATGTATTTGCCACCAAAGTGATTTTTACTATTCCTATTCGTGTCTTGAGCTTCCGACTGAAGTAAAGTATTTTATTGAGATTTATATAATTAGTAATGTTTTGACGCTTTTAAAATACGTAATACCAAATAAATGTTAAATTTCTAACAAACAATGTGGTTGTCGTTAGAGGTTATTTAGTACCTTAATCCAAAAAACATGACAAATTTTTTCCTAAAAAATGATTTTTTTATGACAAATTAAGATTTTATTTACAAAGATTCTGGCAACTTTGCTTATAACTTTGAATTAGAATAATTTGAAACTTTGTAACATGTTTTTTTACGTGCAAGCTTCGTCTCAATAAGCTACGAAATATGTACCTAAACAAACAAAATGAACAACCCTGTTTCAAAATCTCTTAATACTAAAAATTACAAACAAAAATATCTTTTAAGCAACCTTGGCGTGGTTGTTGAAAATTAAAGGTGGGTAAAACGGAAAGACTAATTTTGTAATTAAAAACTCATATAACACCAACTTTCAAACTTTGCTTGATTTTTCTGTTTTTATTTTAGTCTAAAACACATTTACACAAACACAAAATAATTTGTCTATAACATGATTTCTGGCTTTTTATACCCTTAAGGTGCTTTCGCACGATATGTATTTTACACATGACTTGTCAAATTTTGCAGTGCGAAATTGATATCTGCCGTCTGAACGCGTTTAAACATTGCATGTGTTAAACACATATGTAAATGTCATATGACAAATTTGTAATTAGAGCGTGCTCTATTTTCATCTGACAAAGCATGTGTCAGCAGCTGTTTTTAGAATAACAACAAGGAAAATTAGTTGTTTATTTTGGTTTGGAGGTTATGTCAGATGTAATTACATGCGTACGTGTGAAAGCAAAAATTATAAACCGCCTGTAAAATAACAATTTTGACAGACATACGCAAATACATGTGGATTGCAAAAGTGACAAGTCATGTGTAAAATACATATCGTGCGAAACCCCTTTTAGTAAACAACCACCAACTAACACTTTTATTTCTTACACACAGATATTTTAAATACATATGTTAAGTAACGCCAACATAAAATTATTTTTAAATAATAAAAAGTAGAGTAAAAACACCTAAAAGTATGCTTGCTATTATTTCGGAATTTTTAACGTACTCACACACAACCTTATTTAAAATTTCGTTTTTAAAATAAATTATATTCAAATCCACAGAAAATGGGGTTGAATGGATATCATTAATTCTAAAGTAAATGTATGACACAAAACATAATCAAGCATACAGGCTGTGTTTTGTGTCAAAATACTTCTTCTGTTTCCTCGGCTGCAAAATTAAGGCTTGACATATTATAAATGAGCTCAGGGGTTTAAAGGCGTTCGAATGTCTAGTAAATTAGCATTATATGCACTCACACTACTCAATGTATGAACTTGGTAACACACAAGCGTTAAATACATTAACATCCGAGGATTACTTTTTTTTAAACGAAGACTACATGGCCTCTTTTTCGGTTTGGTGTCCGTCTTTTAAATCAAGAAACAAACTTTGTCACAAATGCTTGATAATAAATATTTAAAAATATATACAATATTTTAAGTGCAAAAAATCTTTTTAAGGAAAAAGGACTTCTTTTTACTGTGTAAACATTTCTAAATTTGCCTGTGTGTATGTGTGCGTGTGTGGTAACAGTGTTACATCTACAGTATTCAGTGGTAGAGTTGTAGTGTATCAGAAATATTTTCTATTTAAATTATATTTTTGTCATGTTTATTAATTCATTCATATACATATACTTGCATACGTTGTTATACATATTAGATGCCAAGGTCATTCATAATTCACTCTTTGTGGTTAAGTGTTGTGATATCAGAGGCAAGAAAATCATTAGAATTTCAGGGTTTAAAAAGTACTAGCTGTTAAAATATAAATATTTTTGAGACAGAATACAGTAATAAAGAAGGTGTTATATCTTACAAAGACTATAATAATTAAGAGACTTTTCGAGGTCATTAAAAGTTTTCGAGGTCATTAAAAGTTTAAATTAAAATGGGCATGTTTTTAAGTTGATACTTATATACTACTTGATTAATTATAATTTATTATTTATAAAAATTTATTGTACCCCTTATTAAGTGATAATTATCAGGGCAACCAAAAACAAGCAATATCTTATTCTATTCTGTGCGTAGCATTAAGCTAAAATGTTGTTGTTTTTTCCATTCAGAACTTACGAAAAATTTTGTTGTCGATTTGTCAAGGCATATTTTGCATATAACAAATCGGAAAAAAACTTTTTAGTGTTCATCGTCAACTTTTGTAAGTTTTTGTTTTTAATTAACTTGTTTATTTGACAAAAATCGCTTCCCAATAAGTTTTAAGCCGGAAAAAAAATATAATTTTTATTCAAAATAGTTTTTGGTTCCTCCTTTTTGTCATTTTGTACCGAAATTTGTTTGGCAATGTTAGTTCTTTATTTCTTAAACCCTACTTAAGCTCATACTCTGCGTTTTGTACTCCTTGGTGTAACTTATCGATGGAGGTCGGACCGGGGGAGTCTGCTGTAAATGTGGCAAGACATGAGCTGGGTAAATGCCACCCAGATCTTTATGTCATGAACTTTGGGAGTCATTAGCTAGTTCCAACTTCCTACGATTAAAACGATATCCCTCAGACCCGCGGCAGACGTGCTTTCTCAAAAAAAACTTTACTATAAGGGAGTAAAGCATATGAATTGTGTGACTTGAGTTGGCAGTTCTTTAGGTAAGCTTTTTGATCTTAACTTTTTATATCATTCAAGCATTTTTTCATTCAGTTAACATGTTTTGACGACTACTTTAGATGTAAGTCTTGCCTTTCATGCGATGCATTAACTTTCCAGGCTCAGCAAGATTTTTTGTGTTTAAGTAAATGCGTTCGTGTTAAGGTTTAATTATATGTTACTCACCATAACGTCATAACCATAACCGTTGCCATAAAAATCAAAACTCAATTGGTTTCTATGTATATGGTTATGGCGTAATGGTAAGTCACATATAATCAACTCAAGTGTTGCCCACAAGTTTGTTTCGAACTGCTGTTTACTGTGGTATGATTATGTCACGTATAAATGAACCTTTACAAAGTTCCTGTTATAAATTTATTTAATTGTTTATTTTTTTATTCCATTTTTATAAAACGTAAAAATTAAAAAATAAATTTTAAAGCATTTAAGAGGTTGTTTTTGGTTGCCCTGATAGTTATAAATGAGTTTATTCTTCTGTTAGTTACTTCTGCGATAAAAACCTGCGACTACAATGAAGCTATATTCGGTGAAATCCTTTCGAACTTGGGTAAAAAGCTCTCATTATTTCATTAGTTACAAAGTAACTTAGCTAGCATCAGTAGAAAACTTGCTTTTTAAATCAGGTGTCAAAAAGTGCACACACAGAATATATTTATTTCCTTCCGTTTATTTAAACGAAATACAAGTATCAAATATAAAGTCACCACAACACATAGGACACTGAAATCCAAAACTTTACATGCGTATGTATGTATTTTGCAATATCAGCGATTAATGATGATGATGATGGTGACAACAACGGTAGGACTTTTAGCAAAAACAAAAACTTTAAGAATAATTTAATAAAATATTGTGAAAAATGTCACTGGTTTGTATGCAAATGGTCTGTAAGGAAAAGTGGGTTCGCGATATAATTACAATTTCCACCCCATTAATTATCATCGCCACCATCTTCTTTACAAATTTACAATAAATGTTAATAATGATGATAATCATTATGGTGTAAAATACCAAATCACAGACAGTATGTACGAATTTGTTGTTGAAGAAAAAAAGAGTCAAGGTCTGGATAAGTATTTATGTGTTGAATTGACCGTGTGTGTATAGTCGTCAGCAGCACATTGTTTTGATACTTTTGGGTTTTTTACTCTTTACATTGCAATGGTTGGCTCACAATGTTGTATAATTTTATATGTAAATTTATGCAAAAGTAATTAATCATAGTCACACATACACAAAAGCACAAACTTTTTTACAGATATTGTTTTTCAGGGCTGCCAATTATGTAGAACATTTAAGAAAAACGGGCAAATCCTTTTAATATAGGAATTCTTATTAGAATTCCTATATTAAAAGCATTGACAACTCGATCAATCGAGTGAAATTTCGATTCGAATCGAATGCGACGATTTGGCCTCTGTATACATTTGTATTTGTGCTACATAATCAGTGAACATAAGCTCTCCTCTATTTTAAATGATGGCTCAGTATATATTCATTTTAAGTTTATTGTATGAACTGAACACAAAATATGAATTTTAATGGAAAAATGTTAAATTTAATACTAACCATATAGGTGTTTCTAAAATAAGTACCCATTAATCAGACAAATGGTGAAAGTTAATGTAATTTCTTTTTTAGGGTTAATAAACGATATTATTTTCAATATTCTAGCATAATAAGTTTTTAATTTTTATTAAAATTTTTGCCGGCGAGCGTTGATTTTTATACGCTTTACGCTCCCTAAAAACGTCAAATCGCCCATGCGGCTGAGTGCCCATGTATTTTTGTGACCAAAGTACAGATGGCGCCTTTTAAGCTGTTTTGAACAATTTTTAAGAGATCAGTTTTTAGGTATAGAGACCAAGCTTATTGAAGTTGGTAATGATCGAGCCATTTTTTATATCGACCCTGGAATAAGTTATCGCGGAATAAGCTTTTTGGCTCATATCTGCTTTCAATATTACTTTACCTCTACGATATGTTTGAAACCTTATGCCATTTTAAAAAAGCTAAAAAGATGAACAAATTATATGGTTTTATCGCTCCAAATCGCAGAACTTATAAAGTTCCGCTTATATAGCAGGTGCAGCCTACAGTTTGTGTTAAATAAACTGCTGCACAACTTTTTGTAAAGTTTATACTTGAGTTAATTTTTATATGCACACATACACACTTATTGAAACATGTACGTATGTGCATATGTGTATAAGATGTGAATAACTTTGAAAAGGAAAATTACACATAGATACAAAAAGTCCATCCAGCATTGGTCAGGTTGTTTAAAATAATAAAAAGACTTTAAGTTTCATACTTTTTTTAAGTGCGTGCTGGTTCATTTGAAAGCCTTTTAAAATTAAAAACAAGTAAGAAAGTTATAGTCGGTCAAGCCCGACTGTATTATACCCTACACCACATTTTATTTATTTTTATTTTGTGCTCATGTGTTAATGAATTTTATTAGAATTATTTAATGTGATTTCCCAAAGTTGGACTCATATGGGACCTTTGAAAAACTGTGGATTGCTTATAATAAACTGTTTTTATTATTGTGGTACATAGTTCGCTACACCCAAACTGTCCAGTGGAGTCTAAGTGGCAACACCACACTACTCGTCAGGTTAGAGGTGCCTTAAAAACTCCAAGAAAAGATTGGGTACTACATGCACCTCGTCGGGATAACAAGAATACATGGAAACATAGCCGGACGGACGGACATGTTTAAATCGGCCCGGGAAGTTATTCTGAGCTGATTGGTGTACTTTAAGGTGGTACTTAGAATATTATTTTTATGCATTACAAGCGTCTGCACAATGCGTTTCTCTACCACGTGTGTAAGTGATGTGGGTATTACCAGATTCGGGGAAAAATATAACAAAATTTTATTAAAAAGTGTTATATTTTTGAAACTAGGGTTTTCATAAAAAAGCTGAACTGATACTTATGTAACCGAGTTTAAAAAACTACATACAATAATCAAGTATTTATACTTAACTAATGAATATTTGCCCTAGTTTTGCTATAAGTACTATCAAACAATTTACCATGAGTTACACAAAATTCAAACTCCCGGAAATTACATTAACTAAACCACAAAAATGCAAACAAATTATGACCTTAATTTACGCATGCGCCAGTTTTTAATAAAACTGAAATGGCCCCCCAAACTTGGCAAAGATTGGTCCCGTAGCTGACAGAATAGGCGTTTTTCCGAAAAACATGGTGTAGGGTATAATATGGCCGCACTTTACCAATTCTAACTTTTTTGTTTTTTTTAAGTTTATAATTCCAAAAATTCTTCCTATATATTTGGGTAGGTCTTTGTGTATTATAAGGTGTGTTTGTGTATATTTTAGATTAAACATATTAGGAATATACACGCACTTAACTAAAATACGTTGGCACTATGGCAGGAATACACATTTTGTTACAAAGTATTAAAACGACTTAAAGAGAATGCCACTTTTGTATTAAAAACCCTTTTCTTGAACCCCAGCAAATAAAATACAGATTATTACCTTTTTTAATTTGTAACAACCATTGATTTATTTAAATCGAAACTTGGCCAACTAATTTCAGAAAGTTAAACTCTGAATTAATGCGATTTTACACCTTTAAGTTAATTTTTGTGTGGCCATGTGAAGTCACTGGTTTTTGCTGTTTAACCGGCAACAATTGAAACTTAAAGCCCTAAGTGTTTGAGTTACATAGACGTGACAAACAGCACTATTTCAAAAAAATGGAGAAAAATCGAACGTCTTACACTTTGTAAAAAGCCGCCAAAATAGGCATATACTTACACTCAAGAAATTGTCAATGTAAAATCAACTGGAAATTTATTTAAAATAACTGAATATTCATTCAAAAACCCTCCAACGAGATATTTATTAAATTTTACAAAATATTTTATTTAAATTCAGACATCAAAAAATTAACTTACATATTCGTCTAAAATTAACTAGATTTTCTGTCATTTACAGCAAAACACAAACCATCAGAAAAATAACAACAAAGTTGAATATTACTAAAAAAAATAACTGACAAAATCAACTTCAACTGAAAATCAGTATTTTTATTTAGTTGAAACTTTGAATAACCCTTTAAAGCAGTTTAAAAAAATATTTAAATAAAATTTAGCTGTTTTTTTTTATTTAAAAACAACTTTACGGAATACTTTCTAAATAACTCACAGTCAGTTACTGTTATAATTTTTTTAGTGTAATTGGCATCTGGTAAGAATTGTCCATAGCGTTTTTAAATAGTTATCCCAAGTTTTCTTTTTTCGGAATTTTTTATTATTTAAATCTAATCAAGTCAAACACCATTAATTTCTGTTGTAAATGACTAAGATTTTAAAATTATGTTTTTTAATAAACCTTTAATAAAAAACATAAATTATGTTTTGTTCAACGTTTTAATCTTTGAAAAAACTTTATACTGCCCATAGTGTCGGGTGCGTACACTTGAGACTTTTATATGCTGAGGGGGCTACACGTGTATTCGTTACTTGGTGCGTGTAAAAATGGACATTTTGCGTAATCAATGAACTCGCATGTTGTCACTGCATACATTTCAAATTGTGGCGTAAATTTAACTCATTACTTATTATGTTTCTCAACCTTTTGCAACTTCGAATTCTTTCTATTTTTTGGACAAATGGGGTGCGGTATTTAGACCGCAACAACCATCATCAAACAAGTAGAAATCAAGGGTGGTTTTTTACAACTACAGAACAAGAAAATTAAAAACAAAACCTGTAAAGTGATATAATGAGGTGTGAGCTGCACGTAAAAAGTGCCTTCATATATTACGCAGTCCCTTTTTTCATATATAATTTACTTAAGCAATTTGTAAGGATTTCGTTTTTAAAAATTTTAATTAAGAACTTGATATTGAAATTTGATATTTAGTGAAAAAATAAATTATCTTTGGTTAAAACCTTAATCAAAATGGTGGTTGTTAGATGAAGTAGTAATAATGGTGCCCCTGTAAGGGTAATAAGGTGGTCATAGAAAGTGTTGGATTTATAAATAATCACTGAGTATGCTTACAGCAACACACATGTGTTTGCCTCATGGTTGATGGTGGTGGTAAAGCGAACATCATTGTCTGCTTGTGCAATCCAGCAACAACAACTTCTAAAATATTAAAACAACATGGCAATGTAGATTTTTGGAACAACCATAAATCATACACAAAACAAAAAATTATAATAACAACAGAAAATGGAGCATGTTTTTCGGTTCGGTTGCTGTGGAGTTTTCTGTTCTGGGTGCAAATGAAACAAAAATCACACAAAAACCAAAAAAATCGATTTTTTTTAAATTTGACAACGAATTCCATTTAAAGGAAAAAGAAGAAACGTGAAAATTAAGTCCTTTTAAATTAAATAAATTATTCTTTTAATTTAATTGTTACAGGTCAAACACTTTTTCATAAAATTGTAATGACAGCTGCATGCAAATTTTTTTCTACATGTGAATAGTTGTGTCTGCCTTGATGTCGCTGCGGTAGTAAGTGTATAAGAAAGGAACTCAATTTTTTTAGTATTAATTTAACCAAATTAAATGAATAAAGTTACTTAAGTTCATTCTGCCAATTTTCTATTATACATACTTATGTATAAGCAAAGATGACCAAGTTGGTTGCTGGGCTCCGAGCAATAATCGGGCTTTTATGCTCACAACACGTTTATCAATGAAAACCTAAAAAATCAGAGCTAAACACAAAACAATTTGAATTATTGCTAAGTATGTATGTTAGCTTTTAAAAAGCAGGTACTAATCGCACACGATCGCAGGTTCTCAAACACTCGTACATTCTCATACATAATTTTTTCCCATTGGGCACCAGTGCTTGGAAGTTAAATAATTGTGGGTGTTTAAGAAAAAGAGAATTTTGGAACACAAGCACACGCACAGTTCATATCAATGACGGTTAATTCGGAAATAAGTATGTATATATTTTCTGGCAAAGACGGTTCATATTATACCCTACACCATAAATGTTAAGGATGTATGTATGAAGGTAAATATAGTTTTTCGGTATGAATAAAATATTCAAAGAGTTTAACTTGATTTCCGGGCAAAGATCTGCAGATAAAAAAATGTCAATGAAAGACTTAAATGTGGATTTAAGAAATTTTAGGCGATTACATTTATATTCCGATACTAAAGTTTGGTTGGAGGTAATGCCTTTATCACTTCGAATGTACAACAAATACCTATATAGGTATTTTCCCATTTAAAAAGTATCGAAGCGTTCGGTACCATTTTTAATTTTATTTTCTTTTACTGTTACATATAAAATATTAATTTGAATTTTTCGTAAGTTTGTCGTATGTTTGTTATTCCACAGAGATCAGCATGATGCCGCAGAGACCATTCAAAACAAATGTTGTTGTCGGGCTGACGCAAACTTTTTTTTACTTTTATTTGTGTTTGCAGTGGTTGCTTGTTGTCTTGCTGCCACGAAATTCTTCCTTTTCCATTATTTATGCAACTGTTACGAAATTCCGTTTCAGTAGCATTCCCCCGACTCGCAACAACAACAACATATACGGTTGTTGTTATTTATTTTAAAAGGGCATTTTGCAACAAATTATTTTTTGCATAAATTTACTTGAAAGTGCACGTACATACATATGTACTTCTCTTCATCATTATTATAGAACTCACATATACATACACATATGTACATAACGTTAGCTAAAATGCAAAATTACGTAACTAATAAAAAAATCCCAAATCGATCTTTTAATATTATTTATTATAATTTATTAAAAGGCACATAACAATCAATTTTTTTAAAGCTACAAAAAAAACTTAAATCAGAAAGCCGGAAAAAAAAATATTTTACAAGCACTGCCTTTGTAAATTAGAAAATGCTTTGGCTTCTCCTGTTAAAATTTTGAAAAATGTAGTTACGTAGTTTTGCATTTCAGTTGACGATATGTAAGCATGTCTGTTCGACTGTCTACCAATGCGATGTGTATTTAATTTTTGTCCTAAGAGAATTGCATATTTCATTCCTTTTTTAATAAATATTCGTTATGTTTAATTTCTACCCAATTATTAAATGTACAAACACACTAACACATGTACATATTTACATGCATGCATAGATATTGCATTTAAATTAAATTTGAATGAGTGACCAAACGAAATACCTAAGTTAATTTGGCTGGCATTTTCCATCACCATCAACTTATTAATTTTTTTCTCACCTCAAGGCAATTATCAAACAGCAACTTAAGGTAGTTTTTAGTTATTTAGAGGCAAAATTTATAGATTTTGTCGAATAAATTTCAAACGTTGCTGCAAATGATGAAGGTGTATGTATACGAAGTGTATTTCGTATTAAAATTAATCTTTCAGCATAGTCTAAAGTGGATTTAATCTCGACATTAAGAGTTTTTGTGAAACGACCAGAATACGTAATATGCTGGCTGACAATCCAGCTATGCCCAGTACGATCTTTGGGCACGATCTTTGTATATTCATATGATGCCTGAAACCGAGTTACGAATCTGTATCGTGCAGGGCAACTTTCTTACGGATGCTGGGTATTAGAGAGTCCACTAACAGTGTACTTAAATCAAAGACTCTAGTAGCCGAACTGCCAATTGGTATATTGTTTTCCTTCTTAACTGACAATTCTCAGGTGGTAATATTCATTAACTAATAGTCAGGTGGCAACCAAAGCAATCTCTGCAAACTTTAGCTACTCCTTAAAAATTCAGGGTGTGCAAGGCATCCATTGGGACAATCTCACATCAACTAGGCTTGTGACATTGGGGTATTAAGAGGAATAATACTTGGCGAATATAGGGTTTTATTTTTCTATGGAAAAACCATTGAACGTTTGTGTTGCCCTTCAGTTCTACAATAAGGGTGAAGACTCCGTGTAAGGGTTAGAGCATATACCAACTCGTATAGAGTCTTCAGAGTTATTTGAGGGACCTATGTACCGGGGGCGATGAGACATCTTCTGTTTTTGCAAGAGGGCGATTGTAGAATCCTTGTGAGGATCATGACAGGTCATTGTAGGACAGAAACTAATGCTAAAAGAGTAGGACGACTGCCGAGCCATGATTACAGGTTCTGTGTTATAGGGGGATAGAGAAACTATAGAGCATATTTTGTGTAACTGTCTAGTCTCCAAAGCTTTTAAGAAAAATCTGTGGTTGGTAAGACGAGACTGCTAGCATTTGCCAAAAGAGTGTGGAGCATCCTGGATATCATTAAATTGAATTAGTCATACTGGTTATGGTTTCGGATTGTCTGGTGGTAAAGTTCCAAAATGTCTATGTGAAGTCCTCAGGCTCACCCCATTCAACCTAAACAAACATGGGATGCAATTTGGCATACATAAAGGGGTTTTTTTTAAATTAAGTTCCCACACAAAATTTTATGAAGATCGACCCCCTGACTCAGCGTGCCATCGGCCGATATATAAAGATTAGGTTTTTCCTCATAAATTCCTGCTGGTATCATTTTTATATAAAAATAATATCATTTTCGTTTTTATTACTTCAGGCTCAAGTTCGATCACTACTAATTAATATTTTTTTTTATTTGCATATCCCACAACAATAAGAAGAAATGTTTAATTTCATGTTGTCGCAACCATTGATTTAAGTAAAATGTTTTGTTGTTTGTATGTGTTATATCAGGAGTTTAAGCAATAGAAGTTTCTAACACTTTTATATCCTACTGCATTAATAATTTCATTTTCATTATGTAATTGCATAAGTTTGTTAAAAAACTGAAAATTTATAAAAGTGAAAAGTTTGAAAGAGTTTACAAACGACACAAATGAAACTCTTTAATTCAATATTTATTTGTTACTGGATATATTACAGATGAAACTGCAGTTAAAAGAAAATAGAAAGCCACAACAAACATACATCTCCACGCTTTGATAGAAACTTTTGAGACTTTCCAAACGCGTGCGCAAAAATTAAAGCAACTATAAGTCCTTGGGATTGAAACTCGATGGCAAAAAGAATACACAAATGGCATTAAACAAAGACCCCAAGACACACAAACCAACATACGCACACAAAAATATATGAATTTAATACCAGCAATGTAAATGCATTACAGTTGCAGAAATTGCATTAAAATGAAGAGATTTTTATCATTGACTATCACTGATTTCATGGCAAATAAATCGCTCATTTTCGCTTAATTGGAAAATTATTGCTGTTTTTGCTATTTTGGCTTTTTTTTTATCTCTTTTTTCGTTTACGCCTGTTTAGTCCTACTATATGTTGCTCTGTTGATAGTAGAAAATGTTTTTTTTTTTGGCAAATGTATCAATACATTAATGCAATTTTGTTCGATGAATATAATTTACAGTTTTGCGTAAACTGCATGTGCCCTGCAGTTTTTTTAAAACTTAGAATCAGAATATACATAAGTTTATATAAGATGGTTACTTTGCACAAGGTTTCATATATAATTTTTAATAGATTTTAAAGTTAAAGAAATTTTATTTTAAATAAAAAGTCGATTCAAAATTGTTTGTGAATATAACCCTTTGTATTAATACCAGCAACTATAAAATCTTAACGCAGAATCTATAGTTTTATATTTTTATGAATTTAAACTTAAACTTAAAAATTGTTGGAGTATAACCAACTGGAAATGCAACTTAAAACAACTTGATATTCATTTAAAAATCCTCCTACAACATATTTATTAAAATCAAAAAAAAAAAGTTTATTTAAATTTAAACACTAAAAAATTAACTTACACGAAATCATAATATTAACTAATTTTTCATATGTTTTCACTGTCAACACAGAAAAAATTATTGCCATATATTTTTCAATTAACGCGCTTATTAAAAAGCCAAAACGGATTTAAATAAGTAATTTAATTGTCCCAACAAAATATATAGGTTTTAAAAGAAATTTAACCAAAGCAGTGATGCTTATTTTAAAGTTCTTCTAAAAAGCAGTCATATTGTATGGTCATTTTGTAGTTTACCGTTTTTGTGCTCTCGTTTTGTCAAGTATGCAACACATTTTATGTGGTGTATACAAAAATAAAAAGCAAACATAAACGATAATATAAATAAGAATTTAGACAACCAAAATCCAATGTCTTTGTAGTCTAGTGGTAAGAGTCTCAGCCTGAAAATCTCATAGTGCCGGGTTCAATGCTTGACTCGGTTGAAATTTATTTTTTAATTTTTTTAATTTTGTTTCTTCTTTTTTGTTTTTGATATTTTTATTTTTATTTTCTGTTTTGTTGATTTTTGTTTTGCCTTTGCTTATGATTGCTAAGGTGTGTGTGGGGTGGGTCAATCAAAATAATATTTACACTTTAAAAAACAGTGTGGTTTTATGGTTGAATGGATGGAGCGTACGCCTTGCATTCATAAGGCCGCAGGTTCGAGTCCATGCTGAGACCGGTTATGAATGTAAGTAAGTATATCTAATAAAATTATTTTCTTTGTGTTGAAATAAATTAAATAAAATATTAGCACAAAAATATATGTAAAATTAAATTAAATAATTATATAAATAAATATAAATAAAATAATAATTAATATATATAAATAAATGTAATTAATTAAATTATTAAAAAAATATTTTTTTTAGTTTTTTAAAAATTTAACTAAAAATTTTAATTGAATCAATTAAAAAGTTGATTGATAATTTTGTTCCATTTCAATTAAATTTTTTAATTGATACTATTAATTTGTTTGCAGGCTGAGAATCAATACAAATTTAATTGGGTTAACGAATTTCTTGATTGAAATCCATTTTGTATTTTTTCTGTGAATACAAAATAACAAAGATTTGAAAAAAAAACTAAGTTTTATTTATTACTTTTTATTATTTTAGCTTTGTTCATTTTAAATTTTATTTGTTTTTGCTAAGAATTGTTTTTGCTAATTTTTTCTAACAATACCAGAAAAGTATGTATTTTCGACACCAGACACTTATTCTCATCATCAATACTCTTTGAACGGTAGAAGTGTTTTTGCCTGAAAACATCACTTATTTATTTTTATTTAACTTACAAGTTACCTAAAAATGCAAACGAAGCTTATTGAAATTAATGTCTTGAAACAAATTTTGTTACTATTTTTACAACTTAATTGTTAAACTAAAATTTTCAGAAAAAACCACCAACAAAGTTAAATGTAAGTTTGTTGTTGTCTGCCCATGATAGTTGTTTGACTTATTTTTTTTAAATTAACCCGAAATCCGTATTTTTGTGTAGTCAGTTTTTAAAAACTACTTTCCAAACCAGCTAAAAATTAATTGTTTCTTCACTTAAAAATAACTTTACGGAATACTTCCTAAATAACTTAAAGTCTGTTACTGTAATAATTTTCTGATCACTTAATTAACTTCTGGCCTCAATAGGGGTCGATAGACTTTTTGTCAGAAGAACCAAAATATCAAAAATTGCATGAGTACAAAAATCTGAAAAGATCACAAACTTGACTTTTAAAAATGCGAAAAAGTACTTTTTGTCCACTTTGGTGACTTCTGAGTTAATAGCCTTCAGTTTTTTCTTTCTAGGGTCTTATATAGTTTTCGTTTCTAAAATAAATTGCTGCCATTTTAAAGTGCACATATTTAAAATGTTTAAGGCCGCAGGTTCGAGTCCATGCTGAGACCGGTTATGAATGTAAGTAAGTATATCTAATAAAATTATTTTCTTTGTGTTGAAATAAATTAAATAAAATATTAGCACAAAAATATATGTAAAATTAAATTAAATAATTATATAAATAAATATAAATAAAATAATAATTAATATATATAAATAAATGTAATTAATTATATTATTAAAAAAATATTTTTTTTAGTTTTTTAAAAATTTAACTAAAAATTTTAATTGAATCAATTAAAAAGTTGATTGATAATTTTGTTCCATTTCAATTAAATTTTTTAATTGATACTATTAATTTGTTTGCAGGCTGAGAATCAATACAAATTTAATTGGGTTAACGAATTTCTTGATTGAAATCCATTTTGTATTTTTTCTGTGAATACAAAATAACAAAGATTTGAAAAAAAAACTAAGTTTTATTTATTACTTTTTATTATTTTAGCTTTGTTCATTTTAAATTTTATTTGTTTTTGCTAAGAATTGTTTTTGCTAATTTTTTCTAACAATACCAGAAAAGTATGTATTTTCGACACCAGACACTTATTCTCATCATCAATACTCTTTGAACGGTAGAAGTGTTTTTGCCTGAAAACATCACTTATTTATTTTTATTTAACTTACAAGTTAACTAAAAATGCAAACGAAGCTTATTGAAATTAATGTCTTGAAACAAATTTTGTTACTATTTTTACAACTTAATTGTTAAACTGAAATTTTCAGAAAAAACCACCAACAAAGTTAAATGTAAGTTTGTTGTTGTCTGCCCATGATAGTTGTTTGACTTATTTTTTTTAAATTAACCCGAAATCCGTATTTTTGTGTAGTCAGTTTTTAAAAACTACTTTCCAAACCAGCTAAAAATTAATTGTTTCTTCACTTAAAAATAACTTTACGGAATACTTCCTAAATAACTTAAAGTCTGTTACTGTAATAATTTTCTGATCACTTAATTAACTTCTGGCCTCAATAGGGGTCGATAGACTTTTTGTCAGAAGAACCAAAATATCAAAAATTGCATGAGTACAAAAATCTGAAAAGATCACAAACTTGACTTTTAAAAATGCGAAAAAGTACTTTTTGTCCTTTTTGCTGACTTCTGAGTTAATAGCCTTCAGTTTTTTCTTTCTAGGGTCTTATATAGTTTTCGTTTCTAAAATAAATTGCTGCCATTTTAAAGTGCACATATTTAAAATGTTTAACTCTCTCTAAGAAAACCTTGCACTTTTTCGTAAAGGAAAGCACACATTTTGTAAAAAAGGGAACGAACGCCTTAAAACAGCAGTAATGTCTATTTAACCACTTTCCTATTTTTAGGGTTTAAGCTCTAAAAACGCCGCTTTATCCCTCTTTACAGTCATATATAAACAAAAAAACTATCAACTTACGGTATAAAAAATAGAATAAATGTTTCCTTCAATAAGGGCAAATTTTTAGAAAAAAAACACCTCACCCTTTAAGATTGCAACATTAAAAAGAACACAAAATTCCACTATTAAAAAAGGGGCAAAAAATTCATCATTTTTTCTAGAAACAAGAAAATTTTTAAACACCAAAAATGCAAAAAAAAATTTAAAAAATTACTTTTCGTTCACTTAGTTGACTTCGCGCCTTAATGGTGGTCCACAGCTCTTTCTTAAATATTTTTTATTTTAATATTCAAAATTTCAAAAAATTAAAAAAGTACCCTAAAAGTACCACATATAGTATTTAAACTTTTTAAGAACCTAAGTGGAACAAGATTTCAAAAAGAAAAAAAAGAAAAATTGTTCAGATTTTTTTAAGATCATTTGAACGCAATTTGAACTAAAAAACTGGACAAAGTTATGGGGTGTTCAAAAAGATTAACCCTCCTAACTTTTACGTTACCCAAGGAAATGTGCTCCACAATCCTCATTAACAACGATATGGTGTTAAAAGGATTTGATGCGAGATATCTTAGAAGTCACCTATAGATGCAAAGTTGACACAAATGAAACCTTAAACTGCCCAAAATTATTGGCTAATTGAAAGAAACTCTGTATTGCGTCTTATTGCACTGAGTGCATCACTTGTCATCAAATCAAATATTATGAACAAGACTTTTTCAATCTAAAAATATTCTTTAAACAACCGGTCAATTGTAAGCAATTCTGTCAAAAGAATTTTAAACTGCAGGGTATTACGTGCTAACAAATGTATGTGAGAAAGTGGTAATGCTGATTATACGTAGATCATTTAGTTGTTTTTGCATTGTTTTGCTTTTTTTTTAATAACATTAAATGCAAGTGTATAAATTAATGTAAAAGTGTGAACTACAAAATTTAAATTTGTTAAAATGTGTGAATAAATTATTGAACAGTCGGACAGGCAATGTGACATATTAAACACAAGATAAATTTATAGATAAAATAAATTACATTAAATAAACAACCCCGACTCTTATGTTTACAGTTAATAACGAGTTATGATATTTTTGGCAACGACAAGGAAAAGGTAATATTAAGACGTTGAACCAGTAGTAAATTTCCATAATAATAAAATAAATTTAAAACTTTTCGTAATACTAAAAACAATGTTGACCTTTTTCCTATTTTGTCCCACTGTTTTATTATTTCTACTACTGTAGTAAGCTTTGTAGAGTAAAAAATTTTATTTCAACATAAATTAAATCACAAAATGCAGGCTAAAATAAACAGCAAAATTAACATTCATTATTGTAGACTTTTTTTTTTCAAATAAATTTACAGAAATATAAAATGTATAAAACAAAATGCAACAAATGTAAAATTTAAATATGCATCTCCACATAAAGTACATTTCTCATTTTTCATTTCTTTTTTTACATTGTTTTCATATTAATTAAAAGTGTATTCATGTGGAAAGCACACACTAACACACACGCACATATTTATATACATACATACATACACAGACGTAATCACGACTACAGCATTTACTGTTGCCAACAAGAAAAACAAAGGTCAGATTTATAATTTCGGCTCCACTCCTTCATAGACCCGACCAAATCTGTGCATCACTAATGAAATACAATAAAAAAGGAGACAAAATTCGGTCGTAGGTAAATCCTTTTGAAATGTATAAAATGTTCAAGTAATGGATTTTCGTTTGCTGGAGTTTATTCATTTGCAATTGTGCGTTACATATTAATCGTTTAAATTTATCTCATTTTTTCGTTTGCATAATGTGAAATTGTGCAAATTTATGAAAAATTAATTTTTAAATTGTTAATTGAGTGTTTATTGCTTGTAAAAATTACAAAAAACGGTAAAACATAATTTTTTTCATTTCATATTATGATATTGTTAACACAATAATAATACAATGATAATTAACCTTAACTCTACAATTTTAAATTTTATTGTGAATTGTAGCTATAACAGTGAATAAAGCATATCGGTACGGTCGGTATGTACATACATATATAAGAGTGCTGATACCCAGAAAGAAAACTCGCTTTCTAAAATCAAGAATTTAATTCTTGAATTTATCCAAAATCTTTTTTAATTATAAATTAGTTATAATAATTATAAAATAAAAATATAAAATTCTTCTTCTTTAATAAAGCTCCATAAGTCAAAAAAATGACATTTCAGTTTCGAATTAATCCCGTTTACGGCTTAAATCAATCTTTTTCACGCTTACATCAAGTACGGTTCCGAACTTAAATCAATCCTTTTTTGGCTTAATTGTGGCTAAAAGTAAGAAATTCGTACTAGAAAAATTTTACTTGGAGTAAGAAATTTCGTACTTGATTAAAGAAAAACCGTACTCACCGTACTTTTGACACCGCTATGGCTTGATTTAAGTAAAGTTTTCTTAGATAATTTTTTGTGTGTACGAAGGAGCGTAATAATTATGAAAAAATAAAAATAAAATTTAATATCTCTGTAATAATTATTTTTGAATTTTCTAAATTTTGGTTAAAAAAATTAATATTTTGACTTAAATTTTTTATTTTTTTGTCACAAAAAAATTTATTTTTCGATTTAAATTTTTTTGACAGAAATAATTATTTTATTTTAATTTTTATTATAATCAATTTTGCACCAATAATCTTTTTTATCTTTACAAATTTTAGTTTTGTTTGCAAAAAAAAATTAAAAATTAAAATTTTTTATTTTTTTTCCAAAAATAATTTTGATTTACTTGGTTTAAAAAAATCTAGTTTAACATTATTAAGATGGTGTCCTTCACATGATTTTCCGATATTTCCCGATACAAACTTTTCCATTGAAAATAATTATTTTTAAAATAAGCAATAACATAAATCAATCTTGCCCAGATATTTATATTTAAAAAATATGTATTTGGAATAGAGAAGGCTTAAATAAAAATGCAAATTGTAGAATTTTCAAGTAATAATTAAAAACAAGTAAGAGCGCTATATTCGGCTGTGCCGAATCTTATATACCCTTCACATTGACCTTTCGCAATCCCAAACTTTTTTTATTTTTAACCATTTTTTTACTTATGAAATATTTCTAATTTTTAAATAGGCTCTAAGGCCAACTCTAAAGAAGTTGTGGGCATTTTATCATTTTTGTAAATTTTGTATGGCAACCCCCTTAGGGCGTGGAGATAGAGGGTAAGTATATTCTAGGAATATGTTTGGGAGGGCAAACTAATGGGGGTCGGTCGTACACTTTATTGCTCTAAGGCCAACTCTAAAGAAGTTGTGGGCATTTTTACATAATTTTTGTAAATTTTGTATGGCAACCCCCTTAGGGCGTGGAGATAGGGGGTAAGTATGTTCTAGGAATATCTTTGGGAGGGCAAACTAATGGGGGTCGGTCGTACACTTTATTGCTCTAAGGCCAACTATGAAGAAGTTGTGGGCATTTTATCATTTTTGTAAATTTTGCATGGCAACCCCATTAGGGCGTGGAGATAGGGGGTAAGTATGTTCTAGAAATATATTTGGGAGAAGAAACTAATAGGGGTCGGTCGTACACTTTATTGCTCTAAGGCCAACTCTGAAGAAGTTATGGGCATTTTTACATCATTTTTGTAAATTTTGTATGGCAACCCCCTTAGGGCGTGGAGATAGGTGGTAAGTATGTTCTAGGAATATGTTTGGGAGGGCAAACTAATAGGGGTCGGTCGTACACTTTATTGCTCTAAGGCCAACTCTAAAGAAGTTGTGGGCATTTTTACATAATTTTTGTAAATTTTGTATGGCAACCCCATTAGGGCGTGGAGATAGGGGGTAAGTATGTTCTAGAAATATGTTTGGGAGAAGAAACTAATAGGGGTCGCTCGTACACTTTATTGCTCTAAGACCAATTCTGAAGAAGTTGTGGGCATTTTTACATAATTTTTGTAAATTTTGTATGGCAACCCCCTTAGGGCGTAGAGATAGGGGGTAAGTATGTTCTAGGAATATGTTTGGGAGGGCAAACTAATAGGGGTCAGTCGTACACTTTATTGCTCTAAGGCCAACTCTAAAGAAGTTGTGGGCATTTCATCATTTTTGTAAATTTTGTATGGCAACCCTATTAGGGCGTGGAGATAGGGGGTAAGTATGTTCTAGAAATATGTTTGGGAGAAGAAACTAATAGGGGTCGGTCGTACACTTTATTGCTCTAAGGCCAACTCTGAAGAAGTTATGGGCATTTTTACATCATTTTTGTAAATTTTGTATGGCAACCCCCTTAGGGCGTAGAGATAGGGGGTAAGTATGTTCTAGGAATATGTTTGGGAGGGCAAACTAATGGGGGTTAGTCGTGCACTTTATTGCTCTAAGGCCAACTCTAAAGAAGTTGTGGGCATTTTATCATTTTTGTAAATTTTGTATGGCAACCCCATTAGGGCGTGGAGATAGGGGGTAAGTATGTTCTAGGAATATGTTTGGGAGAAGAAAATAAGAGGGGTCAGTCGTACACTTTATTGCTCTAAGGCCAACTCTGAAGAAGTTATGGGCATTTTTACATCATTTTTGTAAATTTTGTATGGCAACCCCCTTAGGGCGTAGAGATAGGGGGTAAGTATGTTCCAGGAATATGTTTGGGAGGGCAAACTAATGGGGGTCAGACGTACACTTTATTGCTCTAAGGCCAACTCTGAAGAAGTTGTGGGCATTTTATCATTTTTGTTAATTTTGTATGGCAACCCCATTAGGGCGTGGAGATAGGGGGTAAGTATGTTCTAGAAATATATTTGGGAGGGCAAACTAATAGGGGTCGGTCGTACACTTTATTGCTCTAAGGCCAACTCTGAAGAAGTTGTGGGCATTTTCATATCATTTTTGTAAATTTTGTATGGCAACCCCCTCAGGGCGTGGAGATAGGGGGTAAGTATATTCCAGGAATATGTTTGGGAGTAGAAATTAATGGGGGTCTGTGATACATTTTTTTCCTCTACGGGCAAGTCCGGGGAAGTTATAGCGGTTTTTACCTTATTTTTTAAAATTTTGTATGGCAACCATGTCAGGGGCTAGAGATAGAGGGTAAGTATGTTCCACAAAAATGTTTGGATGGAAAAAATAATTCGGGTCGGTCTTACATTTTACCTTTGTAGGAGAACCCTGGAAGCCGTAGGAGCGATTTTAAAAATGTTTAAATTAAGCTTTGTATGGCAACGCTGTTATATGTATGAACACTTATACTAATAAAATTTTTGTTTTGGGTGTGTTTCAATAATATAGACATGACTGATTCTGTTTTTTTCTTTTTTTGTTGTTTTTTTGTTGTTTTTTTATTATTACATGTAAAAGTATGTTCTTTGTTGTTGTTGTAGACTCAAAAAACCGAGGTAGTCGTGGTTTTTTGCTTATATCTCGGTTATTTATCGGGCGATTTTGCTGAATTTCAATACCGATTTTCTCGAGACTATCTGTGACAGTTTGATACCACATTCGGGTCTATGCGATATCGGGGGGCTTCAGAAAGTTGATTTCAACCATAACACGGACAGACGGTCAGACGGACAGACGGACAGACGGACAGACGGACAGACGGACAGACGGACAGACGGACATCGCTAAATCGGTTTCCCTATCTATAAGGATCCAGAATATATATACTTTATGTGGTCCCAAATGGATAATAAAGGAATTACAAACGGAATGACAAACTTATATATACCCTTATCACTTATGTGAAGGGTATAATGAACAGTATCTCTAGATGTTGTATCTTCTTTGGTATTTTCAAAATAAAAAACATTTTATGTAACTCTAACACCAAAAGCGAATACTTAGAAGCACAATCAGTAGAGGGGAAAGAAATAAAATCAAATTAAAAAATAGTGAACCCAGGCGTCAGTAGCAATAACCACCGCAATAAGTGGAAAAAATGGCAACAGCACATGTCATTCACTGTATAAATTTACATACGAGTTTAAATCATTTTGCAGCAAAAGCTTATAACTGAACAAGAACAAACTCTATTTCCCACATAAATTCACACTTTAACAAACAAATTTTTTCTCGTGCTCAGAAACAATGGCAGGAGCTTAAAGAAGTGATATTTTATGTTAAATTAATTGCTAACAAGAATATATGTTTTATGAAGTCTTTGAAGACTTTCTTATTAATTGTTGGCAATTTTTTAATTAAAAACGGTATTAAACCCGACTTAATAAACAACGCTTTTTTTATTAATTTTTTTTATTATTGAAAACCGTGTTTTAAAAATTTCTTTAACTGACAAGCGTTTATTGCCTAATTAAAAATTTAATTTACTTAATAAAATTTTTAATTAAAGAAATAATGTTTATAACAATTATTTAGATCAAAAATTGAGTGTGGCTTAAGTAAAGACGTATTTAACATTTTTTGTAACTACCAGCAACTACTTCATAAGCGCAGTTTTAACTATTTTTTAAAACAGAGTAAGTACTTAAAGTGAGCATTAGACAATACAATTTTATTTTAAATTTATTTTATATCTTAATCCAAAACCAATTTATCTATTTCTAATTGAGTGATTTCTAAATGTTCTTTTTGTCTTAATTAATTTGTATGACCTTTATTTAAAATTTCTAGATTAAAAAGAGCAAAAATTACCAAATATGTAAAAAAGTAGTTTTTAGTTTTTGCCCACTTATTTGACTTCTAACCTTCATATTAGTCAAAAGCTCTTAATTTCATATTAAACAAAGTCTAAGAAAGTACATGAAATGAGAAACAAGTACTCTTCGTTAACTAAGTTGAATCTAGTCGAACACAGTTTTGAATATGTTTGCATCTGCATTGGATGGAAAAACAATATGAGATAACTTTTTTTTTGGTTAGGAGGAGGAGAGAAGTGGAACCACTTTACAAACTGATTAATTAAAAAATTTTTTTTTAAATATCACGTTTTTAGTTAAAAAACTGTTATTTTTTAGTTGCTGCAATTGTTTAAAAGCTCTAAGTGAATTAAGCTTATAGTCCAGGTTGCTTTTGCTCCATTTATTTTGTTATTATTTTTGTTTAGAGGTCGTGTAAATAAATAATATAACACACTTTTAAAGTTCTGATTGTGTAAATTTGCCATGTTGAGATATGAATGTAAATACACATACATATGTATGTATGAACACATGCTTATATACTTACGTACAAACATGTTGTAAATGTTCAAATTCATAAATAATACATTTATGTTGGTTGAACTTCAGATAAAAAACAGTCAATGTAATATATATTTCTATTTGTTTTATGGAGTTTGTTATAGAAAAAGACATTTTTTGCACTTAAAAGGGAACATAAATTTGCATGATTGAGTTTTGATTTTGTTAAGCAAAGCATTTTTATACACTAAAGAAGTTGTGAGTGACACCGTTTAGTTTTCTAATATTCATAGTTAAACGGAAGGAGTTTTATGAATAAATAACACCTTCCTTTCATTTTTTTCTATTTTGAAAATATGGTTTACGAGTTAACTATATTGCTCTTATCATGTATGTATAATTTTCATAACGATTTGTTAATATTAAAGGTTCAATAAAATAAATTTCAAAGTTGTTTTGGAAAATTTACAGCTTAACTTTTGACTTGGCTGAGACTTTGTTAACAAAATTTGTCGAAAAGCTTTTTTTAAAACTTCACTTATGAGTTTATTTTTTTAATTGGCTTAATCGTGATTTTTAATCATAGTCATAAGCCTGTTATATGTGCAATTTTTTTAATGATATAAACCAAACTTTTTATCACAAGAAACATGAAGCCAAAACTTTAATTTTATTTTAGAATCGTATGTGTAAAATTTCCAAAAATAAAAAAAACTACAAATTTCCTATCACACTTAATAATTAATAAATCACTTCGGGGGTGTTTTTAATATTTTTATGAACATTTTCATGTTGCGCGCAGCACTAAAAACCCCCTAAGAAAATGTCAAACGCACGTTTGTCCACCCAGCAAAAAATAATCGAGATTTTGTAAGCAGTAAATACTTTTTCTAGTATACTAATGCGCTTCGCAGCAAGCACTTTTCTATTGCCTTAATAAATGCAATAGTGTATGGCAGTAAATGTAAAATTTTTACTGTTATACACACTCGCTTACTTAAGTGCATACTAAGAAGCACTATTGTAAGGCAGTGAGTAAAAAAACATTCGTTTTTCGTCAAGTAACGAACATAATAACACGGCAAAACATTTATTTCGATGACGCAATAAATTTAAACAACTAAAGAGGCACCAAAACTACATGAATTAACTGGATATTAATAGCGCCGAAATAAGCACTTAACATGAAATGCAACTAAGTGGGACATCGCGAACAAATATCATGCCATACGTAAGCAGGTTTGTAAGCTTTGCTGTCTTGATATTCCCTTACAAACCTACCTACGGCGAAGCAGCAATTTTTGCTGGGCACTTCTACCCCCATTTTAAAAATTTTGTTATTTATTTGCTAGAAAGTTCAACTCGCTCTACCACGTAAATTTATTCAAATCAACCAAATTCTTAAATAAGTTATAAACAAACACGCTGCTTAATTCCAAAAGGCGCAGTAGACCGCAAAGTGTTAAATTTTTGTTTTGTAACCTTAATTTGGTTATAAGGAGGTCATTTATTTTCTCTAACTTAATATCGTTTGACAGGGCAAGGAAAAACTGGGCTAGGAGAAAATAATATTAGATTAACATAATTTTTTTAACCAACTTTTGGTAAAAACACTTTTCTTTTCTAAATCCCAATTGAATTTAAAAAAAAAATTGATAAAAGTTAAAATTAGTTTTCCGTATCGTTCTTTAGGAGACTACAAAAAATCTTTTATTGATAAAAACTGACTAAAACTGGGTATTGAAAATCTTTAGCTAGCAAACACATTTGGTAGTATTGTTTAAGTGATTTTTGTTATTGTTCTATCCTTTACATATTTCAAAGTGTATATAAAGTTGAATTTTTAAAAAAAAATGTTTTTCGTAGACGTAAATTTTCTTCTATTTAAGTCCGTATTATTATTTTTTTAATGTCTATATTCAAAAAAAAAAAACGAATTAAAAAATTTTATAATTTTCTTACGAAAAATATTTACTTTTGAAATTTTTTCGACCCCTGACCCTGTGTATACAATTAAGTTACATATAAAAGTTAAAAAATTTTAATAAAAACTGAGGTTTTTATATACTAAAATTGATAAATGGTTTAAAATTGTGAATAAAAACAAAAACGGTAAAAACAGCAGGCGGCAATGAATATATAAAAGCAAGAGTTTATCCGTACAAAACAGATATTCATATATATGTATGTATGTATGTCGGTATACACATAAGTATGTGGGTTAAAATGGACATTTGTGTTTATACAGTGTTATTTAGCAACATGGAGAAATAAAAATATACTTTTTAAAAGTTCTAAATAGAATAAAAGTTTCTTCAAAAGTAAAAACAAGAGCATGTAGATAGAAAATTATATACGAACTTAAACAGGCAAAGTGACACACACCCAAACTTGGAGCTGAAAAATGATTTAGTTCTGAAGTTATGTTTTTGTTCTTATTGCACATACAGCGGGGAGCTGTATTTCAAACAAAAAAAAAAAACTTTTGTTTACATTTTTTGTGTTAGTATAAGAGAGAAGAACTTGAATGGAAGTCTAGTGAATCGTCTGGCTAAATAAATAGTGTCGGTATTTGTATCTTAGTCTTAAAATCCAAAAAAATAAAATCAAGGAAATTGTCACACCCAGTGACCTCATTATAATTGTTAAGGGTAAGTTTTATGTATCTTTACTTTTCAAATTAAAGTTGGAGGCTTTTTCGGTAAATTGTTTTTTTGTTGTTGGGCAGACATTCAAATTGAATTCAATTTGCAAACATTTACTAAACAACAACTTAGTAGCTGAAATGTTTATGTTTTTCCTACTGATGAATTTAATTTATTTACTAAAGTTTATTTATTTTTTCCCTTAATTTCCTGTGCTTTGGTTCAACTTGAATTTTGTCAAATAATAAATTTCCTTTTTGAGCCCTTAGTCTTTAGTGTATCCTGCTGATGAACAAAGAATTTTTTTTCATTTTTATCTAGATTCCTTTTTATCAGTTTATGCGTAACGCATGAATGAATTTAGGTCTTAAATAAAATTTGCAATGGAAAAAACGAAACAAAACAGAAAACTTTGAACGGATCCCCTCTTTTTGTGTTATATATTTCCATTTTAGAAATAATTTAACAAACTAACTTTATTTTTTGTTTTGTTTTTTTTTATTTGGCAAGATTGTGTAAATGACTGACTCACTTTAGCTATAGGCCTTAGACTGTGTATATGTTGATATTTAATTGCACATATGGGCAGTTCCATTGTGACGAGTGTAAACATTTTACTAACAGTTTTAATTATAATTCAGACATTTTAAAATTGAAACTAAATAAAGATATAATTCATAAGGGTGGAATGTTTTTAACGTGTAACTATTTGAAAGCTCTGAATAAATTGGCTTTTTAAGAGACTATAATAGTTTTACAAAGCATATTGAATTTATGAGTGTATGTATGTAGAAAATTTTGAAATAAAATAAATTTTAATTGTAAATATGATGGGTTGAAGTGTTTTCTTTTGGCATTTAAAGGCACATTTATCAAAATGTAAAAAAAAGGCGGGTGAAACTCTTGCGTATGAACAAACTTTTTCATACCTTACGATCATTTTCTTTTAGACGTTAATGTATTAATTTTATACTTATATACAAAATAGATTTCTTCGAATTTTTAGGCGTTTTACGCGGAATTGCCAATATATACATTTTAAAAAATGTTGGCTGTTGCAAGACACACCGGTTACACCAAAAACGACTGCTTAGGAGAAAGCAGGCCTGAAGGCAATGAAAAAAAGAAATTCAAATTGTCTGCTGTTGCCTTTAATAATGATAAGAATTTAATTCTTTAACTTGTTTTCAACAACGAAAATATCATCGTTAGTTCAGACTTTTTCACTAAAGTTTTAATGTTTTTCCTCACTTGCCAAGCAAACGTTACTTTTTGTGCTCGAGTGTTTAAGCTGCCACACTATTGCCACGCGTATGTTAACTGCTTCGAATATTTTAAAGCCACACACAATTGAAAAAACCTTAGTTGCTTTTAAGTTTTTTTTTATTAGCCGTAAGCTTTTCTTCAACCATTGAGATTTCTCTTATATGGTTTTATTTTCATGATTTCATTTGCGAATATTTCTTTTCACGGTTTCAAAATAGGGTTAAAAATTGGTTAAATTTTTAAAACTGTTTATCTTTAAACTTTGTTAGAGGAAAAAGTTAGATGTTTTGTTTTCTTTAAAATTTTGTTATTTTTAATGTATGGGTACATATGCACGCTAAAGGGTAAAAACAAAACTTTTTCCTTTGGAATTAATAAAATTAAGTTAAAAATAATCTTGAGATATAAATAAACAATTTGTTCTGTAACCAATAGAAGAACTAAAATTTTAGAATCCACCAAAAATTTTACCCATACACACACTGTGACTTTGCCTATTTAAATGGCCGAAACTAAAAAAGGTCCCCAATCTTGCTAAAATAAACAGGTGGCCTAAATGTGAAATTTGTTTGAAATTAAAACTGTTTCACATTTTTTTTGTTAACATCGAATTGTGTTGGTATCAGGAAAATAGGTTATGGAAAGCAGGATGAAATGAGTAGTGTTTATGGACATTTGATTTTAATTTCTTGATATTAAGTGTGACAACAGGGACATCTTAAAAAAATAATTTCCCATACAAACTGTGCGATTATAAAACGAGTTTTCTCTGTAATGCGCAGTGCGATTCACTGGCCAGTTGACCACATATGAGCGTTCTCTTTCTGAAAGGCGGGTATCATGCAAACAATCTGTGGTTCTGGAACAAATTCTCTGATTTCTTTAGAGCATATTAAATTATAGTATCGTTAGAATAATGAAACACATCCTATATTCCGACGATTTTAAAATTAATCGGACGATAAGATACCCCAAAGGCATCGATGATTATCTTCGCCAGTTCCTGCACGTGGCCAAGTAGCTCCAAAATTGACTTTCGGGCACCTGCCCACTATATCCCGAAGTCAATCGTAATAAAAATTTAGTGTTGGGTATAAGCTAAACCACGAAAATTTTTTACTTATTTCTTTGTAGTTTTCTTTCGGAAACTTACCCTATTTGCAGTGATGAATTCTTAGCAAGTTAAATACGTTTGTCTTAAATTATCTGAAAATAAAAAAAAAATAATGTAAAGAAATGGGAAGCAACGACAAACAAAATTATATAACAAAATTCACAAATTTTACTACAAAATAAATATTTCATTATTAGTTGTCATTATTTTTTTCCCCCTTAAATAATATCGACTCATTACTGACTATGTTGTTTAGGCTTTTTTGAATTAAAAATAACTTGTTAGAGGATACGTTTTAATCGGCTGTTTGATAAATAATTATTTATTTTGCTTTGGTTTGTACATGAGAAGTCATTGGTCAAGAATTTCTGTGACTTGTTAAACACAAAAAATAGTGTTTTAATCAAGTTTAGCTTGCATGGGCATCAAGCCAACTGAAGATGGTGGTATTTGGTGCTTTTTGGACTATAAAAATGTACTTCCGAATCATCTTCTCTGGACACTTAAATATTCTTATTCTTAGAGTAATTAGGCGGCAATTGGTAAACTTAATCTTATTGCAAAGGACCAATACCCTTTCTTGATCCAATACTGAAAATTACATTTAACTGCATAAAATTCAAATATATTTTGATATCGAAACAAAGAAACACATGCACAAATCTTATTTTAAAGCAATGCCCTTGATAGTAGGCCCTTCCTTGCTAGTCGTGTTAACCCCCGTGCAGTCGCGGATCTAGATTACCTGTTTGGGGGCGTTTGTTATTAAAAAACAATGCAATATCCCCCTGCGTTGTTGTTGTCACTTTTTTTGTTTTGCTCTCTTTGTTATGGTTTTCTGTAGGTTCTCGTGTTATGTACTTGTAAAGCCCGATTAGTGTTTGTCCCCCGGAGGCCAACCACCTTGGCTTACATTGATTACCAACATTTAAAAAGTAAATTTCTGATTTATTTATTTTATATGAAATTTTAAATTTTCGTTCAAATTTATATAAATCAAATTTAGTGCTAATTTCAAAAAAAAGTGAAATATGAATGCAAATTATATTTAAAAAAACATGAAACTTTAAATTTTGTAATATTTTAGAAACTAAAAACTCGGTTTAAAAAATTAAGGTTTAAGAGTTTCGATTGATAGTTCTGTGAGATTTATTTTGGTGGAACAAAAAAAAAATAGTTTTGCTTATTTACGTCAATTTTAAGTGTAACATGTGACTATAATTTGAAGCAAATTGAAAATGTTTTAGAGTGTAGTATTAGATAACTACACTCTAAAACATTTTCAAAAATTTACGATTATATATGACCTAATTTATTGTTGAAAAAAGTCTTGATGCCTAAAATTGGGTCGATTTTTATAATATTACAAATAAAAAAACATTAATTATGTAATTTTAAACAAAAGTAATATTTTTCTGTTAAAAGTGTTTATTTTTCAACAATATATGCTTAAAAGCTAGCAACATGTGTCTATAAACATCAAAATGTTAAATATTAGGCATATCTGTCTAAAAACACTATTAAAATGTATGTAATAAACAGTTAAGAAAAAAGAAGCATAAAAGTGTATACGATTTAATAAAAGAACACGTGATTTCCTACAGATTAAAAAAAATAATATCTAGTGTGTAAGGATATTATAATTAATAATAGTAATTTGTTGATTGTATGTAGTCGGTAATACTTATTACCTAAATTAAAAATTAAAGTAAATATTAAAAGTAAATTTTGTTAGAATAATAAAAAAAAATTCAAATGTAAAATATGTAAAAAAATTCCATAAAAAATTCATTCAAAATTCAAATGCCAGTCACTGATTGACCAGATATTAAGAAAGGGTAGGTAAAAAACACGCAAGGTTAATTCAAATGCGTATATATTATAGTATTTGCCCTAGTAACGCAACTGATCATTGTTTTATAATTTCAGCTCAAGATTATTCGCTAAATGGCACAAGGCTGGTACTAGTCTTCAATGGAACATATATAGATGACGATGAATACTTGCAATATTTTTTATGTATATAAGTATACATATATATGCATGTAGGAGTAGTATTTTAAAAAATTATAAAATAAGAATTAAAGTAACTTTTTTGGTGTCTTTAATTTAAATAAATAAAATTAAACTATTTAATATATGGAATTTTTTTAAAAAAGGGTTGAAAATTAAGTCAAAGGTGAAGAAAAAATTAGGCACAATATGTGTAAAAAATTTAAACATATTTTGTTTAAAAATCAACAAAAAGTTGAAAAAAATTACGTGTCTAATTTAAGGTCGAAAATAGTCTGTAAAGTGTTGCCTACTATTATTGACGTAATTTTCAACAAAAGCGGTTTAGAGTGTACCATTGGGTCAAGTTTAATATTTGGATGGATACGTTTAATTGCTAATCCATTTGGCATTTCTCGCTCTTTGTTGATCTTATCTACATTTTTAATCTTTGGAAGTTGAAAAATTCCCTCACTTGCGATATAACTGATAAGAAAATTTCATGTCAAGTGACCCAACTTTTAAAACCGATGTCTTTCGATTGGAAAGAAATTTGGACCAAAGTAAGTTCTTGCAGAGAGTAGTTTAGGCACAATTTTTTAACACGATCGGTAAAGAACTCTCTGAGACGTTTTCGGCAAATAGGTGTTTTTTCGCATACATGTAGTTTATTACCTTTTGCTTTTAACAAAATTCGTCCCAAATACTTTCGATAGCTTTTTTTTCAATTTTTCAGAAAAAAATATTTTTAAAATTAAAAAAAAATTTTTTTATTTTTTTTTATAAAATAATTAGAAAAAAATTTTTTTTTCCAAATGTGCCCATTTTTTTTTTTTTTTTTTGCTCAAAAGAAAGCTTAGGTCTTTCTTTTGAAGAGCATGTAAGTCGCTTAGTGGGATGCGAGTGGGATATCTATACAAATTAATGTTTTGTAACTCAAGGTAGAGGTTTAAAAATTTTCGCGTATATTCTATTTTGATTTTTTTGCTATTTATGTAAAATTATCTCTTAAGCAAAAAAAAATAAATATTTTATGCTAAGAAACAAAATAAATTAACCTTTCCGACCGTATGCAAGTACCAAATAAAGTCTCATACACTCGACACTGTATTACCAACAAAATGGTAGGCCTCTGGAATAAAATCACTTTTATATGGCAATGTCTGAAGACGTTTTGTAAATATTTTCAATGAATACCGTCGGAAAGGTTAAATTATTTTGTTTCTTAGCATAAAATATTTTTTTTTTTTGCTTAAGAGATAATTTTACATAAATAGCAAAAAAATCAAAATAGAATATACGCGAAAATTTGAAAACCTCTACCTTGAGTTACAAAACATTATTTTTTATAGATATCCCACTCGCATCCCACTAAGCGACTTCCATGCTCTTCAAAAGAAAGACCTAAGCTTTCTTTTGAGCAAAAAAAATGGGCACATTTGGAAAAAAAAAATTTTTTTTCTAATTATTTTATAAAAAAAATAAAAAAATTTTTTTTAATTTTAAAAATATTTTTTTCTGGAAGATTGAAAAAAAAGCTATCAAAAGTATTTGGGACGAATTTTGTTAAAAGCAAAAGGTAATAAACTACATGTATTAGAAAAAACACCTATTTGCCGAAAACGTCAAATTTTGAACCCTTCTAGCTCAGAGAGTTCTTGACCGATAGTGTTAAAAAATTGTGTCTAAACTACTCTCTGCAAGAACTAACTTTGGTCCAAATTTCTTTCGAATCGAAAAAAAAAGTTGGGTCACTTGACATGAAATCCCCCATATATAAATATTTTGCTCAAATTTGAGTGTGAATCTGAATCACAATTTACTTAGTCTTTTATCGGAGCTATTTGTACAAGTACTCCAGTTTTATTTCTAATTAAATATATGTCTGCGTTTTGTATTAAACAATTTTTTGATCTATTTATTCAAACTTTTTATTTTATTAAGCAAATTACAGTATCAGTGTATTTATATTTGTTAATTTTTAAAAAAATAAATATTTTCTAAAAATATTTTGTCTTTAAGTAACATTATTAGTTTTTGTATAACAATTGGGGGGGGGGGTGCTCTCATAGGTCTCACCCCCCTAGTTTCGTGACTGCTCCAATCTATACCTAATTCACTTCGGTATAGAAACAAAATCTTTTCAGGTAAAGAAACAATTTTGTATAGAGTTTCCCGGCAGTCGGTCCACAATTAACTATTGGTTCCATAAATTAAGTATGATATCATGTTCTGACTTCAGTAGATCAAACTTCCCACTTGCTGTATAATCAAAACTGTCTTATGATTAACGGCTTTATTTTAAATAAACTTTTTACTAACAACTTAATCAAAAATCTCGTAGGAAAAACTATATTTAAAAAAATTCTTCAGCCAAAATGCGTAGGTGAGTGGAAAGAAAAAAGGAAAAAATTTATTGTAAAAGCCAGTCTTAAGTAAATGCAATCTAAAAGTGACAATAGAATTTGTCCAGACTAGAAATAAATGAACACTTTATGACTTAACAACTAACATAAAGGCGCGATGTGAAATGCATATCAAATTGTTTATTAAATGCTTAATGGCGGATGCAAACATTACTGCGATTTTCTTCTTTGTCTGCCTGAACATACTTCAGGTTGACTCAACATGAGTAAAGAAATTTATTAAGTTCTAACCACCTGTTTTTGTATGTGACTTACACTTTACAAATCCATTAAGGAACTTGCGATTGTAAGCATTTTTATTAAGGCAATAGGAGTTTGTCAATGCTAATGTCCATTCAACCTGTCTCTACTGCATGTACAAATTTATGCTGAACAAACTTAATTTAAAAGCTAATTTGCACGTTTCTGCAACTTGGCGTTGCTATTTTAAATGTTGGTATATTTAACTATAAGTTATTGGGCAAAGTTGTTTTGTCAAGAAGTTTGTGGCAGGAAAAAAACTAAAAAAAGCTAAAAGCATATGTGGTTGATTCTGACGTATTTTTCGGTGTCGAAGTTTTTCTCAAAACAACGTATTTTGAATGGGTTACAGCATTATATAATTTTAGAACTACCCAATTATTATCATGTCAATTTTATCTAATTTAATGTCTTGTTTGCTTCTATCTTCTCTTCCCTAGGTTTTACAAGGTTACCGAAGAAACGGACCCAGGTCGGCTGCAACACATTCTTTCACAATTTCCGCAGCCGCCTGTTCTACCTAACCTAACTCTCACGCTTCTTTCACCTAATTTAACTTTGCAAATTATTTAAATTTTCTAAAGCTGCATTTACAACACCTTAGTTCTCATCCAAGAATAGGAAAGTAAAATAGTTTTTTACGCGATTTACACGCGCGTAGATTTACGAAGGTAAAAGAAGAACATAAGCTTTGAAGCTGTGACATCACCTGCATGTAAATCGGCTTTAAGCAACATCAAATACAATTTACTTATATTTTACATATTTTATTGGTTACTCTTGCTTTTGATGTAAACTTTTCAATACAACCTTGCCACACTCAAGAAAATTCATGCAACATGTAAACGAATTCGCTCGTACATTGTACAAAATTTTTCCTTATTGCGAACCACAAAATTCTTGGGCAGAATGTACGAAATGAAAGAAATTTTTTTATTTATATGGGGAAATTAATTTAATATTTTACAAAGCAATTTCAAATATATAAACAAAAGTACAAAACAGTTATTATTTGTAAAATTATAAACTCTACGCATTTTTTTATGATTAAAATAAAGTTTCTTTTATAATACGAGAAACTTTTTTTTCAAAAATTATTTGTTACTTTTAAGAAACTACGAGTTTCTGGTCTAAAACTACTTTCGTAGCTTAAGCGGAACTTTAGTATAATTTACGAACAAAACAAACTAATGAAAAGTTTTCGTTACTTTCGTAAAATTATAAAATTTTATAATTTTTTTTTTTGGTATAACTACGAAAGTTTTATAAAATTTCGAAAATAGATTTCACGATAAGTTTTTATTTGAAAATTATAGCACTACTGGATGGATTTATTTTAGTAATAGCAACTGTAATGCGCTGTTCTGTGTAAGCCCTGCTTATCTCAAATGTCTTTTGATATTTTTGGAACTAATTTCCACCTTAAAGTGTGTATAAATTCTAGTGGCCGTAATTATAATAGTTAAATTAGGTTTACTCAAGGCTTATTTCACAATTATCTACTCCGTAGACATCTGTCAAATAAGCCGTTAATAAACCTACTACAACTTTTATGAATATGGGCATATCGCTACAATTCATCATGTTTCTTAATGGGTTTATTTCAGAGTACAAATTTTCTCAAGAGTGAGCGATAAAAAAACACCATTCGTGAAAAATCTCGAGAGCGAAAAATCATAAAAAAAAAATTTTCTTCTCACGTTCATAAAAGAGCGTGAAAAAATTTTTGCCAACCCTCACTCACTTATGAGAAGTTTGTCGTTTTTTTCACGCTCACAAATCACAAATGAAAAATAAAAACCAAATTTTATTTCTCACTCACAAATGAATGAGAAATTTCTTCTTTTCACTTTCGATTCATTCTTTTATGAGCGCGAGTGTTGCTTTAATATTTTTCACTATTTTCCTAAATTTTTAATTGACGTTTTCTGATAAAAAAAAAGTATTTCTTGTTTATTGTGTTCAAGGTCGTAACTGCTCTTTTTTTAATTTACCTTACTTTTGCAAATAGAACTCCTTTAAACTCTTAGGTTCTATTTAATTGACCTGAAAGATAAAGTTTCAAATTGTTGTACATAAAAAGATTTGCGTGTGTATTGTATAATAACCACCACAATTTTTTGTAATCCCTAATACCTAAAAGGATGACGGACAGGCAGGTATAAAATACCTTTCAAATTAGTGGAAAATCCCAAACAAAATGAAATGATGAACAATTATCTCTAATGGTGGTAAAGCGGAATTCAATTTTTTCCAATCCTTTTAAAATGTGCATGAGTGTGTGTAACAGCTCTATTTTTTTTGCCATATCAACATTAAATATTTGTAAAAGAACCTTATTTGGATTTTAAATAGCGTGAAGTGAATAACAATCAGTGCCTAAAAGACAATTTAATTTTGAAAAATATGTGTTGTACGATGCATCTTCAAAAAAAGTATTTGCTTAATAGAATCGTGCAAAAAGGAACTTAGTGAAAGACATTACAAACTACTTCACAAACAAGATATACCAAGTAATGATGAAAGTGATGGTGACGATGCTTTTGTTTGTCACTGGAGTAATGCTTCCCATTTTTGTAAAATCTTAACCGCATATTTTTATTACTAAAATCATTAAATCGGATTCATTGAAAAATTTAAATGAAATGAAGTTAAATAAATGCAAATATTTTATTATGCAAGCAAGAAAATTCAAAAAAGTAGTTAAGAACCACAACTTATAACAGTTTTTAATTTATTAAATACATGTTTAAAAAAATATATTCCTACTTTTTTTAAGCATTTCAAAAATTATGCGACAAAATTTTACATATGGCAGCACCAGTAACAAGACCAAAAAATTTTATGTGTACACATTTATGAATGCTTCGCGAAAAAATTCATTTATGATTTCTCACTTATGAGAAGTACTCGAATTTGATGCTTTTCATTTATGTTCGTGAAAAAAAAAGTAAATTTTTCTTTTCACTTCTCACTTATGACTGGTGAAAAAAAACATTTTTTTTCTCACTCGAGAGTGAGAAGGCACAGAATGTTTTTTAAAAACTCATTCATTAATGAAAAATTGCTGTAGTAAACACAGCGCTCACACTCGTTCTCACGAATGAGAAGTGAGTGAGCAATTTCGAACTCTGGTTTATTTACGATTCAAATGTCATTTTATATTCACACGTAAATTTGTTAGTTTGTTCAATGTTAAAGTTTTTATGGAATTTGTTGTTTAGTTGTTAACAGTCTTAGATTTTAATTGTACTTTTTCTAAAGATTTCTACTATTTTATTGTTTTTTTTTATGTTAGTTTTATGTAGTTAATTTTTGTATGTAAACATGAAGCCCACTTTTATTTCGTCTACAGTTAAAAAAGTTTAATTAATAAAAAGTTATTTTATTATTTGTTTGTGCAAGATACAGTTATCAAAGATATTGTCTTTAAAAAGCTCCTCATTATTAAGTATTTTCTGACATCAATTTATCGAGGGTTTACTTTATTAGCGGTCTTGTTCGTTTTATTCTTTTATTACAAATTGGTTATGTAACTAGTAAGATATTCTTGTTATTGATTTTTGATATGCGTGTATATTTATACATCCCTTTTCCATTTTTCTTAAAGGTTTTATTTTTAATTTTTATGATATTTTTTTTATTCCAAGTATTTCTGTTTGCTAATAAAATTTCTTGGAACTTTAGTTTAAGTTCCCAAAATAAAAAGAAACAAATATATTTTTAGACAAAATTTAGTTTTATTATTGTTGTTGGTTTTTATATAATAAAAAACTTCAATAAAAACAAAGAACGTGTCTTTTATTGTGTCATTTTGTGCCAACTTTGACATGTGTTTCTTCAGTAGTAAATAAGTTTTTGCGAAAATTTCTTGTTATTTAGTTGTAGTTTCTCTTTTTGTTTCGGTTTTTTTCAGAAGATTATTTTCGGAATGTTTTATTGCATGTTTTGCCAACATATTCTAACTAAATAAAGAAACCATTAACCTTTAGGCTTCCTGCAAAAAAAGACAAAGAAAAACCTAAAACAAGAATCGCCGTTAGCCGTCATCGTAGCAGATATTTTTATTTTTGTTGTTGCCATGACTATTATATGACAGAGCCGCTACACTTTATAGTTAACAAACAATAAAAAAAGGTCAGCAAAACCCAAAAAATATATACTTATGACAATTTGTCATATTTTTGCCGGTTTTTAAGAAAAAAAAAAACACAATAATGAGATGCAAATCAAGCTAAAACTAGAGCATTTCTAATTAACAAAGTAATAAAAAGTAACAACAACACAAAAATTGCTCGTTTTGTGTGGGAAAAATAAACTACAAAACGGAAAAAAAAGGCGAAATAAGAAAAATAAATCCCAAATCTTAAATAAATTTTCACCATATTACTATAATTTTATTTTTGCAGTGAGCAAGCGAACGAATGAATATTCTGCTACCGGTAAAATTGTAAAATTTTATGGTTTTATGACTTAAACATTTAAACATACACCGGTTGACTGACTGCACTCAGACACCCTCCGACAAAACAGCCCGCTATTAGACAAGCCGTATGCAAATGTTATACAATATTTACGCAACTTTGTACATATTTATTGACATCACACACGTTTATTCATTTAAAATGGTACAACCATAACATACTCTAAATAAAACATGTGATAAAATATGATCTTTTTTGTAAGGACAGGACACAACTACAATAATCATAATATTTTTCTGGTGTTAATTAAAATTGTATACCGCCCACTGTGCTTGTGTTTAGCTGGTGAGTTTTCAAAACATAATTTTTTATATTTGTTTTTCAAATTTTTAAAGAGCAACCAACAGCATCTTCTTATGAATTTCTGTTGTAATTGAGGATATTTTCTATTTCTTAGATTTATTGTCATCTTTTATAAATTATTGACTTCTTTTTGAACATAAATCACTGAAAAAACTGTTGTCGTTTTGTTTATTTCCTAGACTCGTTGAAGTTTTCACATGCACATACATATTGTCATCTGAGATGAAAAGGGCAAATCATCTTTTTTTATTTTACAGAAAAGATAAAAACTTCAATAAAATGAAAACGTATTGTTGTTATAAATAGGACTTGTTATAAATAGGACAGCAATTTTTTAAAAACCATATAAATTTCAAAGTTCTGTCAAAACCTACTCGCTTGGCGCGTTCTAATATTTGGTAAGAATTTTTAATTTCTTTTAGAAGGGATGTCTTAAATATGCCTAATTTGCTTAACTGTTGCTAGACCATTTTGCATTTCAGGTGACGACATGTATATAAAAATGTTTATATTTAATTTTTTTCTAATTTTTATATTGTTTTATACTGTGATGTTTTTAGATTTAAAAATAAATTTAAAAAAAAAATAAAGCGACTTGCATATAAAGAGAAAATTACAATTCAATGGACCTATAATTAGTTAAAAATTTTAGAATAATGAACAAAGTTTATTTTTTAGATTAAACTTGAATCATCATTAGCTGAAAATATGATTGTTTGAAAACAAAATTTTATTTAATGGGAAACTGGAACCAGTGCTTTTGTCCCACACTGGATGATGTCTGGAGTAGACACTTTTGTCCTTTATCAGAGTTTCCTAATTTTCTGTTTTCTCTCTCTCTCTGTCTCTCTTTTTCGCAGGGGTTATAAAGGCACCGAAGCAAGTACGGAAAAAAAATCATTTTCGATTAGGAAAACAATTTTAATTAAAAATTTTAAAAATTGTATTATTATTTATAGGTTTAATAAAGAAAGAACAAAAAAACTAACCACTATTATATTAAAATATATCAATAAATATATTTGAAAATTTTTTAATTAATTTCTTTTCTTCATATTATTATTTAATTATTTATTTATATATAATTTTGTTTATTTAATTTAATTATATTAATGTTTAATTTACAAATACAACTAATTAAAATAAATGTAACCAACGACTTGAACGAGTACTTTACCATTGCAAGACGTAAGGACGCTCTATCCACTCAACCAGCAAGACAATCTGACTTTTAAAGTATTAATACTTCTTGAATTTTCTTACCTCCACATTATAAAATTCAAATCAAGTCTACTGAACACAACTTAACAAACATTATCAAAGGAAACATATCAACAAAAAAAAGATAGACCCGAACAGAAAAGGAAAAAGAGATAAAAAATAATAAAAAGCGAAAAAGGAAATAAAAAACAAACAAAATATAATAATTTATTGGCCCAATCTAGCCTTGAACCTGGCACCTTCTGATTGCCAGGATGAGCTCTACCACTAGACCAACGAAGAGGTTAAATTAATCATTATTTACATTTGTTATTCAAATAAAATTTATTTAATTGTGGCAATTAAATTTCTAACTAAAACAGGAAACTTTTAACGTTTACAAAACTATTTGGCTATTTCCGCAGCCGCCTGTTCCAACGAACTAACCTTCCCGTGCACGTGCTTCATTTGCCTGTTTTCCAACATCTGTGGGTAATTGGAGCTAGCGTTGCTCGTTTACCAAACTATTATTCCGTATTTGGTTGATTTTGCCGGTATACACTGCGTGAGATGGGCCCGGCTTAGATACAGGAATAATTGTTCATCAGTAGGTACTTGGGCACTCAAATTAACACGTTTCAAACGTCCTCGATGGTTGCTGATTTGCTTTCTAACTTTCAAGCAGCTTTAAGCATCGGTGGTTTTTCACGACCAATAAATAGTGCAGATAACATTTTCTATGCAATTCAATCAAAAAAAAAACAATATTTACCTTAAGTTTACGTGGACACTACTACAATAAATTTACTTCAAAAACACAGGCAAATCATGTTGCTGTATTTACACGTTGCATAAGCCCAATACATGCTCCAGACCTTTACATGTAAACAACGGCTTAAGCCGCCTGCACCAGGGCTCATACAATAGATCTTCAGAAATCTGCTTATTGCGTTCTAACAGTGAATCTGAATAAAATTTAGCTATAAAGACGTCAAATTTTTAACTGATTGTGTTCGCCGTAACCACTTTGTTATTAAGATTCATAAAGTCTGTAAAGACCTTGTTAAACCTCCTCCTAGAGCAGCCTCCTAAGTCAACAATTAGCCGAATGAGTTAGTTTTAAGTTTCTCATTTCATTTCATTCAATTTCTACGTATAAAAAGATTTTTTAAAATCGTTTTTAAAACAAACATAGAGTCTTTGAACTTATTTATTTCTTAAAGCAAATAACAATGTAGCCTTAAATTCCGTAACAGTTTAAAAATTCATTTTATTCACTTGAAACTTGACAAAATAAAAAACAAATAATTATTCGCTATACTACATTTGCATGGGGGCTATATCAAAAAATGGATCGATTATATTTTTGTTCAGTTAGTGGTATAAGGTTAGACACGTGTGCAAAATTTTTTTAAGATAAAGTAATATTCGGTCCCTTTTAAAACATCGACGGGCCAAATTTTCATTGAAATATCTTTAAAATTACGACCCGTACTTTGATCACAAGAACACATGGACGCCCAGCCGCACTAACAGACTTAGGAAATGATACTGAGTAGATCAATATACTTAAAGTTGGGTCTCAGACCATTATATTTGGTCGTTGCAAACATCGGCTCAAACCATTTATAACCCTACCACTTACATATGTATGTGGTGTGGGTATAATAAAAGCAAAATTTCTCATAAGTGTAGTTCGCCCCATCAGTAAGTAAATCTTGTGGTTTTAAATTAAACGAAAAATTTTAAATATTAGTCTTTACATTTAAAGTTGTTATTTATTTATTTATTTTACTAACAATCTCAACTTAAAAAAACCAAGTTGCAAGGTTCACCTTGAGGTGAAATCAATTGCAACCTATTGAAACTCTCAACGGCTTGATTTAAGTAAAGATTACTTTGTTCGGACTTTTTTTGACAGTAGTAGGGGAAGTGGTAGCCCTTCTAAATTTTTACAAATTCCTTATGCACTACACAGTTTTGCTTTAATGCTCTATGACTTTGAAAATAAAATAGAACACTTAACTTTGAAACCAATACATTAAAGCTTATGAAGCAAAATATTTATGTTGTGCATTATTTGTAAAAATATCTCAGGTGTTTTGTAAACGAAGGTAAATATATTGTAGTAAAATATGATACATTTAAATATATTACAAACACATATACTTTATATTGCAAACCAATTAGTTAGAAAAATGTCTGAGACAATGTGCTGTTGCATTTTCGTTTGACCGAAATAAAGCAACAAAATATGAAAAATGCACTTTTCTGTTAATAAAGAATCAAATGTGAAAAATTTGTATAATAAGCAACAAACATATTTTACTGTACATATACACCTATGGTTACGGGAAAAAATAGGAGACGTTATAATAGTAAACGAATAGTGGAAGGCACCATAATACTACATCTCGGAAACTATTACGGCTATCGACTTCAAACCTGACACAAAACCAGCACGAGAGCGGCATCCCCCACACAAATAAACTATATTTATCAAGTTTTTGATACCATACACCTCGAAAACTGACAGAGCTATTGACCTCAAACCTTCTACAAAGTACTTCTATTATGAATTCTTTATTTTGAAAGAAAAACTTGTTGCATAGGAGCACGGGATAAGCATTGCCCATACAAATAGTTAAATTTTTTGAATCATATGACTTGGTACATAGAAAACCAATGCGAAAGGAATAAGAGTTTCGGCACAAACGAATATAGTGGTCTTACTTGCTTTTCTTTACGCTTATTCTAATAACTTTCAATATGGTTGCAAAATCCTTTGTTGTAACTCTTCGTACAGACTGTATAGTTATCTGGTATGTATGTATGTATATACATATATGTATCCACATTCACTCGACCTACCACTGCAGTATTTTGTTTAACATTTCTAATTTTTTATAATTTTGTTATTTATTTATTCTTTGACATTTTTATCAACAGACACCAGGCAGTGTAACAACCCTTGTAGGTTTTCTTGCCACTTTTTTTTTGTTTTGTTGAAAACATTTACAATACCTTTTTAAAATTTTCTACTTTTTAGTCAAAAGAGGATTTTTGTTTCTTTTAAAAAACAGCAACAAGTATTTTTCTTTTTCAATGGAATTATTTAAATTAAAAAAAAAATTATTTTTTTTAAATAAAATTCAAAATCATGCTCTTAAGCAAAAAGTTTTAGCTGATCGTAACATTAATTTGTTAAATTTTAATCCAACAGTGAAAAACCCCAATTCACTTACATTTTCTCTTATTTACGTTGCCAAACCTTAGAATAAAAAATTATTCATAATATCTTTTCATTTCAGTCTGCGTTTGTTTTATTTGTTTCTGCTTGTGAAGTACCTAAGGAATAGTTTACTAAAAAGCTTGAGTTTTGGCAGAATAACTTCTGCCGATGTCACAGTTATCAGCTAACTAGTTCCCCTTTTGGTTTTTAGAAGTTAAAAATTCAAGCAAATTTTTTCTTTACAAAATATGAAATTTAATATTTCATCTTAACTGTTTATAATTATTGTTTAGTGTTTTCGAGATTCACAGAAATAGAAGCATTCTAGTCTTAGCATGAAATTATCTTTTTAAATTACACTTGCACTTCCCAATTTAGAATTTAACATTCCCGAATAAAATAAAAAGAGCATTTGGGATACACATTACCGTTAGAAATATAAATGACTTTTCCCTAATAAACGAATTTGTACATAAGAATAACAGATTTCTGGTTGCATTCATTTTCATTCTACTAGAACGTAGAATTTTAAGGTCTACATTCAGGGAGGTGCCCTAGCGCAAATACTATGGAACATGACTCTTAACTTGTTGCTCAGGAATTTGGACTTAATGGGACTACAAGCTGTCGCCCATGCGAAGCAGTGATGAGATCTGGCATCCATCTAAATACCATCTCTGGCAGGTTGGAATCGGCTTTTATGACACTTAGTGAGTGAAGCGCAGAGAACGGGCTATCTTTCAACCCTACTAAAACGAAGCTTGTGCTGTTCAGGAAGATACACAAAAATTCCTTCTTTTTTCCCCCGACACTGAACGGAGTGATACTGACTTTATCAGACAGCGCTTAATATCTGGCAGTAAGCTCTCTTGGAAACCAAATGTGGAAGCGAGAATGGCAAGGGCCCAAACTGTGATGCATGTGTGCAAACGCGTCATTGCCAAGACCTGTCCTTGAAACATCAGTTGGCTCTATAAGACGGTGATAGAGTTGGCGCTAAATACCGCGATTATACTGGATGCTGTGGTTGTTTAGAAACACAGGGCATGAGGCCACGCAAGTTTTATCGGGACTGTCGATCTTGTTCTTGTTATGATTGACTACTGCACACTGCAGCCTTTTCTCCGCAGAAAATTGTCCTTCGTTATTTTAAAGGAAAGGGACAGATGAAATCATCTCTTAGGGACCTGTCGGTCTGGAGATACATACGTATAGATCTAAGGAGAGAACTGGTGTTGGTGGAGGCATATTAATTGTACAAACAGGAGTACGGATTCCATTTAGACTTCCGAATTAATGCAGTGTACTACAGGCTGAACTGTCGGCAATAGGCAAAGCGACTAACTGGCTACGTACTACATAATATTCGGAAGGAATATCGGAATTTTCACTGAAAGCCGTGCCGATATCAGGTCCATTACTGATGTATACTTTACATCAGAACTAGTCGCGAATGCCAGGCATGTTTGAACTGGATAGCGATGTATCCTAGCATCACCCTGGCGTGGCAGAGAGGACACAGGACCCATGCAGGTAACTGTGTTGCTAATATACTTGCAAGGAATGGTACAAAATTGAAAGATGAGGTAACCGACCACTTCTGTGGCATTCCCCCCTCTTCCTGAAAGCACCGCGTGGATGAATACGCCGGAATAATCGCAGGGGCCAGATGGTGCAACGAGCCTAGATGTGAAACCACAAGAATAACGTGGCCTAGGAAAGATCCGAAAAGTTACAAGCCTTTTCTTGATCTGGATAAACGAAGGATAAAGGACACCGTGGCCGCAAGTATCGGCCCCTGTCGATTTGGTACCCATGCCAGTCGATTGGAATTGCCTTTCAACGACTTCTGTAGAAGCTGTCAGGACGCAAACGCAACTGAAAATACACAGCAGATCTTGTGCCTTCGTCTGGCACTAGATGACATTCGGAGCAGACACTTTGGAACCGACAGACTGGATAGCCTGTCAGATGTTGCCAATATCGGCCTACCCAGTCTATCATCTTTTATCAGGGATAGTAATAGGTTCGAGGACAGGACACGGACCAAAGTAGGCTGCACCTAATTTTTTCACAATCTCTGCAGTCGTCTGGTGTACCTAGCCCAAAGTCAAAACGAAAACAGAAAGAACAAAGATAAAAAAAGAGGAAAAGGAAAAAATAATAAAATGAAATTAAAACAAATATAATGTCACAGCTTCTCCTTGAACCTCGGAACTTCTCATTGCAAGGCTAACGCCTCTACCAAATAAACCAATGAGGCAATTCGTTATTAAAAGTTTAAATTGTTATTTAGATTTTTTAAGAAATTAAAAACCAGCGCGATTATTGACATTTAATTGTCATAATTAAATATTTCATTAAGAGCGATAATATCTTCAATGCATGTTAGTAATGTGTTAATTGAAAAAAAATGGAAATAATATTTTTCTTAAATATTTTAATTTTCTAAGGACTTAAAAATTTAATTTCGTGTTTTTAAAACCATTTGAGATTTATTTTAATTATGAGTACTTCAATTCCTTTTTAGAACTTTTATTTGATTAATTGCCCTCGAAAGGCATTATATTATATATTTTTATTAAATTTATGTTCCTTTAAATCGTTACATTTTATTTCGATTTTAATTAGAATCTTATTAATAAAAAAATTGACGAAAAAAAATTATACTGCATAACTAGACGATTTGAATAAAGCAATCCTCTTCCTGCTAGTTTTTATTTTTAAACCAAATTTTTTGCAAATTTGTATAAAAAAAACTAGATGCGCGTTTCTAAATATTGTGTGGTTTTGGCAACTTGAAATCCATCAAAATGTTTCCTGAAAGATTTTCTTCTCCATTTTGGTTGTAAATCGTACAAAGTAAAGTAGGAATATTTATGACTTTGGCATATTATAGACGCACCTAAAAGACATTATTCTTTTTCTCACTTGCAACATCTTTAACATCAAAAAATAGAATATAAAGATTAAAAAAACTCAACAACTACCACTTGAACATGAAAAATACGATGATAAAGCAGCGATACAGTCTTTAAGTAATATATTTTATAAAAAGGAAAGCTAAATACTCATGAAATTACAAGAGACGAAACTTAAAATTAAAAAAAATTAAATCTTTTACAAGACTATTCCTTTGTGGCAAAAACATACACATAAAAAAATAAACCCAATAATGTAAGGTACGGATATTCTTGAATCAAGTACGATTTATTTAGTACGAATTTCTTACTTTTAGCCACATGCAGGCTAAAAAAGGGTTGATTTAAGCTCTAAACTGTACTGATGTAAGCTTAAGGATATTGATTTAGGCGTAAACGGGATTAATCAAAAAAATTAAAACTCACAGAGCTTTATTAAAGAATAAGAGTTTTTAATTTTAGTTTTTTTATTTATAGTGAATATATAAATTTAAAATTGTTTTTCTTTGCTTGCGTAGCTGGGATTTAAACCTAGGAATTTCCGAAATGTTGAAATATATTCAAAAGCAACAAAATTTTTCTGCTTGTATTTTTGAAGTAATCCGAATAAACTTGATTAAAGAAAACTTAAGCTCGGATTGTACTTAAAAATATTAAGTACGATTTTGGCTAAATTCAAGAATAACATTTTAGAAAGTGTTTTTTTCTTTCTGTGTAAGTCTACACAATCACGCACACAAACAAACAAAATTTAAGAAACTTAAAAACGGGAAATACTTGATTTCAACCATAAATCTTGGCACCAACGTAATCTATTTTGCCTGTCTGCTCCTCTCTAAACTGGCAAGGTGCTTTTTCATTCCCTAACGCACTTTAAAGTATTTTTCTGTTTTGGCTAATGTTTATGCTGTTGTTGGGGGTTTTTTTTGGAACATCTAAACTATTTTCCATTCTAGCAAGTTTTTAAAAAGTTGCATTAAAAATAAATTTAAAATCGGCTTTTGTTAGTTTAACAAAGAAATTAAAACAAATTGTTTTCTATTTTAGTAAAATTTCTTAAAATACAAAAAATAAATTATTTTTCTAATTAAATTTTCTTTTAAAAATTATAGGCTACAAAGCCAATCGCAATATCTGTAAGCATTCAAGGGTCAGCTAGACACATGGTATTAGCAGCCATGTTTTAAGGGAAGCTGCTCAATCGTTATGTATGCAATGGTATGTGTAGATGTGTGTGTAAGTGATGTGTGTATCCGTGTGTTGGTGTATTATTTGTTTTTGATTTCAGGGATGCATGCCATTTGTGTTTTCTAATCACAAAAAAAAAATTTAAATAAATGTTTGATTATATATGTGTGAGTAGTTGCCATTAGCTATTAAAAAGTGTCGGAGAGGGAAATAGGTGGGTAAAATACAAAACCAAAAGCAAAAACATGACAACACACATGCCTTGTCCAAAATGAATTACTACCATGAACAAAAAATGATGCATTACCCTCTCGAAATTTAAATTTACTACAACAAAGAAGAAAACAGAAAACAAAAAAAAGTAGGAAAAGAGAAAATCTTAAGAATTTAAAACGTAAAATCTTCTTTTTGCACAATTTTCTGTTAAGTTTAAAATATACAAACAGAACCGAAATACAGTGAAATGTAAAGAAAAAGTTAAGATCAAATAAATTGTTTAAGGGCCATAGCTTAACTAGTCCCAAAGAAAGCCTTGTGAGATCGTTAATTTATAAAGGCGAATTAAGATTGTATTATCTTATTCAAATAATGTTCAAAGTGTACTCCCTTCAACTAAACAAGCAGAGTTACATGTCAGAGATATATTGTTTTGCAGATATAAATTTTGCCATTTTGAAATTATTGCGTTATGTACAAAAGTTAGGGCCTTAATATATTAAGGTAACGATATTAACATATTTAACATATTTTTCAATTCCCAAAGTTCTAAGAGGGAATTTCAAGCGTCCCTATTGATAGGCGTACTATGTATTCAAGGCATTCAAAAACTTTCGACACCGCTCTCATTAAACTTAACACTCTCTATTCTTGCAAACGAATCTATGTCGCGCGATTAAAATTTTAAAAAAACGTACAAAAACAGGCTTCTTATGCCACCTTTTTGTGGGTAAAATTTTACTTGCAACCTTTTTTTGAAAGGAAAAGGTTCTGAAAACAGGAGAATTGTAGCAAAGTTTCAACCACGTTTATTCACAACTTGGCAGCCAGCTTAAGATATTTGAAACAACGCATTTAAAAATATTGTAAATTGCATAAAACTCCGCGCATTTGCGAAAAAAGCAGGAGCTCCTTTAAAAGAGTACAGTTTACGGAGAAGAGATGGCAGGTGACCACCTTGTAGCCAGATCTCTGGCATGAGCAAACCGAATTTCGCCCACAAAAGTCTTGCACTCAGCGAAATCATTCACTAAATGGCATTTACCGATGTTTGTGGCATTTTCCATCTTGATACTGGCTGCTTGATACTCTACGTTAAAACAATATATAGAGCGCTCTTACTGACAAATGAATTCCGCCATAACTTATCTCATTGACTAAATTTTTCTATGTTAGATGCCGAGGTTTTCAATACCATATTCTAAGCAGCCGCTTTAAAGTACTGACTAGCAGCCTGATGTTCTCGATGTCACCGTGCTCAATGCAACTCGCGCTAACCGAAGAATAAAATGGTGCCTCAATAAGCAACTGGGCTGTTTATAACATGCGAACGGTGTATGTCTGCTGCCCTTGCGCCGCAGGAATATGGCATCAAAACTTAAAGTTCAAAAGATCGAAGCGACAAGGGCTGGTCTAAAAAGTCATACTGCAAAGAGCAAGATTCGATTCCAGGTCATTTAAAAAAAAATAATTTCAAATACTCAATGTTGACCTAAATGATGAATAAGTCTTTTCGTTATCTTGGTGGAGTCACTCTAGCGATAGTGTATCATATTACAAATTATAAGGAGGGCATGTGGCATGTTAAGCCCAGTATTAAAGTCAACGGTAATCTCCATAAACATCATGATATAGCTATTCAACACTTGGGTAAATTTCGTTTTATTGTTGTCTATTAAGACGTAGAGCTCGTTCCAATGCAAATACATCATAATACATTCGGCAGTTCCCACAATACGCAGGCCACTAAGTGACATAGCTAAATTGGATATTGATTGGACAACACATGGTAGGACGCGTAAAAGAAGTCGCCAATTACATATATGGCCAAAAGCTTCATCCCTAACCGTATTTCTTAAACGTGAATTTAAATAGCTGAAATCGTATTTTTAGAAGAACCTCAATACATTGCTCCTCCTGCCGATGGTGCTTGTGTGGTTGTGGCTGAGGTCGGTTTGCTTTCTACCAAACACTTACATACATACATCTAGAAATTGATAAAAACCAAAACTATAAACTCCACCTAAAAACGGCAAAATATATTAGAGGTCTTGTTATAAAAAAGTATTAAAGTGATGGTCGAAAAGACATTCAAACAGAATCAGAACTATTTTGCTTGTGATACATTGTTGTGTCGTGGCACAATTAGGAGAATTTTACTTCCAATACCCGGTTTATCTTTAAGAATTTGACGGACTCACACTCCCTGTAGTATTTAGCGAGGCCGTTAAAATGTTCCATTTGTAAGCTTCATGGAAATGAATTACTAACTACTTGGTCATTTATTTCCGACTATAAGTGGTTACTCTTCGGTACGGAGGGAGTATTCTGCATTAATTAAAATGACGTATTTTTGTGCGACAGCTGGTAATTTTCCTGAATTACCGGAAAACGCTTTTGTGCTTTAAACTGTATCATGGGGCTAATGAGTTCCGAAATCACTATCCTGCATATATCCTGCTTTATCTAAAACATATTATTCTTTTAAAATTCTGAGGTTTATGACATGAACTCCACAGTTAAGAATATTCTTAAGCACACATGCCCAAAATGGAATTTAAAACTATTTTTTTATATTGAATATATATAAGAAAAGTATTCTTTTTGGCTTGTTCATACATATTATATCTTTCATTTTGTTTTTTTTTTTATTTCAAAACTATTTCTTTTTCATCTTTTATTCAAAATAAAGCTGAACCAAAACAGAATTAAAAAAAAAGAAAAATACATTTAAACACATTAATCATTTTGACTTATTTCTTTCCTTTTTGTTTTTCGCTTCACATTGTTTTTTTTTTCAACTAAAATTAATCTTGATGCCAAGTATAGCGTAGCAATGGCAACGCATACCGCTGCTGCTCAAATATTATAAGGGCAGTTAGTGGGTAAACAGCAACAACAAATACATATTAGACAATGATAACATTTTATAAATACTAAAGCCATATCAAGCCAAAGAATAAAAAATCGAATCGGATTGAATATAAGAAGAATAGATGTGAAATGAAAACAGCATTAAATATTTACAATTTGGATGGAATACAACCCTCACAAATGCCACCATTATATCCACCACAGAGTCATTTTTTAGCCTTTAGCTTATCTGTATGTGTATGTTTGATTGTGTGTGTCTGGTTTAAAGAAATAACCTTAATTTAAGTCCTTTGGATCTAGTGTCCTTTTTTTAATTCTCTTTTTCTTTTCTATGCTTTTTCTAAACAAATTTAAAACATTTATTTTTAAGTGCAACCAAAAATTATTTTGTTTGGGTTTTTCTTTTGCAATAACTTAAACGAGCTTAAAATTTTTTAGCAGCATATTGTCAAATATTCTTTTCAGTGGGTATGTGTGTCTTTAAAGAAAGTTATTTGGCAAAATATTAAGATGAAGTAACTAACCACTACTTTATTTATTCAACCCTCCGAAACTTAAAAAACTTAAAACACTTTATGCTTTCGACTTCTTGTTCTATATCTGTGTAGTCGCTTTGCTTTTATTTTTTGCGGTTTTTTTTTTGTTTGAGGTTTTGAAACAAAGTTGAGCCCCATGAAACGTAATCTTAGGTATAATGAAACGTTTAAGTTAATCGGCGTAGCAAATTGCTTTCAGTATGCTTTTAAACAAACTAAATACAGTAACAATATTAGGTGAAAACAGGAAAATTGAGTCATTTTCCTTTTATATTTATTTAAACTTTCCCTTATTCCTAAAGTTGTGATTGTTATTGAAAAATAATCATAAAATAAATTAGATGATAACCTTTTAACTGAAATAAATAGCAGTTCTTTAATAAATTGAAAGCAGATGCACAAAGAACACTTTTATTTAAATTCATGATTTAAACTTTGGTATTGTAAACCAAATGAGTACCTTAAAATAAACAATAGATTGAGACCCACCTTCAATTATACTGAAGAAATTAGTATTACTTTCTGAGTCGAATTAATTATGTCCTTCCGTCTTGGTGTCCATGCATTCTTTCACAACCTGTACGGATTTCTTAAGATATTTTAACGAAATTCGGTATAAATAAGTTTTTCGGCATAGAGACCAAGTCCGTTTATACTGGTGAGGATAAGGCCGATATTAAACATATCCCTTATATACATCTGCTTATTCTCCCGAAATAAACTTTTTAGACTATAACTACCTTGAATATAATCACAAACAAAAATTTATAATGATTGGCCTATAATTCACCATGGGTCTTCTTCCGAAAATAGCCTAAATTACTCAACAACTTTTCAGATGCTTGTAATTTTATGATATTTAATATGTTTAGACTTGACCAACTTTGGCTTTCTTAGTTGTTTTAAGTTAATCGAGCCTGAACAT